>VXBP01001803.1:169633-203738 GCA_013400115.1 Rhinopomastus cyanomelas | reverse complement strand
AATCAGAAGTCCACTTTTCTCGGAATACCCTGCACCTAGAGTCCATTTTGCATTTTTTTGACATGACGGTGCACGCGCATCCCACTGGTTCTGGCTAGGTTTGTGCTGCCTTACTTGTCCTGCTTGGGAGTTGGAGGGAGGGAGACAGACATGGGGGGAGCCGCCCACCTTGCTGATGCTGCTGCCCCCCTTCTCAGCTCAGCCGCGCAGTCGGCAGGAAGTCATCTGCAGCTGCTTGGTTCCTTCCCCCACCCCAACCCATGGTGGCGGGGGGTGGGGTGGGGGTGGTTCTGTAAATACCGGCGGGCCGCATTGGAGACCCTGGGGGGATGTATCCAGCCCGAAGGCTGGGGTTTCAGGACCCCTGGACTAGATGATCTTTCAAGGTCCCTTCCAATCCCTAATGGTTCTATGATTCTATGAGTCTATGAATTATTTTTCATTAACTCAGAATTCCAAGCAAAAGGTTTTCAGTCATCCAATGTTACTGCTTACATACTCACTTTTTATCTCCAGAATACTGTAAAAGTTAATCGAAATTATTTATTCCAGGTAAAGTCATTTTGCCCTAACAAGACACAGTGTGTTTCATGTGATTTTCCAATTTGCATTAATTATCCGTGGTAGATTTATGCTAGTAAAGAATTTAGTCCTGCTACTGAAACACTTGCCATAAAATATTCTTTTATTAAGAAGATTGCAACCTATTATTTTAGACAATAACCTGCAACAATACAGCTGATTAGGGCTTGACATTCTGTAAACAGTGTTCTTAATTAAATATTTCAACCTCATTATGGAAAACTGATTTCGAATGTATCAGCTGCTAAAATTGTGTAAGCTATTAAACTTTTGAAAATGAATTTGTGATTTTTTTTTTTTAAATTGAGCGTTGTTCAGGACCTGTTTACCAAGAGGATTAGTTTAAAAAGAATTAGATAAGATGACTTTTAAATGACAATACAGCAGACCCATGAAAATGTGCATACTGCTAACCCACCCCAAAATGGAAGCATTCCTCTTAGGAAAAACCTAACACTAGACTGCTGCAGCCGGATTCCTAGACCATTATTTTTTAAAATGTTGCATACAGTTAATGCATTCTGAGATGTTATCATAAATAATTAACATTATGGTACAGCTGCAAAGTGAACAAAGTGGATTTTGAAGTGCTCCGACTACATGCTTTTCAACTTAGATATTAGTACTAGCAATGAAGTCCTTTTCTGCAGCTATAGAGGTCCACTTGGCAAATGAGGTGCTACTACATCGTAGGGACAGAATTGCATAGCAGCTTGTAGCCCCTAGTGCCAGTGTTCTCCATGGCACTATGGTGCATCTGGTGGATGTAGGGAGTGGACGTGCACTCCCTGTTAACAGCTCTGCTGATACACTGGTTCACTTTTTCTTCTAGAAATGTCAAATGCTGGTTTTGCCTACAACTGAAATAGTTTTTGAGTATTCACATGTAAGAATATCTCCCATTTCTGCTTAATTTGCCTGTCTTTTCAGCACCTAGGCATTCATGCCGAGGATTAACTAGAGCCTTAGGCTTTATGGCAAAGTATTGATGCCTTTCATGTTACAACCACATGGGTGGAAACCATTTCCTCATGTCGTTAAGCTGGCTCAATGCAGAGGCAGGTACTGCTTTGAAAATGAACACGTTTTAACTCTATTCATGCTGTCCTACATTCGGATTCATCAACATGCAACAGTTTTCACTAGTGCATTTTATATCCTTTTTGTGAAATAACACTGATGAATAATTTGTTCCGTGACGCAACGATCTAGTGGTTTCTGTGGAATCACAATACAAGCACTTTGCTACAAACAGGACTGAGTAATTAAAATGTCTCTTTGTCTGATCCCATGGAAAGTTCTAGAGGAAAGAAGCAGAGCAGGCATGATCAGAAAGCCATTGCACAGTGGCTAGTATTGTACCTGAAACTCAATTCAAATGTAGTCCAACATTGAACATGAATAAAAGATATTCTAAACCATTTTTGTAGAAAAGTGTTTGTGGACGGTTTTCTGCCTTGGGGATTTAATGCATTCTTTCCCCTTGATCTAGAGACAGGACTTCTACATGGTATCTTAGGTTTCTTCTTCTTCCATCTTTATGATAGCTTTGATACTTGGGTTTTGGCATTTTGAAAGAAGAAATTGAAGGTCAACGTTGTGGTTGAAATCTGTATTTCTGACTCAGACAAAAAATTTGCTTATCATAACATTGTGTAATGTTATTACATTGCAACACTATTTCTGGGAAAAGAAGCTAAAGACAGAAGTAGTGGAAGTAGTAAATTTGTTATGGTTTTTTTGCAATTGTATATAGTAAAGCTTAAGGTAATTCTCAGTCAGAGATTAAAAATATATTTGTTATGCATTGAAATATCTCCATAGGAATGCTATGAACAAATGAAGTGGATCAAAAAAGCTTTCTCACTAGAAAGTAATCTTCTTAAAAAAAAATTGGAAGAAGAGGGGTGAACACACAATGAAGCCTTGCAACACCTTTCAGGGGTTGAACTTCTGCTCCCTTCTAGAACAGAAAGGAGGAGGAAGAGTTAGAAAAGGGAGAATTTCAGTCTTTGTTAAGGTTTTCCTGATGAAAAGCTCGCTCTCTTCTTTTTTTGCCTGAGACACAGGACCTATAACTTAAGACAGCCTCTGAAGGATTAGACTGGGGAAAACAGAAAAGAACATTTCGCCATTTGAGGAAGAAGTATTCTCCTTGGCAATTTAATAACATATGTGCAGTTCATCTTCTTGAACTTTCATAGATGCCACTTACAAGTGTTTAAACTTCTGCCTTATCAGAACTTTGAGGGGAAATTGAATGAGGGTTTTATTTTGAGATAGAATGATTTCTAAATTTTCTGTCTTCAATCATGAGCACCCTTGAATTAGTTGGCATAAATGGCTACCAAGGAGTTTAAGATGCCTGTTACACAAGGCAAATTGCCAAAGAACAATGGCTTTAGGGTGCCTTTAGCCACCCAGACTCCTTAAAGAACTTGAGCTGTGTTACAGGATTAAAATGTCATCTGGTTTCCACATCTTCATGCTTGCTGGACACCAGTGACGTGATTCAGAATGGTGTGTTGAATGCTTTGAAATAGAAAATGCAGATTGTGGGGTGGTGGTGGGATTTTTTAATGAAGACAGGATTACAGATATGAAGTGTACACTATCTTTTAGTATTGATTTAAGGTACATTTTCTCGGTGTCACTTTGACCTAAATCTAAGCAGCTTACATGTAGTCAAGTATAAGGAGGTCCTTGTGTACTTTCAGCACTGAAGGTTTTGAAGAGTATTTCCTAAAGGAAAAAAATTAACTCTTTAGAACTAAATGCTTGGGAATTTTATGGCTTTGCAATCTCTTTTTAAAACTATGGACAGCAGCACGTGTGTTAGGCCAAGGGAGAACTTCTAGTTCGTAGAAGAGTTACCTAAGTAATCGCAAGGGTATTCAAGACAATGTCCTCTCCAGTTGTTTTAATAAAATATTTAATTTTTATTTGAATTTTATGGTAATTAATTCATATCCTATCATTATGGTCTGGCTTTAAATTGAAGCACTAGAGTAATATTTACTTGAAGCTCCTATCATATGGTTTTTAGTTTTGCGACATGGCATTATTTCACAAAGTGTGCTAAATGGAATAAGTAAACACAGCGATTCAGTACTACGTTGTCAAAGTTTAATTTTTAAAATTAAATCAGATTAATATTTCAATTTTTTCATGCAGTTTTCTAGCACTTTACTATTATGGCCAAGTAGATTCATGGACAGAGCTCCTGATAAATGTAGAATGGAATTTACATGCTAGACTTAGTCAGCTACACAGTTTCCAAAATAATTAATGGCATTGCGTCTAGCAAAGTATATACTGTCCATAAGTTTATATGTTAATTTAATGGAGTAAAGATGGTTTTTTACAATGCCTAGAATGGGATGACTTATAAGGCAGTGATACAAAGGCAGTCCCTTTCCAACTCCTCAAAATTAGTTGCTATCTAATATGACTTAATCACAGAATATCCATCTAGCTCAATCAACAAGAACATTATGTAGACATGAAATAGCATGCAAACTTGAATTAACTCTATTATCACTTGATGTGAAGTTCTAGCTCACTTGTAGTAGTTTTGACTATAGTTATAAACAACTTCAGAGCCATGGTGTTTCTTTTAAAATTCCCACTAAGTTTAGAGAAGACAATTATATCAAACTTGTTGGATTTCACAGAATCATAGTATCACAGAGTGCTTCAGGTTGCAAGTGCCCTCAGAGGTCATCTGGTTCCAAGCCCTCTGCTTTAGACAGGGACACCTCTCACTAGACTAGGTTACTTATTGCCCCATGCAACCTGGACCTGAATGCTTCTGGGGAGGGGGTATCTGCAACTCCTTTCAGGTTTCCATCCTGAAAATAAGCAGATTTCTCAAAGTGACACATATACATCACTGAGGTGCAAAAATGTGCTCACTTTCTGTACCTGATACTTTTTTTTTATAGATGACTATATTCCGTTCCAAAGTATGCCTTCTGCCCCTGGGAAACCATTTACCCCAGTTTGGAAATCTCTTCCCCACTTCCATGTTTTAAGTGGGCAACAGAGATTATGAGATCCCATCCTACCATGACACTGCAGAAGTCTGTGAACAACTGTTGAAGTGATCAGTGACTAGACAATCAAGTTGGCTAGTATGCAATTAAGAAAAAAAAACAGCTTAACTTAATAAAATTAAAAGAAAATATTAATTTTGCTTGATTCTAAAGTGGAGCACTTTGGGAGGTACAGTTTTGTATGTACGTGTTGAATTTGCTGCTATGAGTACTGATAGTTTCCATTTAATAAAGAGGAATTTGGCTACTTGCACATAATCACCAAATGGATGAAAAGCTTTTTTTGATAAATCCTAGCAAGTTTAGAATTTCCTTCTTGATTTTTATCAGGATACGCTCAAATACTCATTGCAAAATTCTACAACACAACACTGGGATGGACTCCTGTGTCTTGTTGCTTGCAATCAGAGGCAATTACATTTTGCTATCTTTTGTATACACACATCAAAGCCCTAGTAAAAGGCAAATAGAAAAGCTGGTGCTCAGATTTTCACCATTCCCACATATGGAATATATGACTGACTGCTTTCATGGCAGACTTATATCCTTTTGTTCTGTCACTTTTTTACTGATAGATTTTTGAAATGCCTTCTCCATTCTGCCATTTTTCCTATAGAGAGAAATCTAACTTCAGTCTTCTCTTGTCTCCTGTTTACCTCTGTGTCCTTCCCACCACTGGCCCTGTCAGAACCCGTATTTTGCCTCAGCGTATTGCTAGAGCTGTTCCGCACCTTGCAATTGAAGTTTTATCCGTGTCTTTTTGAAGGACTGCCAGTCTCTACTGGAAATACTTTCCTTGACACAACCTAACATTTAGATTTTGTACAGTAAAAATGTGCATATAGTTAATCATCATTCTGTGTCACAGCATGACCTTGTTTTCCCTCATGTTTTACTGACAAGCTTCTTGCTAGTGGTAGAAACAATGGAACAGTTATGTTATTACTTACCAAACTGTGATTCTCTAGTTTTTTACTAGTTCCGTGCAATGGTGATAGTGCAATGTCTTCATAAAACACCTTTTTGTTTATGGACGCAACTATAGAAACCTATAAAAAAAATACACAAGCTATTCCTTAGCAATGCAACCTTGGTGATTTTCACTGTTCAGTTACCTTAGGTGACATGTGGAAGCAGATGGATATCCATGTTTCAACAGCAAGTTGTTGAAAGGACCAAAAATTCATTAGAAATCATGCTGATCAATGCCATTATAATTTTGTTGAACAAAGTTTTTATGAAACAAGAATACTGATTTAATAGATTTCATTCACCATGATATTTACCTCCATTACTACTGAAAGGGATAAAATTGCTTAGGATGTGAGATGGAGACAGTATTCATTTATTTAGTTTTCCCCCCCTTCCCCCATTAAGTGTCCAAAGGCAGAGTGTGGGCAGTGGTGGATTATCTTCCACTGTCTTCTCATAGATTGTTATTCATAGAACCATAGAATCATAGAATCATTAGGGATTGGAAGGAACCTAGTCCAGTCCCCCAGCCACATTGCCAATGTGTATTCCTTAACCAATGTGTACTTTTGTAAGGTTGTGTATTAGGTCTCATGAAAAGCTCTGAAAGCTTTACAAACGCTTAAACAAAGAGCTGAATTAAGCTGTTAACTCATTCACATTAATACTCACCCGGGTCACATTCTTTGACCTTTTTATCTGTGATGGCAACTATCTGTACTGTTTTCAACAAGCAGGAAGACTACACTTGGTAGTCAGCCTGTCTGAATCATCTACTTGGTAAGATCTGTGTTTTCAGTTCCTCGTTTGTACAAAGAGCTCTTCAGTCAAATGACTGATATGGCCAAACCATTTAAGTTTCAACATTCTTGATGAAGTCCAACAAAACACAAGAAAAAAGGTGAAAAAAGGCTGAAAACGAGGCTGCTTTACACTATTTTTGGTTAATGCAGAAAATATATACTCAAACAGAGTAAACCAAAACACAAACCAATAACCTTCCATTCTGTTGTGATTCATGCAGTGGAAGACATTGCATCAACTAAATTCCACTAAGTGGAATTGGAATCAAGGATAATTTGTGGATGGGAAGGCTATATGTAAACTAACGGAAGATAATCCTTTTGTACAAATCCTTCTCTTTAGGTTTGAGAGAAAAAAGAAAATACAAAGTATGTGGTGGGGCCAGGGGGATTGGACTAGATGATCTTTCAAGGTCCCTTCCAATCCCTAATGATTCTATGATTCTGTGTACATTAAGCCTTATTATTTTTTTGTCTTGCGTTGCATAGTGACCCTTCTAGACTTGAACTGAGTAAATAAAGCCAAGAATCACTTCAACACTTAGAAGCTGTAATATAGACCATTGCTGTAGAGCAGGAAACAGACATGGAGATGCACAAGCAGTTTAATCATTGAAAAGTAAACATACAAGTGCTGACATAACAACATC
This sequence comes from Rhinopomastus cyanomelas, assembly GCA_013400115.1. NCBI lineage: Eukaryota > Metazoa > Chordata > Aves > Bucerotiformes > Rhinopomastidae > Rhinopomastus > Rhinopomastus cyanomelas. The sequence continues at coordinate 196,676 of VXBP01001803.1, read as the reverse complement.
AAATCTAGGAGAAAGATATAAATAATGTTAGAATTAAAGAGATCTGAAACTGATACTGGCAGAACCTGCTATTTTAATAGTCTGTCCTCATGCATAGAACTAAGAAAATTTAAGCTCTCTATGCCAAGGTTAATGCAATACCAAGATCTGTCTTTCGTATCTCATAATGCCAGCTGCCTCTAAGAAAAGATGAGTCCACACAAGACCTTCCTGTTTGTTGACAATGTAATTATTGTAATGACTAGAGATACCTCAAAGCAGTGCATTTTTAGAACTTTGGTAATGTCACAGTTTCCATGTTGACCACAGTAAAAACTAGTAGCTGAGTTAAACCAGGATATTTACTGAAGCTCCACTTCTCTGATTCTCATCAGCTTCATAAACAACAAAGATGAAGACTTCTAAAGAAGATGATATGTATCTTCTATTGAATCAGAAATTGTCAAAGCTTCAGAAATGCCATGTTGGTAGCCTTAGGGTAGAATGTCAGAACTGCTTTTCATAGTTTGTCAGCAAGATTAAGTTTGAAATTTATTATTGATTCACTCTAGGACTGAAGAGGCAGCACCAGCAAGTGTACACACACAAAGGATAGGGTCCATCTCTTATGCAGGATTCTCAACAGTGTACAGACTAGTATCAGGTCTAGGGGCATATCCCTGTTGCAATCAGTAGGCATTTTATTGTTGATTCCGAAGAAAAGTTTGCGCCTTCATTTTGACTGGAAAGGCTTGCTAATTTCTGGATATATTTTGCCATTATTATAATAACACTGTTTTAACCAAGGATGGAATAATGAAGTGTAGAATCTAGGGGCTGTCATGTAAACAATCATAAAGTGCCTGAACCAGGTGGCTCACAAAGCCTTGTTGACACAAACACGGACCTAGATCAGTGGAACACCAGAAATGAATTTTCAGCTGATCCAGCTCATTAGCAGACTTGGCTTTTGTTTTGCTCAGACCATTCCAGCCTCCTAGACAACTAACTGAAGAGTTTATTTGCTGTAGCAGCAGAAGTCTAGAAAATATGGAAGGAAGGTTTTACACATTTGTTTCACCACTTTGCTAGCGACACTGCTTGTTTTGATTTGATTTCCTGCTTGCACCAGATGAGCAAGTTGGAACATACTTATTGCCAGATAGACCTTCAGAACAGAGTTGAAATGTTGGTTGTTTGTAAACTTTGTAAAATTAGAAGTAAGTATTTCTGTTATGTAGGATTTAGGGTTAGACTAAAATATACTCTGAGCCTCTTGTTTGAATTTAGATATGCATTTCAACAATAAAACAGCATTCTGAGCATCAGTTAGGGAGTAACTTCAAATGCTTGTTTTTGTCACCAGCCCAAACCATAACCCAAGATGCATGGGATTTAAGTACAAGCAGATTGAAATACATGAGTTGACAAGGAAGTAGCAGTGGATTACTGAACCAAATATGTAGCTCATTTATAGAATTTTCCATGTATGACTTGCAAAACACTTCACAAAAATCTGAATTTTGGGAAGTATGCAGGAATATAGGAATATAAACAGGAATACAATATAGCAAAGGGGAAGCCAAGAATACTTCTCCATTGTTTGACTATTTAATGTGAATAAGTCGTGCTTATTTGTAGGAATTTCAAACTTTGTAATTTGTCCTAAATGTACAGCAATAGAGCAGCACTTTCTAGAAGAGAGATAATCATGGAAAAGATAAGTTAATGTCCTGGCAGCTTTCTCTCCCTCTTCATATTTGCTGTGGCTAATCAAAGATTTTTACCGTCTTTTGCTAGATATATCAGAAGGAGAACTTGTAATTTTCTGTGTTTGTTTGTCCTTTATTCCTTTATTTACTGACAAATAAAAATTTAAGCTAGCTCTTTCCTTATAGGAATGTAAACATTGCTATGTGTAGTAATGTTTATGATTGTATTATTAATATTTGCCTCTTGTATTTTAAAGAATTATATACTTTTATATCCAAAATCAACATAGATGTCTTCTTAGCTACTTGCAAACTGAAACCTGGGAGCTTTGAGTAGCTTGAACTATTTACTGCTCATCCTTATAGACATTCTCTGCCTACCTTTAACTGTTGAGGTTAGAAGTGATAAGATATATGGGATTCAGCAGCACTGGTTAGTGCTGTGCATATCTGTGCCAGCATTTAAAACAGTAATTCAGCAGTAATGTAATGAATTTCATTCAATTTTTCTGACTGGAATTGGGAAAACTAGATGTAGCTCATGAAGTTGACACCTTCTTCATTGGGTCTTATGTTTCTTTCCAGCTCTTTGTTCTAACATGTAACTGAGACTTGTTCAAAAGGAAGCAACTGCTAAAACTTTCAACAATTTTGTCAGTATTTGCTGCAGTCCTTGCAGCCTCTACTTAAGGCTTTGTGTGGGCACTCTTGTATGGAGTTTTCTATGGAGGAAAACAGAAACAGCTTAGAAACACTCTGACCAAATTACATGCGGTGGCAGGCAAGCAAACCCTCTCCAGAGAAAATACTAGTAAGATAGGATGCAGTTAGCCAGATTCTGTAACTATGAAATGAAAAATCTGGAGCTGCTTTATTAAGGTAAATGGAGTTCCTCTGACATCAAATTTTCTGATGCTCAAGTAAACTTGGAAATTAATACTATTGAAGTAAAAATGTGAATATCTTGAGGGTAAGAATATTTTGGAGCTAGGATTATGCTCCCTTATCTTCCAGCTGAGTAAAAATTTAAATCCGTAAGGCTCTGAGAAATGGATACTCTTACACTTTGTGTGTAAATAGCTTTTCATCTTTAAATAGTGTGTGAAAGAGTTTTGAGATTTTTAATAGAAAAATGTTGGAGTACCCAGAGAGCTACATTAGTGTAAGCAGGAAGTATCTACAGATGAATGAAGTGCTTGTACTTATAGAAGTGCAAGCAAGGTGTTGTTCCCTTTCTCCCGCCTGAGTAAGTTATGTCCCAGCTGTGCCCAGCAGACCATAGGGAGGAATGAGATGTCACAAATTCACCTGATCAAATGCCAGATCCTGCTTATCCTTTCCAGGGGACAGCTGATCTAAGCTGCTGTAAAGTACCTCTGGTAAGAGTGATTTGGATAGGCTAATGATCTTATATTTAAATGCGACTTATGCCTGCTGCTAATTTTACTCCGTTCAAAGGAAAGGTATTTATGCAAAATTATTTAGAATTTATTTTTCTAACATGGAAAATTCCAGATACAAATAAAAGTCAAGTTTTGTCAGTGTTTCTGTGGATTCTTCAAGGGTCTGTAGGGAAAGTATGCATTCTGCTATTCCCCTACCATCTCTGTGGGAGATGCAGGTGACTCAGTGTTTACCCTAAATTCCAGAGTGGTCCACAGGGAACTGCCCTTGTTCTCATTCCAGCTGTTTATACTCATTTGCTGTACAAGTGCCTAAGCAAAACTTCTGATATGTTAGTCTAATCTGCTGATTTGTATAAATGTTCATCATGTTAAGATGTAGGACGAGAGACAACAGTGAGAAGTTCTCAGGAATAATGGGAATCTCGACTAATAAGTGCTTGTAATACATCATCTGGAAATCTCAGCTCACAGTGCCTACTCATTCTGAGTAGTGTTCAGTCCAGATAGTAAGCAATAGTTGGTGAGACTAAAACCTACTAACATGACAAAGGGAGTATTTTGTGTCATCTCAATTTGTCCTCCAACTAAACTTTCTGAACCACCAGATTTTTGTCTTTCAAAACAGACTTTCTCTCACATACCTTCTTTTGACATGGTAAGTAATAATTACATATTACTTGGCATGAGAAAAGTGACGGGGAAAAATAATAACGTCAGCATGAATTTAAAAGATCAACTCTGAAGTGTTGTTGTACTCAAGAAGACAATATCTTTCCTGCAGGTTCCGATATTCTGCAGTTCTCATGTCTAATGTAGTTGACATTGGTTTTTGTCGTAAAAAGAGTTTTACCACAAAAGTTCTCTTACCACAGAGTTTTTACCAAGGAAACAGACTTATCTCTTTATTTTCTATTTGTTAGTGTCATTTGATTAGTTTATCTGCAACATGATTTTTGGATTGTAATTGCACGTGGTCTTGGAAGTAAAACTTTTATGGAAAAGGAAGAAAAGTTAAAGAAATTGTAAAGAAATAGTTTGCCAAAATAGGGACTTGGCAATTAAGTGAGAAACAATACATTGTTAATTCAGTGGCTTAAATTTAACCAGAATTACTAGGAAAACCAAATAATGGCATTTCTGTGGCTCTGAAATAGTACAGTTTTAGACATAAGGAAAATCAAACACATTTCTGCAATGAATATTGGATGAACTGGTGAAAGCTGTGGAATGAAGTGTTATGAATGCATTACCATTTTTCCTGTCATTTGATTATGATTATTTTGAGATATGTGCACGAAATCTCATGTCTGAGAATACGATTTCACAATTAGAAAACCAAGACTATAAGCCATTTTCATTCTGAAGAATGAAAGCTTGGTTTGCAACATAAATTAAGTAGACTGCTGCTGAGAATAGCAAATGTACACCTATTTGTTTATGGCAGAAAAGCTAGGATTATTGCTTGTGACTATCACATGGCACTCAGTTTTAAAAAACAACGAATTTTTTTTTTGCCTTTAGCTGTGGTTTTGGTCCTACTTCATGTATCAAAATAATAGAAAGTCTAAGGACATTACATTACCACTTCACTAATTTAAAACCAAAGTATTCAGAGTGCAAAATGGCAACCTCCAAATAACACTAGCTAAAAAGTTCCATTTAATTTAATAGTGTTAGTTCATGAACTTGCCTGTCAGGATCAGCACAGAAAATGGTCTTTAAGCAGATTCTGGATCAAAGTGAACAGAATGAAAGACGAACGAATGCATGCGAAGAACATATAGCCAAAGGGGTGCAGCAGTAATAACAAGGAATAAATGGAGCAGAGGTGGCCACGGAAGTTAAGTCACTTAAGGATTTAGCAGTAGATGAAGCAGTGTGAACATGTAAAAATATAAGTAAGCTAGAGGAACCAGCGTGTCTTATCTTTTTTTTCTTAAGAAATGAACGTTCTTTTAAACAGAGAAAGTCTTCTCAAATATGAAAGCATAATACTGATGCAAGATGTTGTAAGGATGGAAGACGTTGCTGGGATTTATATTCTTTTCTAACAGATGTGAAGCAAAAATTTTTCTCCTGGAGAACGATTTCTTCAGCCTTCTTTATATCACTAAGAAAGCTTCATGCTGAGAATTTAGATTGCAGACAGATCAAAATGCAGATGCTTTATTTGGTTACCTTAATAGCTTAATAGGCTTTATGGATTATTACTCTCACAAGCCTTTTTGAGCTTATAAAATCCTGATGTATGTGCTCTTAGAAATTATGAGTTCAGTCCCAAAGAACTCTTATTTACATGAGCCCCTTGGCAAATTACCTTCTTTAGTGCCATCGATCTTTAAGAGTCTGCATGATCACAATCCTCTGCTTGCAAAAATACTGTAGAAGACAGGAAATTACAAGAACTTCCCCAGAGAAGCCAATTACTTAATAAAATTGTTATGTTCTTTCAGTCACTTCCGGAGGATTTTTGCCTCATTTGCATGCATTCTGTAGTTAACCAAAAAGCAAATGGAGTGTTTGTGGTAGATGTTAATTAAAATGTTATTTATTTAAAAACAATAAGTTTTGGTGGCGTTGATTACAAAGAGGCATTTTTGCCTAGAGCAGGCACCGCACAGGAGTAAGTTGGCCTGTAGGAGTGTCAGGCTACCACATCTGCTCAGCTGCGTTTGATTCCAGGAAACCACCCTCCCACAAGCAGACATTGGCCTACTCAAAGGAAAATCTCCCCTAGGTTGCCATGTCTTTCCCAGGGAGTAAGTTAATTTCTTGTGTCCCCTAAACTGCTGGGTGCCCATTGCTGGGTGTCGCAGTGTTTTCTAGCCTTTGGTTTCATTTTGACTTGTGATGTCAATCTTTTCATATTAGACCAAGCCTTCTTGACTATTAAGCTGACATTAAGTCTGTGATTATATTGTCACCCATTGTCTAGAATCAGCACTGACAGGAGCTTTGCCATATGAATACATTTCTGCCTGGAACTACTGTAACTATAGCCCTGAAAACTACTGTGGAGTTACTTCAAAAGTTGTAATGAGAGTTGCTTATGAGAACTGTGCACAACCTGGTGATTCCTCAGTGTCCAGCTGCAAGCTGGAGAATGTATTGAGTTCATCGCAAGATTCCTGACTCAAGTATCATGTACATGTACATTTGGAGTGAACAGGGTGGAGTCATAACTACATCTCTCCATGACACTTACTCAAAACTGAACCTGTTTCATCTGAGGCAGACTAATTCACGGCTATTAGTGGGCTTTTAATATTTCTGCTGCTCTGTTGCAAAGAAAAGTGAGATTTGCACTGCATGGCATTTTCCATGCCAGTATTAAAAGTTTCATCAAGTATTTCTGACAACAGCAAAGGTCACATGTAGCTTTTAGTCCTGAGGTCATTGACAGACCTTAAAGAAAATCTGTCAGTTTTAAAGAAAAGTGCAAGACAGGACAGTTAATTGGTTAGTTGTGTAGGCCTTAACAAAAGGCAAAGAAAAGAAACGGAAAAAAAAGTGAGAAAGCGAGACTGATTCAGAAATGCTGAGAAAGAAAGAAACCTCACAACAAATGGTCTTTCTTCTGAGAGTATCAGCATGCATCTGGACTGGAAACAGACTAAGAATCCCGAGTCAAACCATTTCTGCAGGAGAATCTGAAACCTTGTTCATTAAGTGTGTGGAACGGGATTGTTTCTGTTTAACTTCCTAAAATTGGAATTGCCTTCAAGGGCCCTTAAAAAGGCAAGAAAAAAATGAATTTTTGTTCCTTTGCAAGAGTGAGTCACCTACCACTTAAAGTTGAAGTTTCACTACAAAGAATGTAAGAAACTGTAGCTATTCATGTGAGTGAGTTAACAGTAACACCTCGCTGGGACTTTTTTAACAAATGCTTTATATTGGTGCAGTCATTGCTGAACAATTTTACTGATGCCTTCGGGAAGATAAATACAAAACCACAGGATATAGTGTGCAACAAGGTTTTCTTCTTATTGTATGCTAGACTAGCTCTTACATGTGACCATACCACCACTTTACGGTGGTCAGCTCTTTAATGCAGAAATCAAACTTGCTTGCTTGCTTGAACTTGTTCAATCCAATTAAAGTGGCTTATGTCAGTCTATATTTACAAGGTTGCCTGCACAAGGATAACATAGCAAAAATATAGATTTTATACAAGCGAAACCAAAAGTCATCTTTATGGTTTAGTTTCACAGAATCACAGAACATTAGGGATTGGAAGGGACCTCGAAAGATCATCCAGTCCAATCCCCAGGCCACAGCAGGATCACCTAGACCAAGTCCAGGAGTCTTTTAAACTTTAGGACCTTAACTTCTGCCTGTGCTATATTTTGTGCGCGTGAAAGACAAGGGCATTATTGTTTGAGTTTTGACATTCTGTTGTTGAAAGAACTTCATAGAATCATAGAATCATTAGGGATGGGAAGGGACCTCAAAAGATCATCTAGTCCAATCCCCCTGCAACAGCAGGATCACCTAGACCAAGTCACACAGGAACACATCCAGGCGGGCCTTGAATGTCTCCAGAGAAGGAGACTCCACAACCCCCCCACCCCGGGCAGCCCCCTCCAGTGCCCCGTCACCCTCACTGGGAAGAAGTTATAGATCACAGAATCAGTCAGGGTTGGAAGAGACCACAGGATCATCCAGTTCCAATCCCCTTGCCATGGGCAGGGACACCCCACCCTAGATCAGGCTGGCCAGAGCCTCATCCAGCCTGGCCTTAAACACTGCCAGAATCCAAAGGAATTTGTAGGCATTAGACACTAGGCGTTAGTTTGTGTCAGTGATAAATCAGGCAAGTTCAGAAGAGTTAAATGACCCAGCAGATTAAACACTTTTTATCATCAGCAAAAAGCGGCTTGTAGAATTTAGATCGCTTAGAGGCAGACTTCTCCTCAATAGTGAAAGAAAGGAGGAAATGTATCTGTTTAGTCGAAAGTCAGGCACACAGCACAATAAACTCAGAGGTCCTAAGTGTCGGAAAACAAAGTGCAGGGATGATTCTAACTCTCATTTCTGTATAGGGGTTCACACAATATGCCTAAAATAATTAAACTAAATAGTGCTCCAGTTCCCAGGAGGATGAATTACATGAAAATTAATAATGAAAGATTGCTGTAAAGGCTTTACATCTCTCTGTTTCAATCCAATAGCAAACAGAATATTATTGTAGAAAATTCATAGTGCAGTGATGACAGTGGAGAAATTTGTCTTTCTAAATAAATGTTATGCAACTGGAATCCAGATCTCCTCAGCAGGTTTTCAAAACCTCTGTGTAACCCCACTTCCTTTTCCAGAATTTGTAGTGCAAGTTCTTGGATTTTGTTTGCTTGGAATATCACTGCTTATAGTTTTTGTCATTCTGTTATTTAATTGTCTTTAGAGATGAGATTAAATCTCTTGCTTTTATTAGAATTTTCACAGTATTTTAATGAGAGACATGTAAAAATCCTTTTGTTCAGTGTTCTTTCATGGTCCTGGAATGCATAGTTAGCTTGATCCACAAATGTTTCATGGCCACTGTGATTCTTATACAAAGAGAGGTAGACTTAGATGTCTGCATTAATTTTCAATGTGAAGTCATAGCTGAAAAGATTTAGCCAATATGTCTATACTTCTGTGTAAAATTTCTGTGCCATTTTTCTAAGATCTAAATAAAATCAGTGTCTTCCCCCATTCCCCCTACATCAGTGTTTAGTATTCAGTCTGCTCCTGGGTCTTGGGCAGAGAAGGAATGCTTGGTAAGACAGCTGTCAGTTTATGTCCTTATATTGTAAGAGGACAGATAAGAGAAAAGCCCCCCTGCTTCTGTGAGTGGAACGTTTTTGTTTTGCAGTCAGGAAGACTGTACTTTTTATGTTTTGGCAGCATTTTAAAAAATTTTTATTTTATACCTCTGTTTTCATCCAAGGTACTTCGTTACTTTCTGTGTTCTAAACCAAAGGATGAGTATTTTCTGTGTTAATACAATTCTAGATAAGGTGTGCACAGTTGTATCAAGTAGTTTATTTTCATCAGATGAATTAATAGGTGAAGCTCTTGCACAGAACAGATCACAGAATCAGAGAATGGAAAGGACTTCTGGAGATCATCTACTCAAATCCCAGCAATAAGAGTCTGGAGAGCAGTTTTTCCAACAGCTGTTCAGAAAAACCTTGACTCTATGCTGCCTTTTAGGTGCAAGTTCTTTTGATGCAATGCTCAGCCTGTCCCTGTGCAAACCTATACTTGGCTTTTCTGTGGTGGTTCCATGAAAATTGGTAGAATTGCAGTAGGTTCTTCTACTACACCAAAACCTGCTATTGCCCGAGTTAGTTCTGCAGTCATTTTTTCACAGATGGCACTATTAATCCAGCAGAAAGGAGCAGCTCTTGTTTATTCCTAACCTGAACGAGCTCTTGTCTAGCGGCAAGACATGAAAGGTTTTGCATCATGTTATAGTTCCTGCTTTTACATTCGCTGATGAGCTCAGTGAGTACTTTATAATGTTGTCCTCGCTTGCCTGTGACTCTGAGTGTGGTGGAGGCCAGGAGTGAAAGCAGTGAGTGGAAAGGTGGCTGAGCCACGGTGAAATTGCTCTACTGTTGTGTAAATCTCTTCTGAGTGCTGGCAATGAGAGTGGCCACGCGGTCCTTTAGATGGGAGGAACAGTGGTACAACTCACCATGATTTGCTATAGCATTAAGAAAGCATTTTTAGATGGGTTTTGGAGGTTTTATTTATGTCTGTTTCTGTGAGAGCTGATAGAAGTGAGACATTAAATAACTTACATGCTTTTCCAAAAATATTGTGCCAGGTGTTATTGATGGATCAGTTGAACTCTCTAGAGGTCCCCAAGTCAGTCTGATCTTGCTTGTCAGTGTAAGCAACAGAGTCTAGGCTTCTCAGCTATGATTGTTGCAGTGTTGCATGACAGGGATATATGACCTGAAACTATGGCAAGGTCTCACAATGTTTGCATCTGGCTACAAGCTGTGTGAGTCTCCATGTGGAGCTGGCAATGAACAGGGTAGAGGAACAGCTTGACTCTGTGACAGGAAAAGCTTATGTCAGGAAGGTCAGAGAGAAGCCGTAAAACAGGAGCACCTCCTACACATGAAGCTACATAAAACCACAGCTTAATAAGCAGGCACTAACATCCAGAGAGTGAGAGACTTTTTGTTTAATAGTGTATGATAGCTTAATTGGTTCTTATAGCTGCAAATGCAGCAGGATCTATCAGGCACTAGATCCCTGAGGGTGGAAAACATTCATAATGCAAGATGCATCTTTTATTTTCACTGTATTTTGTTTTATATGTAGCAAATTGTGAGACTGACACCTTATTTCAGTATGCTATGGAATAAATTTCACCTCTGTTCCTGTGTGCTCAGCCAGATCATTGTCTCAGTTTGTTTAGTTCTGTGACAATCCCATGGAATTAATTAGTAGTGGTAGGAAGTCAGTATTTGAGCCATCACTTGTTGTTTCTTTGATCTGTGGAGGTTTTTCATGCCAGTGTCCTCTGTACTTAGTCCTTATTTATGTTAATACTGTGATTTGCTTGACCTTAATTTTTGTCATGTTATTGCTAAGTCTCTGCAAAAGCAAAATGAAAAGTTTTTGGTAGTTCAGATTTAACTAAAATATTTTAAAACATCAGCAGCTTTAGAGGACATTTCTGTGATTGTATATAAGGATAATGGAATTAAATTAACAGGAATTAAACAGTAACAACTCCTTTGATTCTTTCCCATTCAATAAGCAGCTTTGAATCTAAAGAACAAAAAGTAATATAAGAAGCATGTATCAGGTATTACAACAGATGACCTCAGCAGTACTGCAGGAGAACTATTTATGAAGCACATTAAAAATTTAGATATACGTAGTTAAAAAATTATACATACAGAGATATATGCAGTAAAATTGTCAGAAAAAAAATTAGGATCAGAAAAAAATCAGAAATGCTTTTGTCCTAGTCTACAAATGGGAGAGTTGGCAGGCAGACAGACCAAGGGAGTTCTACTCTGTGTTTTGTCTCATTCTGACCACTCAATGTTTCAGAACATGGTGTTTCAAGCATCAAATAGATTTTTCTCTCTGACTCCTGTGGTCAGCATTGTAACAAAAGCCGGTTAACATAAAAGACTGTGTATAGAATACAATACCTTAAGAAGTGGCTTAAATTCATAAATCTTGATTGGATCCTTACAAATGCCCAGGAGAGAATCGTGTTTACTGGTAATTTATCTTTATACAGACTGCAGTTTCACAGAATCTCAGAACATTAGGGATTGGAAGGGACCTCGAAAGATCATCTAGTCCAATCCCACTGCCACAGCAGGATCACCCAGACCAAGTCACACAGGAACACATCCAGGGGGGTTTTAAATGTCTCCAAAGAAGGAGACTCCACAACCTCCCTGGGCAGCCTGTTCCAGTGCTGCATCACCCTCACTGTGAAGAAGTCCCTTCTCACATTCATATGGAACCTCCTGTGTTCCAGCTGACACTCAATGTCCTAGATGACATTGAGAAGTCTCCTTTTCTGTAAGCTAAAAAGACCTATCTCCATCAGCCTTTTCGTCATCAAGGAGATGTTCCATTCCCTTCATCATCTTCATGGTTCTGCGTCCAGCAGTTCTGTGTCCCTGTTGAACTGAGAGGCCCAGAACTGGACACAATATTCCAAATGCAGAACAGGTTGTGTTTGTCTACAAGTTATGGATTACATAAGATAACAAGTCTTGTTTACCTTACAATGCAGTTTTCTTCATGTGGCTACTTTAATTTTATTAAGGGCTTATTGTTTCCTCTTGGAACTACCCATTAGATGTGGATCTGGCAGCATCTGCCTGACATGAAAACAAGAGATTTATATTGTCATCAGATCAAGAAACATGCCAGCATAGAATGTAGACAAAGGAAGCAGACTTTGGCTATTAAATTACCAGAAGTTAATTATACTGAGGCTCTGACAAAATATTTGTATTTGTGGTGAAATTCACACAAAATTTTTATTATGAGGGCCTGGCTTTGCTATGGAAGTTTTAAGTCTTGTTTTCAGATACAGTCTACCATGGTGACTTCGCTTAAGTAATTTTTGTTAAGGGCTTCCCCTAATCCTTCTGTTTCTTGTACCTTTTACACTGAAGAAAGCCTAGTGGAGCTGTGCAGTTTTGTGGAGTACACCCAGGAACCCTCACCTTGATAAATGCAGATAATTATGATCACATTTCTTAATGAAAGCAGATAGTTGAAACAGTAGTAACACCCATCTTAGAGATTTGCCAGTCCTTGGAACAGAGTTGTTTGTGGTGGGTTGTGTTTCCATGAGCTTCATGTGATATATCTGCCAAAGAAACAGAAGTTAAAAACGCAGTAGGAAAGTCCAGGACATGACAAATGAAGCACAGGTGCTGGGACAAAAATGGTGAGAGGAAAATATTGAGCTATGGCCATTTTGGGCAAGCAAGGGTTGAAAGAAAGAAGCACTATGGTTGATAGCTTGTGACTACTGCAGTGCTTTGATAAACCAGATTTCTAAAGTGTTTTTTTTTATAGTGGAATGTGATTACAATAAAAGATAGGTGGAAATACTCTGAGTTTCTCTTTCTAATTGAATGATCTCATAGATTGTGATTTTGGCTGGTGTACAAATAACATATTTCAGGAAAACCTTTCTGAGAAATCTCATGATTTGCAGTGAAGCTTACCCAGCAGCTTGGAGGTAAAGAAATGCTTTTATCCTTGGCTGTACATGAGAGTGCAGGCAGGCAGATACAAGCCTGAGCTATGACCATAAGCTTCTTAGGCTGCCAGTGTCTCATGGTTTCTTCGGTCTATGGTCTCCTACTATGCCAATTCATAATTCATTCCTCCCTAACTTGTCAGCATCTGTTTCCCCTGTTGCCACCTTCTTTTTATCACAGTGGGAATTCTTGGAGTGCCAGGTTTACCTTAACTGTTAAGAGGCTCCTCTAGTAGGACCAAGTTTTGCAACATGGCCACTGAATTGCGTGTTTCGATCAATCACTGGCACGCATTTAATTCATAACTGCAGAGACAAATTAAGGGCAGTGAAATAGCACAGCCATGGAGAAGGATGAGCACAACAATTTTCTGCCTAGGCTTTGTTATGCCTCATAGCATAGAATTCCCCAAATGAGGTATACAAGCACCTACAACCACTCTTGTAACTTTGCATTTGAAACAGTGTCATTTAGGTCTTTTTATCTCAGTCTCATCCTCTGGCTCCAAAGGAGTTAAAATAACAGATATTTGCATGATGCGGATTCTCCAGAACACGTACCTCCTAGCCTCCAGAATCCCTGTATACAGGGATGCACTGGATTTCAGAGTGACAGATCTTCTCTTTCATTTTAATGCAAAGCAGATCACTGTAAGAAAATAGCTAAAGGGCAGAAAGAGACAGATTTCTTCACCTGATGTGAAGAAAGCAGTTTCTTTTTGCTTTGTGGTTGCAGATGTTATTTGGAAATTCAGACTTGCATCTCTGTCCACAGCTGTATCCGGCTTACTGGCAGTACGGTGCCTGTGTCTTAATTGCAGGGTGTTCTGCAAATTTTCTATTTGTTCTTAACAGTTTTTCTCCCTACTATTTCAGGTGATCAGAAAGGCCTGGGAGGCAGTGGTAAAAATAGCTGAAAGATACTAAATGAAGGACAAATGTAGAGGCAGATCAATATCCATAATAAAGATAGTGAGTCTGAAATATGATTGAGTCAAATAGGCAAATTAAGGTTAGTAATACTTTGTTTTGCCTCTGACTTGATATGTGGTTTCCATATTAAAACTGAGAAAATGTAATACAATCTCTTTTGTGAGTGACTTAAAAAAAAAGAACAACCACATGTATTCATTGATTTTAATTTTCCAGTGTTGGAGGATCCATCCAACATCCTACTGGATGGACTAGATGACCTTTCGAGGTCCCTTCCAATCCCTAATGATTCTATGATTCTATAATTCTATTCTCATATAATCTTGTAAACTCATAGTCTCAGGCCTATTAGAGACTTAAATGTTTAAAAAAAAGAAATTAACGTATTTGAAGTTTGTTAGCTGACAAAACTTTTCAAGAGATACATTTTGATCCTTTACCTACACATGTTGGAGATGCTGCTGTGAGAGGAGTTTGGCTTTGTAGCCTACTGCAGTGAATATATATATTGTGTTTAGCAGAAGATGCACAACCTTCAGCTACCTGCTGAAGATAAGATAGTCATGTCTGGTAACATGCTCCTAAATAAATCAGCTCTCTTTATCTTTACAAACAGTGTGTCCTAGTTTGCAGAAACCAACTGCTACATTTTGTCTGTTAGGTGTAAAGCTGACACCTGGGCTCCCGCAGCTGGCGGTGTGCTCCCAGGGAGAGAGAATATTACGTTTTGAAGCGCAGTGATTTGAAACACTTGTACCTTATGTACCATCTCAACTACTTTGTTGAGGATTTCCTTTCTCCTTTTTGCATCTTTTAAAATGTGGGAGGTTGACCACTCTAAATTATGATTTCATGGAAAAGGTAGTCACTCACGATAGCTACAGAACCCGAAGACTTTCCCTTTGTCTCACTTAAGGGCCACCATTCCACTTCCTGTTCTCTGTTCTCTGCTGGCACCATGGGAAATACCAGCTATTAGCAATGTTCAGCTAGCCTTCTCAGTGTCATTCATTATTTTGTATGCCTCCTTCACATTTGATTGCATTCTTGCAGTTGCCATCCTGAGAGCCAGGTCTGGCATGAGTTTCTGCCAGCTGACAAGACACTCAGCAGAGATCCCAGTGAAAACATTTGCCTGAAGGGGAAAGGCAGCTGTGAAGTAAGACAGAAGTTAGCAGAGATGGGTGGAAAGGAGGCATGACCAGGACAGCTGAGGATGCACTGATGCAGCATTTTGTCCTTACAGGCTATTCCTGCTGGGGCCTTTTCTACGGTACGAGCTGCACATTGTCCCTTGGGATCGCCAGGGTATTGAAGGTGGAAAAGCAATGAAACGGCAGTCTTTTCACTCTTGAAAGAGTGAAAGATGAATCCTCTGTAATGTACTGCCAGCTTACACAGTGGGGTTTATTTGATAGTTGCAGAGGTATAACAAACACAGAACTCTTTCCTCTCTGTGAATTATTGTGACTACTTTTAAGGCAAACTAAAACCTCTGTAATCTGTAACGGATCCTTAATGTATTTAGGTAAGCAGAAGTACAATGAAATGTTGTTTTGCTAGCTTCTTACTAAGCCATTCATGTTTCATTTAGTTGTAAAAAAATGAAAGGCAAGAATATCCAGTCTGTAGTTTTTATGGTGTAGTTGGAGTTCAAATGAAAACCTTCCCAGCCTCCTGCCCAGTAATTACAGCTTGTTTCGTGGGTGATTTAATCCAGACTTTTTTTTAATTTTAAGAATTTCATCTTGGAACATTATCTGATGCTTTTCCATGTAATATTAATGATGAAGTAGCAGCATATTCAACACCTTAAATCAAGATATTTAAAAGCTAGCCACAAAAATCCATTCTGAAGTACTGAAACTGCCAAATATTTCAGGGCACAAGTGCGAATGCTTTATGTGCATGAGTATCAAGCTCTGTAAGTGCCTAGCTTTAGGTGTGGGGTTGTTTCTTTTAGCGATTCTTTTGTCCACCTAAAAGCTGCATAGACATGCAGAGCTATGGTGCTGGTTTATATAATTTAGAAAACAGCAAAAGGTGACTTCATTGACAAGTCTTGAAATGAGGATAGAGGGAAACCTAAAACTACGTAATTACTTCTGACATTAAGGTGATTAAAAACTCATCAAATCCTTAAGCTTGAGCAATTACATTGCTATCCTAAGCCAAAGATACCTGACTTTAAGCAAGTTCAGAGAAGGTAAAAGACATGAGGCAAACTCTGCCTTTCTGACACATGTTGAATAATGAAATGTCATACAAGTAATCCTACAGGCTGACTGCAGAATTCTGTTTCATGTATGCAAAAAAATGTTGAATTAAATCAGTTAACCTAGTACTAGCATGTGAATTTGCAACTGATACCTTAAATCACCTGTTTGCCGCTGATCGTATCAACTGAGATGCATCTCTTCTGAACATTTATGAGACTTCACTATGTATGTGTACATTGGGTAACTCACAGACTGGCATAAAAGAAACAACTCACCTGAATTTAAAAAACCTTCTGCTTTGCCTGGTGCTACAGCTTTCACTCTAGGTGCCTGTAAACCTAGAGCAGCGGTAGATGTATCCAGGTATACCAATACAGCAGTCCAGCTCAACTATCTTTGAAAGTTCAGGCTTAATTTAATATATTCCTCATTTTGATCTTGCAGCCTCAGTGTGATCTCAGATAAGGTTTTTCTGAATCATAGTTAATTCCTTCAACAATACAGTAGTCTGTTTCTTTAGGTTAAAGATTTTGAAGAAAGCTTTTAGAAAAGAGAAAGATGAAAGAAGGAAGAAGGCAGGCAAACTGAAAGGGATTTTTCATTTATTTTTCAACACTGTGCTTGCTAAGGCTTTTTCTTCGTCTATTTGAAATGAGATACCAGGTTCTGTACTCAGTTCACAATCTGTATTCAGGTAATTATTTCCTAAACAGTGATGTGTAATACATGTGCACAGTAACTAATACACAGTCAGTGCCATAATTTAATAGCGTATTTACCTTTGTAGGAAATGTATACTTAAAGAAATCACTTGGCTTTTCAGTGTGTGGTATCCACTTTACGTAGAAACGAACACGTAACGGCAACACTCAGTGTAAATGATAGGCAAATAGCTTCATTTGTCATCCTGATGGGGAAAAAATGTCATGAAGTACATGATGTAAAGATTATTTTAAGATGCCATTACTGTAATGCAAGAGATAATCCAGGCATTATAAGTGTTTAGTATCACCAAGTGTCACACCGTTGTTTACATCCCTCCTTTCAAAACTGTTGACTCATTTTCGCCTTAAAATTCTGTTGGAATGAATGTTTTTTCTAGGATGTTACTTGACTAGCAAGGTAAGTTCAGAAGCAGAGGGTAATCGTGTGGAAACAACAATTTTAAAAATGTGTTTCACAGTGTTACACCCCATTCTATACTGATGAAGGATTATGTTATTTCAGATGTGTTTTCCACTTTTATTTCATTAACGTATAGGCAAAATGTATTTCATTATTCTTTCACTTTGTAACATAAAGATCATATAGAAATTAAATGATATGGTACCAATTATCATCTAGTTGTTTTTACACATGCATGCAGTTTCATTCCGTTCTCTTTCGTGTAAGTGGCAGTATTTGCTTCAATGGAATTCTTTTTTTTTTTTTTTCAAGAATTGCCCTCAAATTTAGCCTAGAGGATGCTTAGTGTTTTCTGGGAATGCCAAATGCTCCCAACTGCTCTTTGCTACAGAAAAATTTACATGATTCAGCCCCTTGTCAGGTAGAAACAACAAATTGCTCAGATTTATCAGTTATATATTCTCATGTGTTTCAATATTAAAATTAAGAAACAAATTTCCTACCTTCAAAAGTTCAGCGATCCAAATAATAAGTTTTTAATGTTTTTTCAAGTTCCATTTCTGAACACATATTCACATCTCACAAACTTTACTTCTGTGAGTATGCCTTCTGAACTTTGGACTTAGCAATCCGAAATCTCTTCTATGGAGACCAAAACTTGGTCATATGCTTTGCTATCTTGTAAATTTTGCTGCAAGATAAATCTGATTCCTATATAATGCACCAAGCATGACCCAGTATTGCCTGCCCCCCTTTTTTTCCCACTTCTTCCCTATCCTGTCATCAAAATGCCCAGGTAAAATGAATCCTTTTTATGTTTTTAATTGAGCTGTTGGTTAATCCTGAGTTTCTTGTAACTTTTAATTTTTGAGTCCTCACTCTCTCAAACCGAACTACACAAAAGGAGTTTGCCTCCTTGCATCATTTAGATGAACATCATTGGCAGCTTGGCCAGGCAGCTTGTACCAGGTCCTAAAGTGACAACAGTTCCTGTACAAGAAATTTACAATAATAAAAAGCTCCTGCAACTTTGCAGTGCAAATTTACTCTGATTTACTTCTTCACTATGATGCTTATAAATTTATCATAACAGCATCCATAGGATGAGACATCTGTGGTGTTTTACTGCCTTTCCATTCTACGCGTGCTCTGTCTGACACTTCTTTTTGTTCTTTTTCCCATTCATGCAGTCACCTAATGCTGGCGACAAGGATGACCAAACACTGACGGTAGGCAGCAATTAGTATGTGCCTCAGCATTTATTTCTCAGGAGGGTGATGAGACAAGCCGTATTTTGGTTTGGCACCATCAGCATTTTTCTAAATTACTGGGATTTATTTCTCAGTCCTATGCTGCTGTAAAATTTAAATAATGTATTTCCAAAGATAAAGCAGTGAACTTATTTTCTTGTTCAGTTATGGCATTTTTCATTTAGTATCGGTATGACATTGGTATGATTAATCCATATATTATTGCAAAATACTACTTTCTTTAGAGTTGTTTTTGCCCTGTAATTGGATTTCAGGGTCTTATTAGTCAGCAGTCTGTTGGCTCTGATTATCCTTTTTATGGAAGCAAGCAGACAGCCATCCACAAAGCAGTCTTACTCTATCAGATATATTAAGGGCATTGGTTACTGTGCTAGAAAATGCTGTAGGGAAAAGAATTTTAGAATATATTTTAAATTTCTTCAAAACATCTATGTGCACTTGTGCAAAGCATTTGTTCCTTTCGGCATAACATCCTTGTCTCTAAATTGCAGTAATATGGATTTGATGATAGACCACTCAGTTCATAAGTAATTTTCTAGATGGTTGTGGTCAACAACTTGATTGTTGACCAACTGGACACTCCCCAGATGGACACCAGTGGCAAGTGGCATTCTTCAGGGGTCAATACTGAAATCGGTGCTGTTTAAAGCCTTTGTCAGCAAGATGGAATGTGCGATTGAGTGTGAAGATGACACCAAGATGTTTGGTGCCATTAACATGCTGGAGAGAGGAGAAGCAGTCCTGAGAGATCTGAAGAGGCTTGAGAGGCATGTCCATGCAAACCTTCTGAGGTTTAACGAGGCCAAGTACAAGGTCCCGCACCTGCATTGGCCCAATCCTCAATATCAATACAGGCTGGGTGGTGAAGGGATTGAGATCAGGCCTGCACAGCAGGACTTCAGTTCACCGGTGGGTGAAAAACTGAATAAGAGGCAGACACGTGTGCTTGCAGCCCAGAAAGCCACACAAATCCCAGGCTGCAGCAAAGCAAATATGACCAGCAAGTTAAGGAAGCTGATTCTTTCCCTTTACATTCATGAGATCTCCCTTAGAGTACTGTGTCCATCTGTAGACATGCCAGTGTTGGAACTTGCTTCAGGGATTCAGCAACAAAGTTCTACAAATACACAAAGTTTATTAATTCTTCCACATGTAAGTGTAAGGGATTTATTTTCTAAGTATTTTAAAAGTGTTAACAGATTCTTTTTTCTCTGCTCTTTTCCTGAACCCTGGTTGACCAATGACTAATCTGATGTTCCTTCCATTCCAGAGAAACCGCCTATACATGTGACAATGTGTAGTACAACATACATGTTAATGAAATCTACTACACATGATGGCAGAAAACTTTTCACTGTGTAGTGAGAGATTCATTTGTTGTATTTCAGACCTGTTTCCACAGAAACAAAAAAAACCCCCTAAATTCTTTCTCGTATTTTGTCACCTAGACAAAGCCACGGCTGCAGCGGGGAGGAAGCTCTGCATCACTCCACAACAGCTTAATGAGGAACAGCATCTTCCAACTCATGATTCACACGCTTGACCCACTTGCTGAAGGTATTCCTTTTAATTTTTTTGTTTTCTGTTGGAAAAGCAAACAAAGACTTTCCTTTCCCCTTATTCTTGTGCAACTATTTTTTGGATTTCTATTGCTTTCACTGGACTTTTTGAATTTGTCTGAATTTGCAGAGAGAGTTTTGCATTCTTATAGCTCAGTACGTACTCCCGCCAATACTTGCAACTTGGGAAATGCCATTGTGGTGCTGACTGAAACTAATCAGTCTGATGTGCATCACAACTACTGTTTCGCTTTGCCTCTGGCTTCAGTGGCAAAAACTATCCTCTTGTACTTCTGTAGAACTTTTAATGTTTACTTTGGTTTTAACGCATAAGGAACAAAACCAGCAAAATAGTGTGTAATTTGTCATATGGAATATAAAAAACAGTGAGACTCTATTGGCCTGACTTTGAGTCATTTGCTAATGACATTAGGGGAAAACTAACTTCTGTGTTGAATGCGTGGTAACAGTTTTCTTGTTTTATCCAAATGTGGTGTTATTTGTATTTATTTCTTTTAATTTGAGAATTTAGCAGTGAGACCAAGATTGCTTTGGTCTGAGAAGTTGGCAGACAAATAACTGCTCTGCAGTTGTGTGGTGATTTGAATCTCAGCTTCTGGAAGACTTATAAAAAATTCAAGGCAGACTGTTTATGTGGTTACTGTGTCTCTATAGGTCTTTCATTGCGTTAGTAATACATGTATTTGGAAGGAATTGTGAAAGACTAAAGATACCTAAAGTATTACTGTCAATGACACCTTCCAAACTTCAGTGATCATAAAGTATAAGTGGTGCTTCCTTGCATTTAAGTTCATTTGTGTTTCATTTGTGTTTCTCATTGCCACATTTCATACAGCCTTTTACATTGATCGGTAACTGTTGGGCAAGGCAAACCTGCTTTTCCATTTCCCTCTTCAAAAGCTGAAGTTGACATTCATTTTGTCAACACAAGGGCAATTTCAGCCCTTGCAGTTTCCACAGCATTATTTTTACTCATGATTCACATTGCTTCTTTCTTTGATTAAAGCTGCACTATTTATTGCCAAAGTCTGTTGCCTGTTAAAGTGGAATCATCAACAATCTATTCTCATTCAATACTGAAAAAGAGCACAAGAAATTTATTGCAGTTATACATTTGGCTTCCTTTATTTGCATCACTACAGCAGGTGAGCAGGCTTTCTAGTTCCTGTATACAGAAACTTCCGTCTTTATGCACATGGTAGTCAAGTTTATCATGCTGCTAGTAGAAGACTGTATAGTTACTTTTTAATGAAAAAACATGCTTTTTCGCTACAGTCCTTTGCACTCCTTTCTCCTAAAGCATTGCCTCTGGGCTGTGGATGCATCTCTGGCGCTGACAAAAAATTACCTATCATCTGAAACAGTAAATAAAGTTCATCAAATTTTTTTTAAAAAAACACGAAAGAACAGAAGCTAGTTGGGAAGAGCCTATTAAAAGGTACCAAATCTCTGTGACAGGTTGAAGATCACAGGAAAGCTAGAAAAGTTGACTGGAGTTTAATTTGAACTTACAGAAAATTCAGAAGTAGGATTGACTCTCAGGTATTTTTTAATTTCTCAAGATAATTTGACTCATTTCATGGACATANAAGGCCTGCCTGGATGCGTTCCTCTGTGATCTGTGTCCTGCTCCGGCCAGGGGGGTTGAACTCGATGATCTCTTGGGTCCCTTCCAACCCCTAACATCCTATGATCCTATGACATAAATTGTTCAGCATTTAGACCTTTTCTCACTACTTTTCCTCTAAAGCAAGCTTGTACCATGTAGTGTGATCCAGAGGCTTTCCCATTCATGACAGTAAAGAAAAAAGATTTCAGAAATTTTAAATCCATCTTGGGAGAATCAGGAGTCCAGCACTTCTGTAAAATAGTGTTGTAAAGTGGATTGATAGAGATCATTGCAATGGGTAATTATTAAATAAATCACTCTAGTAAAATTTTCTTCAGGATTTCTTAGCTCATACCTTACTGTGAGTTTTATTTCCCTTTCCAAGCTCTTATTCCTGTATTGATATTATTTTAAAAGCCGAACATAAATATCCTGTAGCCTTTAAATAAGGGCAAGGCAGTAACCACCTATACATGTGACTAAAACAGACAGCCTGATTTAAAATTTACTGAAGGAAAAAACTCGATCTATCTCTAATGGACAGTTTTTTTGAAAACATAATCCAGACAACACTGAAAATAGCTTATGTATGTGCAGTTTATATTAATGTCAAAGGACCTAATGTTTCAAATTTCACAGACTTAACAAAACTAAAATTTTAATTAATGAGTGTATGAAGATGCCAATACAGGACATTAATTCATTTGTCCAGTATCAGTATAGACATCAGTACAAGACATTTCTGCATATAGAACTGTAATTTGCTGGTTTTTTGCAAATATGCCTAATACATGTAGGAGAAATGTGAAAAAAGATCCGCCCACTTTTCTGTCACAAATTGTGGTCATTAACCTTTTCTGGTGCACCACCAGACTTGGCTTTCAAGATGTTTTGCACTGCTGGCAGTTTAGAAGGAAGACACAGGGAATATTACGTATTTTCACTGAGCGCTCATATAAGTTTTTGAGCTTTCAGGTGCTCTTATTCATAATTCTGTATTCAGATAATTAAAAAAAAGGTATTTTAGTTTGAAGTAAATGCTGTGTCTAACCAAAATAGGAAATACTAGTGGATAAATTTAGATGGCGTTGTACTTGAATTTTACATTAAGTTAAAAAATATGCACAACCACACATACAGTTTCCTACTGTATACAACTCTGATTATCTGTTTTGTACTGTATGAGTTTCACTAACTAAACCCTCACCATGTTCTTGCATTTTAGTCTCCCTGTGTATAATTAACATCGAACAATCAGCTGGTTCATCATAGCAGACCTTCACCATGATAGCTATGTACTTCTTCAGGTTGGATAGCATTTCATTGCTAAGAATTCAAACAAGGGTAGTATTATCAGAATCATCTGAGAAATTCACTCCTTCACTCTGTAAACCCATCCTTCAGGGGAGCGTAGAAATGTAAAGGATTACCTGGTGACATCTCTAGGCCACATCTTTCTGCACTTTGCATACCCTTTCCAAACCAGATGCACACAGGTACTGTGGCTTGCCTTGTGCTTGGGCGTACTCTTTATGTTCTCCTCCCGTTTCCCCCATTTTGCTCTTTCCCCATTTGGCAACCATTTGCTTCTCTTACTTTTCCTCATACTGCTTCTATCTCATCTGCACTTGCTTTGTTTCAGTCTCTTCCTGTAGGATGGTTTCCTCAGCACTTTCTCTCATAGATTGCTGGGACTACCAGTGAAACCTCTTCCCAAGCAGACACTATCAGCACTGCAGCTGACACAGCACATGAATAGGGTTTTCAGTCCCTGGTAAAGCGCTAGTAAAGTCTAGGAATACAGTGCTTGACTCTTAACAGCTTCCAGATCACATGTTGCCATTAGAAGTAAAATTATTTCTACTAATACATCAAAATAACTGCTACTTCCAGCAACAGTAATTGCACTGCTGCTGGAAGATCCAGCCTTTCTTCCTCTTTACATCCATAGTAAAGTTAACTGTGACATTGTCCTCGAACAGTTGCAAGGGCAATGAGGAACTGAAAAGGCACATTCCTCTGTCATTTGGATTTGTATGGAGTTTGCAAGGGTAACAGAGAAGTCCCATCCAAGTCTTCTTGATTGCATAAGCAGTGTAGAATGTATAAGCAGACTGTGTGACTGATAAAGGTCAGCTTGACCTGCAGTGTTACTGCTGCATTAACATGCAGTACATTTATAGAAAAGCAACTCATCACCTTTACTCCTGAATAATTAATTTTTGAAGTAATAACCAATCTCTACTTTAATTGAGAGCCTCTTAAAAATGTGCTTGATTGTAAGAAGGTAAATATTAAATGAGAGGGAAGTGACCTTAAGAAGTTTTTGGTTTCATAAAATATAGATAAGCATAGAGTTCCTGATATTCGATTGCACAGTTGTGAACCTGTCCTTCCTTTTCTCTTTCAAAACAAATGTGGTGTATCTGTGGCTTGTGCCTCTCTTGCAAAAGCCAGCTTGTAAATGGTCTGGAATCATAGGATTTGCACAGCATTCAGCCCACCTCTGACAGACGAGTAATATCTGTCAGACATCAGTAGGAGTTGCTAGACATTTGACACTTCGCACTGAGGCAGGTGTGTGGACTTGCAGTGGATTTAACAATTTCAAACAGAGAAGGCTTCTCCTTTTCAAAACCTTGGCCTCAGCATGAAGCTTCTAAGAAGATAAGGGTTCAACCACAATAACAGGTGAAGGCATGGTAAATGCATTAATAGGATATGAACAGTTGAAACCTCATACTTCATTTAAAATATAAATATCTGCATGACATTAGAGTTTTGTTTATTTTTATCTGATTGCAGAAATAATGACCTTGGTACAGATCATTTCTTGAGGATTAAGATTAATGACAGCCTGTGCAAGAGGCTATCATCAACTGCCAGCCAGTCATTAATCCCCAGGAAATCCTGTGCCATATTTGCTTCTGCATAAATGCTGGTCTGGCGATCTTTTATTCACTGAGTAGCGAGCTGGACTGTTCATAACAGCATTACCCAGCTGAATAAGGATGGCATTGTCAGACCTGCTGTGTTGGTCAGGCCCTTATCCAAAATCCAGGCAACTCAAACATCAATCATGGCAGTCACTGATCTTTTGTGGCTTTTTTTTAAATTCTGAAATGTACTTCAGTTACATTTGTCCTAGTTTTGAAACAGTTGTTTCTGGATTTTGCAAGTGTAGGATTTACAAAAATATATTAAAGTTTTTCAGTAGAAGAGGACTGTTTTACAACAGGATAAGGGGAAGCAACCGTGTGGAAAGTGTTTTGGTATGAAAGGGTCTGCCATAAGTAGTAAACCCACCTTCTCTCTATAACCTGTAGGTTACTTCAAAAAGTGATTCCTTCGGGGTTGTGGAGGGAGATTTTTCTCTGTGGAAAATCTACAGGTACTTTGTTGAAAAGGAAAGATAAGATGAAGCAAAGATTTAGAGCACCAGTGCAACTTGAGACTACTTTGGGCTTTTTTGGAGGCTCCTTTAACACTGCAAAGAAGGAATGAGATCTCTCTGTATCATGTTACCCCTTTTATATCTGCTGAAAAGGTGCCACAGGCCAACAAAACATCTTCCACAAGGTGGGATTTAGGTAGATGCTGACTCCCATGCTGCAGTATGGAGGATATAACTCATATACAAATGGCATCCTCTGCAGGAAAATGAAGTTATATAAATCTCGTGGCTCAGTCCTCAGTCAGAGGTAGGTACATTTGGTAATTCTCTCCTATTCCCATCTCTAGTGCTATTGCCAGAGAAAAACAACAGGATGTACTTCTTCAGAAAAGCAGTTTATCTTACACATTGTCTTTTTTTTTTAATCACAAATACGGTTCTTGTTATTGGTCAAAGAAGAAATCTGTTATGCAAAGTTGAACTGACAATTCTGTCACTTCACTTTTGCTCTGACAATGTAAAAACAGAAACATGCATCTATACCTCTCAGGAAAATAAAGAATTGTGTGACCCTCAAAGTTTTTCACACAGTAGACAATTATTTCTAATTATTTGTTAAACCCAGTAGTGTTGCTAGATACTGATCGTAAGAATTTACCAACTTTTCTCTGTAACTCAGACTATTTTGCTTAATTTACTTGTATTATTTACTGAGATGTCATGAAAAATATCAGCTTACTCCAGAGAAAGCTGACAAAGTTTGAGTAACCTTCACACCTTCCTGGTCATTCAGCAGATTCTCAGCCTTGGTCTGATTTTGCTAAAACCTTTTTCTTTTCCCTTGGCCTCAGCAAGCTGCACCATCATGTCTGTGCTCACTCTCGTTTGGAACTTTTTTTGGCTGAAGCTGTTTATTTGTTTTAACCTTGGAGAAATAAGGCCAAGCAGCTCAACTTACACAACTCCTGGGAAATGCTCATCTCCTCATTGCTGAAGAAACCTCAGAACTTCTGCTTTCCTTGGTTCTGATTATTGGTGCTGCAAGACTTCAATGTATTGCCTAGCACCATATTCAGAGATGAAAGAAATAATTATTCAGTGGCTTATAAACACAACAGCTTTTTATCTAACATGATAAATACGCAAATCGAAATTAAATTAATAACAATAACTATGTATCTTTGAAAGTATCTCTGCTATAGCTGCTTCATGATTCTACACTGCCCTTTAGACATAACTGTGGGTTTACAAAGCAGCTCAGCATTCTTCTTGCATACTTGTTCTCAACCTGAATTAAAACACTTCTTGCATCCTCTTCTGGCCCACCAAGGAAACACATCTCTCTGAGCATGCTCTCTGACGGTGCTCAGAGCATTTCACTTTTGTGCTCTGCTAAAGGCTAAAATGTTTGCAAGACACTTCACAGAATCACAGAACATTAGGGATCGGAAGGGATCTCGAAAGATCATCTAGTCCAATCCCCCTGCCAGAGCAGGGTCACCTAGATCAAGTACAACAGGAACCTACCAAGGCAGGTTTTACATGTCTCCACAGAAGCAGACTCCACAACTCCCTTGGGCAGCCCCTTCCAGTGCTCCATCACCCTCACTATGAAGAAGTTCCTTTTATATTTATGTGGAACCTCCCATGTTCCAGCTTACACCCGTTACCCCATGTCCTGTCACTAGATGACATTGAGAAGAACCTGGCTCCATCTTCCTGACACCCACTTTTCACTTAAATATAAACATTAATGAAGTCACCCCCCAGTTTCCTTTTCTCCAGGCTAAAGAGACCTAGCTCCTTCAGCCTCTCCTCATAAGGCAGATGTTCCACTTCCATCATGATCTTTGTGAGTCTGTGCTGGATTTCCCCGCTCCTGGCCAGCTTTCAGATACTTATAAACATTTATCAAATCCCCTCTAAGTCTTCTCCAGACTAAAAAGCCCCAAGTCCCTCAGCCTCTCCTCATAAGCCATGCCCTCCTGTCCCCTAATCATCCTCGTAGCCCTCCGCTGGACCCTCTCCAGTAGATCCTTGTCCCTCTTAAACCGGGGGGCCCAAAAC
>VXBP01001803.1:154173-169431 GCA_013400115.1 Rhinopomastus cyanomelas | reverse complement strand
CTGATAACCTTCTTCTCTTCCAAGTGCCTTGAGATGCCCTCCAGCAGGAGCCGCTCCATCATTTTTCCAGGGATGGAGGTGAGGCTGTCTGGTCTGTAGTTCCCTGGAACTTCCTTCTTGCACTTTTTGAAGACTGGAGTAACATTGGCTCTCCTCCAGTCCTCAGGCACCTCTCCTGTCTGCCACAATTTGGCAAAGATGATGGATAGCTGTAGGGCAATAACATCAGCCAGTTCTCTCAGCACCCCTGGGTGCATCTCATCAGGGCCCATGGACTTGTTAATGTTCAATTTGCATAGCTGATCCCTAACCCAGTCCACGCTGACCAGTGGGGAGCACTCCCTCCTCCAGGCTTCCTCTCCTTCATCCAAGTTGTGGGGGGACATAAGAGAGTTCGGCCTTAGATGTAAAGACTGAAGCAAAGAAGGCATTCAGCAACTCTGCCTTCTCTGCATCCTCAGTTATCAAGGCTGCCTCCTTGCTCAGTAGCACCCCTACACCTTCCTGTTCTTCCTTTTTCTGCTGATGTATTTGAAGAAACCTTTCTTGTTCTGTTTTACTTCCTTTGCCAGCTTCAGTTCCAAGAGGGCTTTGGCCTTCCTTGGATACCCCAAGCCTTTTTCCCTCCAGGATGAATAGTCCCAGCTCTCTCAGCTTCTCCTCATGTGTGAGATGCTGTAGTCCCATCAACTAAGTGGGACTGGTGAAGCAATGAGGCACATTACTTACTACTGAGGCCTTCTTTTACCTTTATTTTACCCTTCAGCTACGGTAGGCACCACAAAGCCTGTGTTTCTTATTTAAGTACATGAAGTTTCATGTTTAAAATGTCTTACAGGCATCTCCAACATCAAACTGAATTCAGAAACTGTAGGTATTAATTCCTACGCTGTGAGAGTGAGCAACAGCATAAGTAAAGTAGAAATGGTGGGTTGTGGGAAGATAAGGACCGATCTATTTCAATGGGCAGAAGTGGCATTTTAGATAGCCTTTTATTATCTGACAGAAAGTTGAGAGAAAGAAGATAAATAGCCTTTCCCCCTGTATTGCTTACAATTTCAAAGACAAAAAAGGACAAAATTTGAATTTACAGACTTCTGTGCAGCACACATAAGATATAAATGTCACTGTAACAGCTGTGGAACTTGAGCTGTGTACAAAGATGTGTGCTGTTGGCACAGAGAAAATGGTATCTTAAGCTAACGAAGACAATTTTATTTTGAAGTTCTAGTTCAGCTGATTTGTCTAAATGTCAGTCACAAACGTACATCTCCAGTTGAAGGAGTAGGAATTTGAAGTCTGAATTGTTTTACTGAGTGGGTTTATTTAGCATGCATGAAGGGATCACTGTTCATATTTTAGGGATGTTTGTCTTGTTTTTTCTAGAGAGTGGCTGCACTTGCATGACTGTGGAGTGAGTGCACCTGCAATCTAACCACAGAATATATCCACAGTTAGTGATATGTATAAAAAAATGGATGTGGTTTTATTGTACCTAACTTGGGGTGTGAAGAAACACTTACAAATTACGCTGAGAGTGCCAGTAACAAAGCATACCTCTTTGTTTTGATGCTTTCAGCAACAAATGTCAGGTCTACTTAAGTTCAGATCTACCTTAAGTTCAAAATACAGAGAAGACAGTACTCATTGCTAGTTTTACTGACAGGATTTCTAGCTACTTGAAAATTAAAGAACATGTCTGTTTAAAATCAGCATTGCTCTTTGCAGATAGGCAATTTTAAATAATGACAGTTTTCTGGTGCCTTTTGAAATTTATCTTTCTAATATATGAAATATAATCCTTGTGTTTGTCTTGTGGTAAATGCTAGGTTTTGCAACAATTTCTTTCTGCACGTCATATTTTATTGTTGTAACTAGTATTGTCTTTCATCTCCATATTTTATTATTGTAACTAGTATTGCCTTTCATCTCTGTGATACTTTCCAGTGATGCCCTGTTTTTCAGAGAGCATGTTTATCATGGGATTCCCCATGGAGTGAGGTAAAACATGAATATTTAAATACAAGCATGATCCCAGGCCAGGGCACAGCTGTCCTGACTATGCATTTCCATGCTTAATGGCTTTAGCTTCATTTTGTGTCTCTTCTCAACTTTGAATTTCCATGCTAAAAATTTTAACAACAAGGAACATGAATTATTTATAAACCTGTACGGGTCAGGGAATAATAGTGTCTGAAGGGCTTTCTATTGAAAGTGAATGGAAAAGATTATAGACAAGGGGAGATGTGGTGGTCAAAGGCTGTCTTGGGCTTAGCAATTGCAAAACGATCAAATATTCAAGTGAGGAGCGAGCAGTCCACAAACTAAACATAATTGACTTCTTGAGGGCAAATATTGGCCTATTCTGGGCGGTGCTTAAAACAGTCCCTTGGCAGACTCTCCTGAAGGAGAAAGGAGACCAGGAAGGCTGGGCATTCTTCAAAAAAAGGCACAAGAGCAGACTGTCCCCAAGCACCACAGGACGAGCCGATGAGGAAGACCAGCCTGGCTGAGCAGGGAGCTCCTGCTGGCTTTCATAATAAAAAAAAAATGAAAGTTTACCATCCTTGGACGAAACGACAGGCAACATAAGAGGAGTTCAGAGATCTAACTAGGGCAAGCACAGAGGAAATGTGGCAAAAAGCCCAGTTAGAGCTCAATCTGGCCACTGTAGTGATGGACAAGAAAATGCTTTTATAAATACATCAACAGCACAAAGTGACACTGAGAGAATCTGTACCCCTTACTGGATATGGAGGGGAAAATAATCTCTAAGCACAAGGACAAGACTGAGCTACTTCATGCTTTTTTGCCTCAGTCTTTAGTGACAATTCCAGCAGTTTTCAGGGTGTTCAGTCTCCTGAGTGAAAAGCAGGAATTGAGAGCAGAACACACTTTCCACAGTCTAAGAGGAAGAAGTTATTGACCTGCTAAATCACCTGGACACTCACAAGTCTGTGGGCCCAGAAGGAATCCACTCAAGAGTGCTGGGGGAGCTGGTGGAGAAACCTACCTAACCACTCTCCATCATTTATCAATGCTTCTGGCTAACAAAGCAGGTCCCAGATGACTGGAAACTTGCTAGTATGATGACTATCCACAAGAAGGGAAGGATGATTTGGGGAACTGCAGGACTGTCAGCCTGGCCTCAGTACTGGGGAGGATTATGAAGTGGTTCATCCTGATCATGCTCACATAGCAAATGCAGGACAACCAACGCGTCAGGGCCAGCAAGCATGGGTTTATGAAGTTCTTGCTTAAACACTGTGATCCCACCCCAGCGGGTAAGGGGAAGACTGTGGATGAACCTAGGGTTCTCCTGAAGAAGCTGGTGGCTCATGGCTTAGACAGGTGGACTGTTCACTGGGTAGAAAACTGACTGCATGGTCAAGACAGAGTTGTGTTGAATAAAGTGAAATTAAGTTGGAGGTCACTCACAAGCTTCCCCAGGGCTCAACACTGGTCCCAGTGTTGTTCAACATCTTTATCAATTTTGATGAGGAAGAGCAAGTTTCCAGATGACTTGGTCTATGTGATCCTGCTGTGGCAGTGGGGTTGGACTAGATGATCTTTCAAGGTCCCTTGCAATCCCTAATGATTGTATGATTCTATGACACCAAGTTGGGCGAGTGTGTTGATCTGCTTAAAAGCACTGCAGAGGGACCTGGACAGGTTGGGTCTATGGGCTGAGGCGAATTATATGAGGTTTAACAAGAACAAGAGCCAGGTCCTGCATTTTGTTCACAGCAATCCACTGCAACACTGTGGGCTTGGGTAAGAGTGCCTGGAGAACCACTGAGAGGAAACGGACCCGGGGCAGTTGTTTGACAGCTAGCTGAACATGAGCCGTCAGTGCGCCCATGTGGCCAAGAAGGTTAACAGCATCCTGGGCTGCATCCGAAATGGTGTAGCCGGCAGGACTTGAGATGTGATCACACCCTTGTATTCACCGCTAGTGAGGCCTCTGTACAAGCGGGACACTGAACTGCTGGAGTGCATCCAAAGAAGGGCAACAAGGTTAGTGAAGGCCTTGAAGGACAGGTTTTATGAGGAGTGGCTGAGGAAATCCGGGTTGTTTAGCCTGGAGAAAAGGAAGCTGAGGGGAGACCTTATAAGTCTTTACAACTACCTGAAAAGAGGTTATTGAGAGGTGAGTGTTGGTCTCTGCTTGAAAAGGAGAACCAATATAACAAGACCCTCAAGTTGTGCCAGGTGAGGTTGACATCAGACATTGGGAAAACTTCTTCACTGAAAGAATTGTCAGTATAGGAACAGGCTGTGCAGGAATGTGTTGGAGTCACCAAGCCTGAAAGTGTTCAAAAAACATGTCATTTTAATGGTTTTGTTTGTACAGTTTACTTCTTAGCCCTTCTCTTAGACTGTAGTGACAGAAGAAAGGTGCTGTGAGAGATGACTGAGCAGTGGTCTGTACCAAAACATGAGCTTACCTGAAAGGAGGTTATACAGAGGTGGAGGTAGGTCTCTTCTCCAAAATCGTTAGCAACAGGACAAGAGGGAACGGCCTGAAGTTGTGCCAGGTGAGGTTTACATCGGACATTAGAAAAAATGTCTTCGCTGGAAGAGGAGTCAAGTACTGGAACAGGCTGTCCAGGGAGGTTTTGGCGTCAACATCCCTAGAGGTGTTCAAAGAATGTGTAGTTATGACACTTGGAAATGTGATTTAGTGGGCACAGTGGCATTGGGTTGATGGTTGGACTTGATCTCTTGGAAGTCTTTTCCAACCTTAATGATTCTATGATTCTGTAATTTCTTTTACTAGTGTTTATATGTGGTAGATGTATTTTATGAATAGTGAGAGGGTTACATGCTACCCTTGCATAATTTTCCTTGGACATACTGAAAAACAGAATGGCTGGAATTTATTGCAGTTGGAGTTATGTGTACCAGGTACTCACGCTGCTTGACCCCAAAGACACTTTGTGAAGTTCTGACCTCAACAACATCAGTGATTAAAGCACCTACTATCAACAGTAGGACCAGTTTTTTACTTCTTAATCTTAGAATTCCCATTTTCGTGAATAGTTGATGCAGAGGCAGAGACAATTCTACTATGTATTGCTTGTCTTCTGATGCTGTTATGTTCCAGAGAATGAACCGAATGGCATCTGTCTTCAAGAGCTTGGTGGCAGATAGCACAGAGATATTTTATGAGTGACGGAAAATGAAACAAGACCTTAAGGAACAAACTACTTCATGCTTGTCTTAAACAGAAAAAAAAAATCACCTGCAAATACCTAAAGCGAAGTTTAACACATAATAGTCATTTAAATAGCTTCATTCTCTGTGGCATGTGTTCTAATAGTATATCATTGATCACCTCCTAAAAACATTTCCTTTTTAACCCATACTGGCTAAAGCCATGTGGATCCTATAACAAGTTTCTTTTGTCACCACAAAATATGTGCTATACAGTATGATGTGTAAAAACAGTGGGATTTCAGCTTTGATTTTAAACACTGCACTAAGAGCAAAGAAGTAGGCTGTTCTTACTTTTAGGTGTTGAGACTACACTGAACAGCCCAGAACTCAGCTAATATGATTGTATGAATTTTTAATTATATTTCTGTTTGCACTCCAATTTGATAAAATTGCAGTAAACGAATTACTATAAAAGCAGACAACTTTAATAAGATTATTATTGTTCAAAAAAAAAGACCTTCGATAAAAAACAGGCTAAGGAGACATGAAGAGAATGAACAGGAATAGAAGGCTTGCAATTTAAAGATGAGATGAAAGACCACTTGTGTATTTAGACTTCAAATGCACAGACTATTACGTAATTTAATTACTCCCAGTGTACTGCCTGATGGTCATACACCTGTAAGTCCTTATTTGTATGATTTTTTTAATTTGCTTAGGAGTGTTAATAAAGCATCACTGTATTACTTAAATCCAGAAGGGATCTCTTTCTATTTTCCACTGCACCAGCTGACTGGCAAGACTCCTTTTTGCAAAAATTGGCAGCTTGAAGGTTCGTATGTGAAAATGTAAGCTACATTTAATTTTGCTTAAACAATTAACTATATATAACATCTAATTTAAACGTGCATAGTTTGGAATATCTGGAACTACCAGCAGGAAAAATATTTTGCTTTTTAAAAAACATTTGGGTTTTTTTCTCCTCTGCATTCTGCAAGTGAAAATATTTACAAACTCCCACAGCCATCCCAGTCTTTCCTAGATGGGATGCAAGCAGTCTATAAGAAAGTTGAGAGTTATGGGTATCCTAAAAGTTAGCAGTGAAAATTAAGATCAATTAATGAAAGAAAATTATTTCAAAAGAATTCTTCCTTTTAAAAATTCATAAAGCCTATTATGCTTCTGCTGGTCAGACTTTCTGTGTTTTGCCTCAGATAGTCTATATACGAAGGCTTTAACTTTAATAAAGATCTGATAGAGATTAGGACTCTCATTTTACATCTGTAATGTTAATCTCCACTACATCTTTCATGAATTTCTAGCACTGAGTTCTTTGTTCCTAATATAATGTCATTGATAAAACTCGACCAAGCTTTGATTCCAATTTAGACTGGATGGCCATTACAACTTAACTGGCAAGACTTTTGAAGTGGCCTGCTCTTTTTGTGTATGGATAGGTCTTTGATCATGTAATTGAATTTTCTCATGACAGCTTGAAGAAATTACAATAAAGATTAGAGAAAGATAACCCATTCTTCTTTGATGTTATAATATTAATTCCTGTAAGCCCTTTGCTCTATCTCCTCTGCCTTCTTTAAAAAAAGGTAAATTAAAAAAGCATGTTAAGTGCGTTGATAACTGTAAGAGCAAATGAGATGTTTTATCGCAAAGATGCAAAGGGAAAGAGTGGATTATCAAAATAATGTCTTTGAATGTCAGGAAATTGATGAATTATGTGTGTAGTGTCTCACATAAAACTTCTTTTTGTCTCCAATACTTGGCTAAGCTTAATGTTTAAAATCTTGTCATGGGGTTTATCCCAAGATGAAATTAACCAATTAAATTAGTTAATGTGCTAATGAGCCAAAACACACAAAAAAACCCAAGGTCAAAAGCCAGATGTAAATTGCAGGCAAATGCAAAACTGACTTGATTTGGGGAAGAGTAACATGACACATTTAATTCATCCCACATAAAACCCCTAACATAAGGACATACAGAGATTAATCATGTGTTCTTACATCACAGTATAACTGGGGCAAGCTGTTTTCTCCACCTCTTCAAACGGAAGAGATTTCCAGCAGTTATTTTTCCTTGTGGAAGTGTGGAGTCCATTTGGTCCATGCACATGTTCCTCAGCATTAGTGAATATTTTGAAGTCCAGTTCTCTGTTCCATGTGCTTCTAAGCCCATCTTCCATTTTCAGTGTGCCGATTCCTACAGCAGAAAATGAGGGGAAAACTCTCCATTTCAGCAAACCATGGCTTAGAGGCAAAAACTTCTCTACAGCAGAAAATGAGGGGAAAACTCTCCATTTCAGCAAACCATGGCTTAGAGGCAAAAACTTCTGTCTTCTGATCTCTGAGGTTCCACTATCTCTCTGCGTTCACCATGTCCCTTTGGCAAGCTGGCTGCCGTGCTTAACAGCAATGCCATGTGTCTTTCTCTGATCTACAGACAGAAGTCAAGTGAAGAAGGTGGAAGCATGAAACAAGAAGCCCCGAACCAGTCATGCCAGTTTGCAGAGTTAAAAAAAAAAAAAAATCCACAAGTTGCCATAGCAACTTCCCAATGCTTCAGGCAAGAAACGCGCTCAAATACAAATTACAGAACACCTTTTCATAAGTATTTCCTATTTTGCTTTTAATTTGCAGTTCCTCACTGAGTCCTCATTCTCAAATTCATTGTGAGTTTTGAGCCAATGCTTTCTCCTTGTTCTTCTCCTTTACATCTTCTGTATTCATCATTTGGTAGGTTGAATTTCTGGCTATAAAAACTTGGGGAAAATACATGCTTTTCATCTGCTTGTTCCAGAATGCCACACGACTCCTTTTAAGCCATGATGATAAAAGATTATGCATTGATGCGGCATATCTTATGCCAGCCACGGGAAAGGTCAAGTAAATGCAAGGGTGAAATTGCACTAAAAAATGAGGAATTGCCTTCTTTTTAGTTTTGTCAAACAATAAAATATAGATGATATGTCATCTGAAGCTGATAAACAACCTTAGAGAAGTCTGATATGAAGTTTCATGCAAATATGTATGTTGTGCACGGTGAAAACTTGTTGTGCTTGTCAAGAAAACCCACATTTTGGAAGTTTGAGTTTGTGTTTTTCATGAACGGGTACACACCTTTAGCAATTCGGGTGGCTATCTCTAAAATAGCTGTATGTGTTACGAGTATTTTAAGAAACTCAGAGCCAGGCTCATTTCCGGCGTAACAAGGGATTACTGCAGTCTGTATCTGAGATCTTTTCAACAGAAGAGTAAAGAGAAATACAGGCTATGCTTTCATTCTGTGAGAGCCTGGAGGCATTCAGACATGAGTATTTCACCACGGACTGTATCTACAATACTTACTGAGTGAGTGAACACTGAAACTAGCACCGAGTAAATATATGTATTATTTCACAGATTCATAGAATAGTTAAAGTTGGAAACGACCTCTAAAGGTCATCTAGTCTCACCGCCTCTTGCAGTGGGTAGGGACATATTTAACTAGATTAGGTTGCTCAGAGTCCCATCTAACCTGACCTTGGCATGGGGCAACCTGTTTCAGTGTTTCACCACCTTCATTACAAAAAATGTATTCCGGTCAATTGTAATTTGAAATCACAAATGAAGCAGCACTGTTGCCTAACAGAATCATTCTTTCTGTTTACTTTCAAATGGT
This sequence comes from Rhinopomastus cyanomelas, assembly GCA_013400115.1. Classification (NCBI taxonomy): domain Eukaryota; kingdom Metazoa; phylum Chordata; class Aves; order Bucerotiformes; family Rhinopomastidae; genus Rhinopomastus; species Rhinopomastus cyanomelas. Next base: position 160,596 of record VXBP01001803.1, on the reverse strand, counting down.
GGGGCACCTTTATAGAGAGTAGAGAACAGCAGATGATAAGGCAGAAGTTGTGGTAATCATTCAGGAATGCTAGACAGGATTACCAGGAACCCTCTGCTCTCTTCTGCTGTAAAAATATGCAGACAGGAGCAAATCAGTCAATAATTCTGTCACTGCTGAGGATCAGCTGTTAAGCCACATATCTGCATCCTCTTTGTTTCAAGCAACCAGGGATACAGCTGCTGGCTGCCTGACAGGCTGTTCGTTGTGACCTCTGTGTGAGAACCTCACAGCATGTTCGTGAAACAAATTTTAATGATGTTGGATTTGGAAGTATTATTTCAAGTACCCATCAACGCAGTATTTCAGATTTGCAATTCCATTTAAAAACATTTTACTTTAAAAACTGAGAACTTTTTCGCAGAATGACAGAATCACAGAACATCAGGGATTGGAAGGTACCTCAAAAGATCATCCAGACCAATCCCCCTGCCACAGCAGGATCACCTAGATCAAGTCACACAGGAACATGTCCAGGCAAGTTTTAAACATCTCCAGAGAAGGAGACTCCACAACCTCCTTGGGCAGATGCCTTCCAGTGCTCTGCTCTGTCACCCTCACTGTAAAGTTCCTTCTCACATTTACGTGGAACCTCCTATGTTCCAGCTTACACCCATTGCCCCTTGTCCTATGATTAGATGACAATGAGCAGAGACTGGCTTCATGCTTCTGACACCCACCTTTCATATATTTATAAACATTAATGAGCTCACCCCTCAGTCTCCTTTGTTCTAACCTAAAGAGATCCAGGTCCCTCAGCCTTTCCTCATTTCCACTCCTTTCATCATCTTTGTGGCTCTGTGTTGGACTCTCTCCAGCAGTTCTGTGTCCTTCTTAAACTGAGAGGCCCATAACTGGACACAACATTCCAGATGCAAACTTTTTCCAGTACAATATTTTTTTTCAAAAACTACTTAAGTTTGATTTTACTGATAGTCATATTGAGCAGAATGATATTATGATAAAGAAATTCAAAATTAAACACAGAAAAAGCATATTTATTCCAAGTTTCACAACAGAAGCCGTGGAAGAAGCAGTCTGTATAAAGGCAGACATTGTGTTGCTGAGTAACACTGACCTGAGTTAGCCTTGAAATCCACGGAACAGTTCATGTAAATACATGCAGCTGATATTTTCTGGCGTCATCATTGTGCTTTGCAGTCAGGGTGCTGGTGATTGTATAAAATACTCTGCTCGGGTATAGGACGATAAAAGCTATGAGGAACTTCAGCCTACCAGCAAGATTAGAGATTTCCTAGAAATAATTCTGCTAACTGCAAGAATTAACCTAGTTTAATCCTTGACATGTTGAATTGCAGAAGTGCCCAGAACGTGATTATCATAAGCATCATGCACTCTCTCAGGACTCTCCTTGTTTACTTCCTGTTCAGTCTCTGTGAAGTCGGTCTCCTCTTTCCTTTGCTGTTTGTCTTCTATGTCTCAATTCAGATGACAAGCAAATAGAGCTAAACTGGACCGCCAGCGCGTCAAGTGCCCTGCCTTTCTGCTGGAAATTTAGCATCGATTGTTGCTGGCTTCCTTTGAAACCTCTTTAGCTTCATCTTTTTCGTCAGATGCCTCATTCTGTCAATCTATTAATTATTAAGTTTGTTGCTATGGTGCAACCTGCTTTTAAATTTAATCCTTCTGTCCTCCTATGTGTACTCTTTTTCCTCCATGAGTTTATATGGCCATTCTGTGTTATCTCTTTCATATATTTTAATTTCTCTGATTACCTTTGGACTCCTTCTGGTATGTTTTTTCCACTCCTGTCCCTATTACCAAGTGAATGCCTCATCCCAGGTTCTAGCAGAGCAGACCCCAGACACATCAAGCAGTGAGAATAAGTTTATGTAAAGGTACTAGCCCTTCGAATCAGCAGATACAGAGACCTAATTAAATAGCACATGTGGTCCCAAATGCTGTGTGCAGGAAATTCCATATTGAAGTTCCTGAAGCTTTTCCCAGGTAAGGAATTCAAATCTTTAGGACCAAAAGCAAGATGGTAGGATTATAGCTTCTTTTATGAAAAAGCAGCTACAAAGATTATGTTGCAACACTGACAGCTTTCTTAAAAAATAGTATATGCAAGTATATAATCGTAAGACAATTTATGAAACTTTGTGTTTGCATGATGTCTTTCTTTGCTGAAGAGAGACAGAGTAATGTCGAATTATATTGGACGTCTTCATGCAAAGTAAGACACTGCATTGTACACATAACAGTTTGCCAGTACGTCTAACTGGCTTTGATAAAGTATGTCTATGAAAAAAACATTACAAGCCAATTGTAGTTACTTTTAAAATTTAACTGTGATCATGTATCTTTCCAGTTACATGATATAAGTCATGATGCAGGAAGAATTCAGTTGGCAGGTTCAGGTGTCTGAAAACACATAATTTTTAAAAAGGGATCTTTTTGATCTTTCGAGGTCCCTTCCAATCCCTAATGATTCTATGATTGTATGATTCTATGAAAATACTATAGTTAAAATACTGTATATATATTTTATATTATATATCTATAAAATAAATTATATAATTAAAATACTACCCAGATCTCTAAGGAAATTCACCTGCGTGGAAAAGTATTGAAAGACCATGAGTCAGCATTTGTACATGTACTTTCTTCAGATGTTTCATAAACATGAAGAGGGAGTATTTCCAAAGAAAACAGCACTATCAAACTGTTAAGTATCCACTTCTTAGTGATTACACTCTATTAAAGGTAACGTACTCAGAAGCCTAGTTGTGAAGCTTTGCATAAAACATGGTGAGTGAAATAACGCACAAAACAATTTAAACTCAGAAACCCATTTAAAAGCTCCTCTCTGTGCTTTTTTCTCGGTTCTATTTTGTAGACCTACATTAATTACTTTATATATATATATTTACATATATGCCAAAGAATGTAAGAAAAAAGCGCTTTAATAAATGAAGTGTAGAGCAATATCTGGATAAAAAAAGGCAATTTCATCTAAGACGGTCTCACACAGGAAAGTAATAGTAGACCTAAAAATCTGGAGATCTCTGCATTCCATTCTTTTCTTTGCCCTGCTAGAATATAGTATTGCAGTGTATTCAGAGATATTAAACAATCCAATTAATTTAGGTCTCATATCGCTTTATGAAATGAGTAAATAACTCTTTTCTGATGTCACGAGTGAAGACAGAGTTTAAACTAAGGAACCCCTCTGAAACAAGTCAACATTAACACTAGTATCAAAACCGTGTTTGTGGGACGGCATGATGAAAAATTCCTTAGTACATACATGTTTTGGTTTGGGTTTTTTTTGCTTAGTTAGATGTATAAGAATTTGAATGTCCAACCTGGAGAATGTCAAAAGAGCATAGTTTTCAAATTTCCTGATGATAATGTACGGTCAAGGTCTGTTAAGTTTTTGCAAATACCAAGACACCAAATTGACAATCAGCTTGAAAGGACTGAATTGCAGATTTCATTTCTTCTGCATCTCACTTTGACCAGGTACTTACCAAAAGCTGCTGTCTTGTGCAATGTCTAGCGGAAAGGCACTACCATTCCTGTAATCTGTGTTTTGCTGTCCTGCAGAATTTTTTTGCATAATCATTATTGAGTTTATGAAGCACATGCAAAAACGTGTACGTTTCTTGTCTGCTGGTTCCTTATCTTTGTGTCTTTTACTGTGATGTTGTAGAGCTTGGATCATATGGAAACCTAAAATATTATGACACAATGACTGAAGAAGGTAAGATATATTTTAGAATTGTTCGTGCCAGCTTTTCTTGAAGCCTTTAAAGCCCATTTTATGTGTTTACTTTTTCCTTCATTTTTCTTATTCCCATTTTCAGTTTCTTCATTTTTTAATAACTTCTTTTTGCATGTCTTCATTGACAGCGTAATCAGTTATGTCTCTTCTTTCAAGCTTTTGTTTTTGGCATTTATGTTTGCTCTTTCAGATAAGGAAATACAATGGAATGTGATTTTATTAAAGAACATATGTGCAAAGCAACGGTCACACATTATATGTCGCAGTATGACAAAGATTGTTTGCTGCTTAATTTATGCCATACTTTACAATGCATTCAAGAAGATTAATTAATTTATAGATCACTTACATTAAGAATTATTATTAAGTGACTTCAATTGACTATCTTATTCAAATGCAGTGAAAAAACTTCAAAAACTAAACAAGACTATTCCTGAAGTAGTAATTACACACTTAATTGCAGTGCAAATATTATGCAATAAAAAATCCTGATTCTAGCAATACAAGAAGGAAGTAATTAAATCCTGAATTAGGGCCTGAATGAAATCTTGGGAAATTTTTCTGCTGATTCAAAAGTATTGCAGTTTATTATAGCAAGGATTATTATTAATAATCTGGAAAGCAGTTAACTGTGCAGTCAATTTCCAGCACAAGCTTGCAGTCCTAATGTGTCAGCATTTTTCTAATTTGGAATGATCTCTGAACTAAAATCTGATTGTCTGTAGGATCAAGCCTCTTGTCCATGTTTGTGATTATAATGCCAGAGAAATGGTTTAATTAATGTTCAGATTAGTAATTATGGGATAATTATATGAAGATGGAGGCCTGTAGAGAAGTAAGCTGCCTATTCCTACTTGTTTTTAATGTTGGGAATATAGAGCAAATAACTTGGTTCTCCTTTTTAAAATGCAGTTATTTTATAGTTCAAATTAATTCTTCAGTCCAAAAGGTTGTTAAAAAAACCCCTTAATTATTTGACTTACTTGTAACCATTTATCCAACAGAAAAAAAAACTTGACTTCTGACTATTTCACATTTTCTCTATCTGCTGTTAAATATAACTGTACTATTCTGGGTCTGACTAAAGGAGAGGCTTCCTTCCACCTTTGCACCTTATGTTGAAAGATGCTGTTTCCTTCTGTAGCAGACGTGAGCTCATAGGACAGTCTTGCTGCGCGACCCTCCTCTCACCATCTGATTCAGAGGGGTGGCATCAGTATAAGAACAGGGCAAACAGTGGTGCCTCTGTTTATTTAATACAGTTCTCGATTACCTGAATTGAGTCATTAACACAGGCCATTTAAATACAGCTACTAGAGCTAAAACTTTTGCAGCTTATCTCATCTCAGTCTTCACTACAAACAGGATGTGAAAGTCATTTTTCATTGTAGCCTCAGCTGGGCATGTTAAGATGGGTGTTTTTATGTTGAAGTATTAAATCTACCATTTCAAAAGTAGCCACTACATTAATATCCTTCTGATGTTCATAAATATTCCATTGACAGCATGATATATACAATATATTTTGTATATTAATACTATGCCTATACTGAAGTAATGGTCTTGATATTGAAAGTCAACACAGAAGACACTCCTTGTGAATAATCTGGAACCTTACTGCAGCAATAGCAAAAACGCATTTGCCGAGTCTTCCAGTAGCAAAAATACGGAAGGGAGCTCTTTGTCTTTAGGAGTATTAACATTGACAAGACTCTGTGATATGATTTCCATTCTCAAACACAACTGTCATAATCATTTTCATATCTTTCAAAAAGGAAGTCATATAGCATATCTCAGAAGCTGTATTATATCAAAGTTTGTTGAATTTTGAACTGTTTGTATTTTCAGATGTATAATGCCCATCGCTCTGCATGACACTTATTTGAACTATCCATTTTCCTCTTTCTTTTCCTTTTTTGACTGATCCTTTCATCTATTTTATACAGAAAGTAAGTCACAGGAACATGTAAATCCAGTTACAAATCCATGGATTTTTTTTGCCTAGTGCATCCTTGTCTCCAGGTCCTCAAACCCCAAGTGGAGTTCAGTAGCAAATCTTTCAATTCTCTGCTAGAGAAGGACGGGCACGTGTGTACTTGCTGCTAGAACAGAACAGTCAGAGATCAAAAATATTTGTTACTTTACAATACACAGAGATAGCCTAATGTCCAGAGATCTGTCACGGAAACTGAACTCTACTATTTTGTTTGCTCCTATTTGGTCCGAAAGTTACTTTAAATTAATTGCTGATAATTCACAGAATCACAGAATGTTACAGGTTGGAAGGGGCCCTGAAAGATCATTTAAGTCCAACCCCCCCTGCTGGAGCAGGGTAAGCCTACAGCACTGTCTCAAGATATGCTGTCCTACATGGGGCTCAAACCCATGGCCCCAGGAATTTCGAGTCCCATGCTCTACCAACTGAGCCAGCCAGGTGCAAGTGGTAGAGAAAACATACCCTGCCAGATGGGAAGAGACCCTCACAGTAATCTCATGCTGTCAAGTTACCTCTATCAACAGCCTACCACATGACAAAGCTACATATATTTTCATTTTATTCTTCTGCAGGATTTTTTTTTTTTTTGCAAGAGTTAAAAGAAAATGCATGTTAGGTGGTTTTATGTAATTCATCAGTT
>VXBP01001803.1:75103-138775 GCA_013400115.1 Rhinopomastus cyanomelas | reverse complement strand
GGGATGTGGAGCTGCTGGAGAGGGTCCAGCATAGGGCAACGAGGATGATGAAGGAGGTGGAGCACCTCTCTTACAAGGAGAGGTTGAGGGAGCTGGATCTCTTGAGCATGGAGAAGAGGAGTCTGAGGGGTGACCTCATTAATGTCTACAAATATTTGAGGGGTGGGTGTCCGGAAGATGGAGCTGGGCTATTCTCAATGTCATCTGGCGATAGGACAAGGGGCAATGGTTGTAAGCTGTAACACAGAAGGTTCCACATCAACCTGAGAAGGAACTTCTTCACGGTGAGGGTGACAGAGCACTGGAACAGGCTGCCCAGGGGGGTTGTGGAGTCTCCTTCACTGGAGATGTTCAAGGCCCGCCTGGATGTGTTCCTGTGTGACTTGGTCTAGGTGATCCTGCTGTGTTAGGGGCATTGGGCTGGATGATCTTTCGAGGTTCCTTCCAATCCATAATGATTCTGTGATTCTATGATTCTATGCCAGATACGATTAGAGTACAAAAATAGATGGCTATAAACTCTTCAGAAGGGATAGGCAAGGAAGGAGGTGGAGTAGCTTTGTTAGGCAGTAAAGAAAGGGTTGCTAATGGGCAAGAATCAGGGAGAAAGTCAGAGACAGTCTCTCACAGGCCATACAAACATGATGAATAGGCTGTTGAAGCATTCCATAAGCAGCGGAGAGAAGTTTTAGTGCTAATAGCCCTTGTTCTCACGGAGGACTTCAACTTAACCAGAAGTCTATAGAAAAAGGACCTGGGAGTGTTGTCAAACCATGATATGAACCTGCAGTGTGCTCAGGTGAGCAAGAAGGCCAAAGGCATCCTGGCTTGTACCAGAAATAGTGTGGCATGCAGGAGCAGGGAAGTGATTGTAACTCTGTACTTGGCACTGACAAGGCTGTACCTCAAGTAATATATTTAGAAAAATATTTAGGTGCTGGAGTGAGTCTAAAGAAGAATAACAGGGCTTGTGAAGGGTCTAGAGAGTAAGACTGATGAGGAATGTCTCAGGAACTGAGGATGTTTGGTCTGAAGAAAAGGAGGCTGAGACCTTACTGCCTTTAGTCTGAGTTAATATGGCTGTTTCTGTCTTCCTAATCTAATAAATCTTGCCACAATAAAAAAAAAAAACCCTGCAGATATTATACACTACTTTATCCTGTCCCACGTCCTCCAAATCAATAACTGCATACCAGACACCAACATTTAAATGTGGCATGGGAAAAGATTTTCAGGTCGTCGTGCTGGTCAAGAGAAAGTGATTCTGGTGCCAGTCTTTTTCTGCCAGGAACAGTACTGATTCAATGACTACGTCGCTTAGAGTGAATAGTGTTTGCATTATTATAAGTACATTTCTATGTTTACTTCTATGACAGCATATTCTGGACAGTCCTTTCAGACAAGGCATCAAAATGGATGAGGAAATGTAGGGGAACTATGATTGTCTGCACAGCTTCAGGTCTTACTTGGCTGTAATGGCCTGTGGTTTTGTGGCAGCAGTTTAAGTTCACTTGAAACTTTTGTAGATAGTGGGTTATCAACAAGGTTTACAAAGTAAGTAATGTAGCTTTCATGCATGTTCACTCCAGTATCTTTAAAGCTAATTAGTTACAAAGCGAAGGAATGAGTTTTGTGGTAGGACTCACTTGTATGTAAATGGTGGAGTAGGTAATACTACCTGAGCTGGCATAGACCAAGTGAGATTTTGATACAGCAGTGGCAGATATACCACAAACAAGCAGAATGTGTTCTGCTTCTGATGGAGTGTGTGGAGGTCAAGTGAGTACCAGAGGTTGGATACCGGATATCTAAAATGTCACCATCATGTCAGTGTTTAGGTGACTGAATTCCTATGCACATCTCATGTTACCATGAAGTTTTTCTTCTTAATATTGCAGAAGAACATCATTCTGGGTGGGCATTGCAAATACTGAGTTTTCATCCCATAGACTAAAGTAAATAAGAACTAGATATAGTCTCAGTATTATTTTCTACTCGCATTCCCTGAGAATGCAGTGTGTTACATGCATTGCAAATAAGCTGGAGCCACTAACAGTGCATGCAGTCTGTGACATAATTCTGTACGTCTCAGCATACTTTGTATTGCTGCTCGTAGCTGCAAGCATGACACTCAGATTTACATGGGTTTATAGCTGATGAAAGTACTTTTCTTTCATGTCTTAGTTCAGCATTGCATTGAAATCCATGGAACCAACTAAACATGTCAGACCTAAGTGTATGTGCGCTGTGGACTGTGAGGGTGGTGGGGCACTTGAACAGGTTTCCCAGAGATATTGTGATTGTCAGTGTTCATATCCAAGTTGGATGAATTTTGGAGCAACTTGGTCTAGTGAGAGAAGTCCTTCTCAGTGGCAGGGTGTTGGAACTGAATGATCATTGAGGTCACTTCCAGCCTAGACTATTCTATGATGGTTTGATTATAGATTTAGAAATGCACTGAAGCTCCTCACTGATTTTTGGAAGGTATGCTTTAGGTCTAGGAAGTAGTCCCACAAAATTCTGCACCAATGCAGTCACCCAGAAGTTAGGTTTCAGGAGATTGCAGCAGTGAAGTACAGATCATGTATGCACTTTGGGGTAAAAGTGAAAGACAAATGCTAGTCTGTTGAGCTGCACAGGAGCCTCTTAAATACTGTGTGGAGTGTGAGAAATTGTGTATATGCTCTTTTTTTTTATTGATTACAACTATTATACTTGTTCACTTTACTGTAATGCAACATGGGAGTTTTACAGAGACTAAGGGTTGATAAATATTGTCTTATGTGGACATCAACATATAATTGTCAAAGTAGCTGCAGCCTATTAATTTTATTAATTGAGGTAAACAGTGATCTTCTTCCTGTCTGTCATTGTTGTGACAGAAGAACCTGAGATAAAAATTGGGCTTGCTTCTGTAGGTCCTGATCAGTTCAGCGCACTGAGTACTTTAACAATTTGGGAGTTCATAATAGTGGAATAATCAAATCTTCAATCAAAATTCGCAAAACTTAGAAAATGTTATGAACACTAGCAACATACAGTGACACTTCATCAATAAATGTTTTGCTCAGAGAAAAATAGCTGATGTGGTCATTCAAATGACAGATGTTGTCATAAGGTTTATGTAAGCAATTTTAAGACAGGACAATAAGTTATAAGAAACCATTACAAATCTGTAGGAAGAGCAATTTGCACACTGCAGAGAAGTCTGCATTCTCAGTTACTGTATTTTTGCAAAAGAAGAAAGCTAGAACACTATATTAATTAGCAGATCTTGTTTTGACAAATCTGTGACACAGCCCAAGGAGCATGGCCATGAGTAGAAAGTGCAATTGTTTGTTGGTGCCTACGTAGTGTACGGATAGGCTTGCATAACTCATCACCATAGAGACAAAGGCAAATACCTCTGACCAAAAATAGCCCAACAGAAAACCCAAAGGTAACAAGAAAGTCCTCACCAAAAGGAAAACCCAGCTGAATCTGTCATAGGAAATATCCATCAAACTGGCAGTTCAAGTCATTATCCGGGTCAGACCCGTTGTCTGCAGCAGCCTGTCTGCAGAGAGGGAGAGAGAGTCCCATCCAGCGAGACAACTCGATCTCCCTGAGGAGTCTCTGCAAGCAGCCTTCCTTTTTCATTGAGTTGCCACTTCAACAACTTCTGCCCTGAAGCAGACGACAGTTGTCATCCAGTGCAGATTCTGTCTTTCAAGGTTGCTTGCTTCTAGAAAAGCAAGCCAAGGGAGTGTTTTTTTCCACACTCCTCCACAAGAATCTGGACATTGGCAGTCTCTCACAGGAAAAATGCATCATCTGCATGTCAGCCCCAGTTCTCAGCAAATGTGTATCTATCATGCTCTGAAAAAGTTTTCAGAAAGTACTTTTTGGACGTCTTTAGCTTTCACCGAGCTCTCTAGAAGTCTTTCCACATGCTTGACAGAGTTTACTTTAACTGTGTCTTTACATTACAACCCAAATGTGAAAGAACCATTTAAGCCCTATTTTTCTGTTGCCTTATTCTGTGGTATAGGTCAGATCCATGTGGAATTCTGGAAACGCTGCCTACTAATGTTAAAAGTTAAAAAGTTATTAAAAAAAAAATTAAAAAAAAATTAAAAAGTTATTAAAATAACTTTTTACCCAAAAGGCTGAACCATGTTCATTTTGTTTTCTTTCTGCGGCAGTCTGAGAGAGCTCCATTTTGTCAGCAGAAGTAGTCTAAAGAAAGAGAAAGGTGTGGCAACCAAAAGGTTTTCTGTCATCGGAGAAGTATCCTGTACACCTACTCTGTACTAGAGATGACAGGTGAACAGCATATACATAAGAGATTAAAGATTTATGTGAAAATCAGCTACACAGACCAGACAGAAATGACTTTCTTGTTAGCACCAAGTTGTTAAGAAGGCTGCTTCTTTGTCGATTATCTGAAGATGAGAGGATCAGGCTGAAGATAAGGAGGAGATTTTTTCCCTCAAGGACAGTCCAGTGGTGGTGCTTGGCCCTAGGAAGGTTAGGCCATCTCTATTCTTGGTTATTTCACAGATTGACTGAGCAGAGTCCTGGCACAGCCTGGTCTAAATACCCCAGATAAGTAGTGATGCTTCCCAGGTACCTGCCAGCCTGAATTACCCTATGCTTCTATGAACACTATAATACTTTTTATCTGTATCTTTATCTATATATCTGTGTATCTCTTAAATAATAACTTATTAAGTTACTCACAAAAGCTTAAAAACTTGGTTGCGTGTGTTCTTTAAAGAAACCCTAAACTGATTCTTCCATTATTCATCAAGTATTCTGCTCACTGTGGCTTTTCTTACAGAATGAAGAAGATGAGGAACAGCCCCTCAGCCTGGCATGGCCTGACACCCCACGCAAGCAGCTCACCTACCTTCTCGTATTGCCCATTGTTTTTCCACTGTGGGCTTCCCTTCCAGATGTCAGAAAACCTGTAAGTAACTGTTTTGAGTCTGCGTGTTCTGCACAACAGACTGGCCCTTCAGCTGTGTGATTAAAAGGGACTGTAGTGTATTTATGTGAAAACTAGTTACTTTTAGAGCTAGTTACTTTTTTTGAAGAAGAGGTCCTATCTGTCTTTAGATTTTCAAATGGGTACTTATTGACCATTTGGTGATAATAGCTCTGTAAGGCTGTATAGTTGGTAATAATTTTGCTGGTTGGTAATAGCTCTTGTAATAACTCATCAGAATTGGTGTGGCAGTTCAAATGAAGACTCTAATGGAAACACACAGTCTTTAGACCACCTCCACAAGGAAGATAATAGAAGTTTTAATTGTAGGCAACTCCCTTCTAAGGAGAACAAATGGACCAATATATTCACAGGAAGGCCTGCTCCCTCGCTGTGACCTGGATTAAGAGCATCACTAGGGAACTTCTTAGCTTAGCAAAACCCTTGGACCACTCCCCATTACTGATCTTCCCTGTAGGTGGAGAGGAAGATGCAACCCATAGTCCAAGAGTGATAAAGTGAGATAGCAAGGCATTAAGGAATCCAGAGCACAGGTTATTTTTGACTCTATCCTCCCAGTTCCAAGCAATGACATTGGAATGAACAGACAGACCCAGTCTATTAATACATGGCTGGTGTCACCACCAGAATTTTTGCTTTCTTCGACAGTGAGATGGCCTACATAGCACCAGGCTATGACGGGATTCACATTTCCCAAAGTCTCATCCTGCTAGGAGACTTCAGTCACCTTGACATTTGCGGGAAAAGTAGCACAGTGAGCTGTAGGCAACCCGTGAGGCACTTGGAGTGCACGAAGGATAAATTCTTAAGTTGGGAAAAAGACAGGCAAACCCAGTGCCTCACCTAATGCAGTGCCTTACCTGATGATGGTCACAAATGAAAGCAAGCTAACTAATGATGTCAAGACAGGGCCAAGTGCCAGATCCTGCACTTGTGCCACAACAGCACCATGCAACACTACAGGCTTTGGAAACTGTGGCTGGAAAATTCTCTGTCAGAAAGGAACCTGAGGGTTCTAATTGACAAGTGTATGAATACGAGCCAGCAGTGTGCTCAGGTGGCTAAGAAAGCCAATGACATCCTGGCTTGTGTTATAAATAGTGTGACCAGCAGGATTAGGAAGGTGGTAGTCTTAATGTACCTCATCGCTCTCTACAACTACCTGAAAGGACGTTGTAGAGAGGTTGGTGCCCATTTCTTCTCACAGGTAATTAACGATAGAACAAGAGGGAGCGGCTTCAACCTGCTGCACCAGGAGAGGTTTAGACTAGACATTAAGAAAAAATTTTTCACAGAAAGAGTAGTCAGATATTGAAACAGGCTGCCCAGGGATGTGATTGAGTCACCATCCCTGGATGTGTTTACAGATTGTATAGATGTGGTGTTGGAGGATATGGTTTAGAGAAGAACTTCGCAGAGTACGACTGATGATTGGACTCAGTGATCCCAAGGGTCTTTTCCAATCAGAATGATTCTATAATTCTAAGACTGGAGGAGACCTGGACTTCAGTAAGCACACTCTGGTGGAGTTCACAGTCCTGAGGCATATGGGTCAGGCAAAGAATAAAGCCAGGACTCTGAATTTTAGGAAAGCAAACTTCCAGCTCTTCAAAGAGTTAGTCCATCTGACTCCCTATGAAATGGCTGTCACGGACAAGGGAGCAGAAACAGAGATGGCAGGTCTTTAAGGGTGCTTTCCATAGAGAACAAAGATTCTTAATCCTAAAGTGTAAGGAATCAGGCAAGGAGCTGAAGAGACCAGCATGGCATGGTCAATATCTGGTGATCAAATTAAAGGGCAAGAAGGAACTGCACAGGCAGTGGAGGCAGGAAGAAGTATCTTGGGAATAGTATAAGGACACTGCCTGATTCTATGGGAATAGGGACAGGATGGCCAAGGCATGGCTGAAGCTGATCTTGGCAATTGATGCAAAAAATGATAAGAAGGGCTTGTATATGTATGGCCAAGAACAGCAAGATTCTAACAACAAATGAGATCAAGTGCACCGTCATCAGGTTTGCACTGGAGCACGTTTCCCAGAAAGACAGCAGAAGCACCATCCTCGGAGAAGTTCAAGGCTGGTCTGAACAGGACTCTAAACAAAACTGATCTAGTTGCAGTTGTCTCTAGGTCAGTTGTTGGAAGGATTGGACAAGATGGCTTTAGAGGATCCCTTTCAACCCAAAGCGTTCTATGATCTTTCTAATTCTATGAAAGATTACCTTTAATATTCACTAATATTTTATGGCACAAAGTAAAACTTCTTCAAACATACTTGGAGCTTTCGTATCTGCACTTCTCAGTCTCCAAAGATGATGTAATTACTGAGGAAGTCTCTCCATCTGCAGTGCCCTAACAGGTACAAATAGAAAGTATTTGACTGTTCAATTTTGTCTGTCATTCAAAATATTGACATACATTTCTGTAAAATGTATGTTCTATTAGACCTTAATCTTTTACTCATAATCTTTTAATTTTTGTACTAGAACAAGACCCACAAGATCATCCTGCGTAAAACACTTGCTAGTTTTGTCCTAAATGCAGCCTGAAGTAATGTGAAACACAATATTAATAGAAATTACTTACTGTGACAAGTTATCAAGTCTTGACAAATTTATATTTGCAAATACAAACACAACTGACTGATGAGGCACACAGAAAGTAAAAGACAAAATTCAAGAGCTCAAAAAGATCCCTTACTAATGTTTTAATAGCTTTTCCTTTCTGGATTAAGAACTAGACACTGTCTCCAGGCACATCAAGGACAAGAGAGTTATTTGGGACAGTCAGCATAGCTTCATCAAAGGGAAGTCATGCTTGGCCAACCTGATGGGCTTTTATGAGGGCATAACCAGGTAGATAGATGATGGCAGAGCAGTGGATGTGGTCTATCTAAAGTATAGTAAGGCATTTGACACAGTCTCACACAGCATCATCACAGCCAAACTGAGGCAGTGTGGTCTAGATGATCAAGTAGTGAGGTGGATGGTGAACTGGCTGCAGTATAGAAGCCAGAGAGCAGTGGTCAGTGGGACAGAGTCTAGTTGGAGGCCTGTATCTAGAGGAGTGCCCCAGGGGCCGGTGCTGGGACCAGTCCTATTCAATCTCTTCATTAATGATTTNAGGGAGTCTAGCATAGAGCAACGAGGATGATGAAGTGGAGCGTCTCCCTTATGCAGAAAGGCTGAGGGAGCTGGGTCTCTTTAGTTTGGAGAAGAGGAGACTGAGGGGTGATCTCCTTAATGTTTATAAATATGTGAAGGGTGGGTGTCAGGAGGATGGACCCAGGCTCTTCTTGATGTCATCTATTGATTGGACAAGGGGCAATGGGTGTGAGCTGGAACATAGAAGGTTCCATATGAATGTAAGAAGGAGCTTCTTGACAGTGAGGGTTACAGAGCATTGGAACAGGCTGCCCATGGAGGTTGTGGAGTTTCCTGCCTAGATGTGTTCTTGTGTGACTTGGTCTAGGTGATCCTGCTGCATCAGGGGGACTGGACTAGATGATCTTTTATGGTCCCTTCCAATCTCTACTGTTCTGTGATTCTGTGAGTAGATTTAAAGCTGCTGCAAGAGAGGGATGCGCAGTGCATGAAGTGATAAATCAAAACTCTGAATTCTTTTCATCTTGTCCCACATTGTAAAACTGCAATTCAGTGCAAGAAACAAGCTAAGATAATACCTCTAATGTTCTTTTAAATAAGGTTTCTCAAATAATAGAAATTTTTTTTTGCTTGCTGTCTTTCAGCTTTCTTAAAGTTTTCCAAGGACTGTGTTGCACACTTCATTTGGTAACACATGGCATACTGCATGAATTTCAAGGATGTTTTTTTCTGTATATATGCTCTTATTTTATCATTCGAAACCACCCTTGTAATATTTTCCATAATATGTCCCAAAATGAGCCAGTTCTGCTAAAAAAATAAGTTTCTGCATTATTCTGAATTTTGAAAATCTGAATTTAACATCAATAGACATGTTGCCTTATCCAATATCCTGTATTGTACAAATGGAAGTAATTATTTTGGAAATCTAGTACCTCAAAAAGGTGTGTGCAAATGTGTGATGCCTGCAGTTATTGACACTAGTGTTGTTTACAGTCGAACTAACATCCTACAGCTAAAGCACCCAGCCATAACACAAAATATAAGTGCAGTTGTGTGTGCCGGATACATAAATGGGCAAAAGAGTTTTAAAACTTTGTTCCCTGAAAGGACCAGCTTTTTCTACAGAAGTAAAAGAAATGTAGTCTGTAATTACATGTAGTAATTACAAGAAGTAACACAATGGATCAGTGTGGCAAGCTGTTTACTTTGAACATTGTTGTAAAAGAATTAACTAGATGGTTGTATAAACTACCTAACTTTTCAGGGATGCTTCAGTGATGTGTTTGTCTGTAAAACAGTCTCACTTATGCCTCCGTGCTATCCCCATTATCCCTTTTATAACGGCAACAAAACCAAGTATCGCTGCTCAGCATGCACATCAGAATTCATGAAACCTCTGAGATAAAAGCTAATACAAACTTAAAATAATACTTGAAATTTTCTGTGTAGGCCTACTTCCACTTCTCAAAAATTAGTTCCTCTTTCCTCCTAGAGTCTCTTCTCTAAAGTAAAGAGAGATGTTTTGACTGCATTTAGTTGTATTATACCAAGCTATATTTAGCTTCGTGAGATGAACTCTAGGACAAATGCTTCGTATACAAACTCTCTGATTATTAAGTTAGCAAAATTCTTACTGCTTTATTTTTCTCTGTTGAATAGATTTGCAGATTTCTATATCCTTAGGTTATGCATTAGTTAACTCACTCTCAGCTGATTCAATAGCTGACATAGTTTAATGTGTGTTTAGTGCCTTAATAATGTCTGATCATGTTAAGCAAATATATATTAAAATCCATACTACAGCATCAGTAATGCTGCTAGCCATAAACAAGAGGTAAGTGTGCCCTTGGGAGTTTTATACCTGACTTTGTTCAGATGCTTTCATGAATAACTGGTATTTTTCCTATACTAGTAGTTTGCTTCCCCAGTATGTCTGTAGAGGCCACCTGTTGCAGTAAGATTATACTGAAAGATTGAGAACAAAATTATCAGACTCAGTGGCTCAGTGGCACATATTGAACATTGTTTCTTTTGCCATACTTCAACGACCTTTGTGTTTCGGGCCAGAAAAATGTCTATTTGAGCTCCAGTCCTGCTGTCACTGGACCCATATGGGGAAGTTCATGGTATCTCTGCAAATTGCCAATATGAATGAAGAGATACAACTTACATGAACTCTTGTTGCCATACAGAGATGCTCTGTTACCAAGGGGACAAGATGTTCCTGCAGAGACTCAGTTACAGGAGCAGGTTCTGAGTAATCAGATTTAAGCACTGTTAAGTATGAAAGGAAAATCAAAGCTAGTAATGCAGACAAATTTAGTTATAAGACAAACATATGATTCATTTCAGGTTAAAGGTATAAGATGCTGATAATAATACTGTCTAAAATTAAGACTGTGACTTTGCAAATTATTAAACACCGTCTTTCAGGATCAGGTTTTTAGAAGAACCACCATCACACCTGATCATTCTTTCTACTTAAGGTTCTGTTTTTCCGACACTGATATGCAATCAGTGCAGAAATGTATCAAGGAGAATGTCATTGAGGTTACTGATGGACAGCAGCAGTACCAATCCAACCACTCTATAGTGAAACTATAAAGTTCTTTCTCCTTTGTTAAAAGAGAATAGCATACGAACTGAATAAACCATGGTTTTTCTCTTTTGTCAGTTACCATGACCACAACAGAACCAATTGGTAAAAAAACTGGACTCTCTGTCTTTATAAGGCAACCATCACGTAACAGCTACCAGAGAAGTGGTGAAAGTATTGCTGTCTGCTGTCTCTGACTAACTCTTCTAGGAAAATGCTTGGAACTGGCAGGTCTTTGTACTTCCAAGAGCTGGGGAGTTGCTGCCATTAGTTCCTGAATAAGCATTGTTACACTGTGGGGAAAAAATGCAGCATCCAAAAAAGAACTAGCACTCTCATTACTGCTTTTTAAAATTTTAATGTATATGTGAATCATACAGCAACATCTATGGAGTCAAATCTTGATTTCATAGAATCATTAGGGATTGGATTTCATCAACTGTAATATGCAGAAACTTTAAATTATGTCCTTTTTGAATTTAAAAGTTTCCTTTTTAAAGTAGGTAATTAAACTGTTAAGCATATTAAAGTACTCTTAGTCCTGAACTGCTGCTTATCAGTTAATTTTAATGGGAGAGGATTGGCTAATGCCATCTAGGAATACACATGCTGCAAGGATACTGACTCGTAATTGTCAGCCGTCTGAATTCTGTGGATCTCTGACTCAGATACGAAATGTCTCGTTATTTTGCAAAAGCCATTTGGTATATATGGTCATAATGACCGGAGTTGTTACTGGCCAGTACAGCCCTTGCTATATTAGTTGTGCATAAGCCAATGTATGCTCATATCTTGGGTGCTGTGTAGTGGTAATTCAAATCACATTGCTATGAGCTGCTCTGTGTAGATTAAACTTACTGCTTCATCATTGAATTCCCCGTACCTGTTGCCAAAAAGGGGCAACAAAGAGTGTTGAAAGATGTGGCTGCTAAGAATGGTGAAAGAGAAGTGCTAGCTATTTAGATTAAAAGTAAAAGAAACTGCTGGTTAGATTAATTTACCCCTTCTATATTAAATTCTGCTCCTACTGGTGCCAGATCATTATTGTAACATATATTTAACTTTTCAATGTATTCATGTTCCTTTCAAACTGTGTTTTACTTCAGGCTAATGTTGTCCCTCAACAGGTGTAAAGTTTTGATTTTCAAATTTTAAGTCTATCTAAATAGGTGCAAATACTGGGAATTCATAACATTCTCTGATGTGATAAACATTTATAACTCTGTTTAGAAACAGTGAGTCTGCTCTTTACAGAATTAAGAAGCAGCTAAGCACAGAATCACAGAATCAAGCAGATTAACTGTAGTACCCTAGACAATTCTAGAACAGTGCTTCTGACGGGATTGGGTTTTATATGAAAATGGTGCTCCCAGGTGCCATTGTGGCAATTTATGCCTGTGTTAAAAGCTAATTCATTTAAAACATCTACAGGAATTATTTTCTTACTCCAGCATCAGTTCAGTCTTGTATTTATTTACGAATGAGGAGGTTCGGGAGTGTTGTAAAATATGTACCATCATTTATGTGTG
The DNA here is from genome assembly GCA_013400115.1 of Rhinopomastus cyanomelas. Lineage (NCBI taxonomy): Eukaryota > Metazoa > Chordata > Aves > Bucerotiformes > Rhinopomastidae > Rhinopomastus > Rhinopomastus cyanomelas. The sequence goes on along the minus strand of VXBP01001803.1, from coordinate 126,552 downwards.
TGTTCCTGTGTTTATTCAATTGTGGAGTTGTTTAGTTCATGTTAGTCAATGTTGAGGACTCCAGTTTTCACGAGGTCATTTAGCATTTTGCTAAGTGCCCACAGGGAGTAAGTGTGTTCAAGGAGACCTCTGCAGTCCTGTCTGCTCCCACACCTTGGAATGACCCATAGGTTAATGAGTATTCAGGTGCAGCAAGTGCAGTGTGGAGGACTAAAGCCAAGATGTACTGCCCAAAAACACTGGTGGCCCTTGCTGAGCAAAAAGTGGAAACAGGTTTAGCGAGGACGGGAAAAGGTAGTGCAGGATCTAGCAGTGGCTGGAGCACGTATTCAAAGTGGTATGGTTTACTTCTGCAAGCAGTCCTCCTGGTTATTCATCAGACTTTGTAGGACTTTGCTAGTGACATGTGAGAATTCATCTAGCATGTTCAGAAGGTAGATGCCCATAAAAAGGTTTCATTCTAAACTGGTAGCGTTCACCACAGTACAAATGTCATTTAAAATAGCAATTTGATTTAGACAGTGATTGCCTGATCGCAGTGATTTAGACAGTATTGCAGTCGGGTATCCTTCCCTTAACTTGATTTCTTTCTGTTACATACATCTAGCCAGCCAGTAGGAAATGTGGATGATGAAAAAGACGAGAAAGAACCGAAACCAGAATAATCCAAATATAACCCACTCACTGGCTGCAAGAACACTAATTAATGTATTCAGAGTTTGTCTTTAGTAAGGGAGACACTGGAAATGAGGTTATTTTGATGCTATACAGATTTTAGTACATTGATTGAAGGGCAATTGAAGGGTGTGTTTTAGGTGTTTTTACAACAAATGTCTTTGCAAACCAAAGCACAGCAAACATCTGTTTAATATATTGTCTGTTCTAATGAAGAAAGTGAGTCGTTTTCCCAAGAAAAGTAAACACCTTAATGAATTTCGGATGTGAGGGGTTTTTTACCTGTCATATGGCAACCCTTGTTGAACTGGCTGTAAAAGGTGTTGCACAAAGTTATTAGTGTATGAACGAAACATTAGAGTAGATGGTTGAACTCGATGATCCCAGGGGTCTTTTCCAACCAGTGTGGCTCTGTTATTCTGTGCAGGGCATGAGGGCCTGTTTTAGCAGATTGGAAGTGTTCTCTCTGAGTAAGCACGAAGATAATAAATTTAGAAATTGTACTACTATTAAACTGAACACATTTGCAAACTGTGGCACAACAGAACATGATACAAATAACAATCCAAAACACGCGTTCATCACGTAAATTATTAGGAGATGTTGTTTTACAACTAAAGCAGTTGGAAAGAACAGGACGAAGGTAAGCATATACCAGTGCAGGAAGCCCATTTCTTACCATTCTTACCATTTATTTTGATTGTCTGATAATGATCAGAGAAGTTGGTCAGAACAGGTGACCAGAAAAAATGAGAGGTTACTCTTATTTTGAGCGGCAGGTAAAAGTACAACACACCAAACTCCAACACATGTGTTCACTGTTTCTGTTTCTTTCTGTTACAGAGTTCCAGAAAGCTTTTTCCTATCACATTTTTTGGCTCTATCAGCTGGATTGCATTTTTTTCTTATTTAATGGTCTGGTGGGCACATCAGGTAAGGAGGTGATACTGGTGCAAAGTAGAATCTATGCATTGTGTTTTGCATTGTGAGAGATCATTTGGAACCAGAGTCCATCATCTGTCTCACGCTGAGTAGTGTTTTATATTAGAGCTGTCACCACAGACGAAGTAAATCAATACGCAGTACATGGAAAGTAGTTCGGAGAACAGTGGTTGTCCTGACCACAGGATTTGATCATTGTGGTAACGTCAGAGCACTCAGCAACCGCCTGTCAATACCTACTGGGTCTACTTGACAGTCTTGTGTTTCTCCTGAAAAGTGAAAATCTGTAAAAATAACTAATTCTCTAGTGTTGCCTATATTCTCCAAGCTAGTCAGTGAGTTCCGGGGTAGTATTCCTGTTTAAAGGGGCTTGCAGCAAGAAAATTGTCTTGACCATGGAACTTTCTTCTTTTTTCTGTTTTTGCTTAATCTCTTTTAGGTTGGAGAGACCATTGGTATTAGCGAGGAAATAATGGGATTGACTATTCTAGCGGCTGGCACATCTATTCCTGACCTTATTACCAGTGTTATTGTAGCACGTAAGGGTCTGGGGGACATGGCTGTATCCAGTTCTGTGGGAAGCAACATATTTGACATCACAGTGGGGTAAGTCTTACAGCAAGAAATGTGTGTTTTAACAAGTATTGTGTTCTAAACATGTTGCCATGGTTTTGCCAAGATGTTGCTTACAACAGTTGTTTGCAGTTGATGCTTAAGAAGGCGAGTGATGCCGATATGCAGAGCTTGTTACTATTTCAAATGCTTAGAATTTTATAGACATCTGCATGACAGAATTTTTACAAATTTGTTGCCTGATTGTCTCTTTAAGACACTGAAGCACTGCCTGGGCAACTGAATTCCACTTTTAAAAGTATGTGACAGCATTGTTCCAAGGAGGAACTTCTGAAGTTGTTTATGATTTTTCAGGTTGATGTTTTTTGCTTATTGTGCTAGAGCTTGCTTTATTTACAGTGGCTGGGAGCAATTCACCACCTTTGAAGTATTCACCACCTTTGCTTTTATCAAAACAGAATGCTATTGTCTTGTGTAGCTCATTTAGGCTGTTACTGACTTGTGATTTTTTTTATATACCTGGCAAATCCCTAATTACAAACGAATTGTCTACACAAAAAACCCTTTGTACAGCTCTGACAATGTGAATCAACGTAAGACTGTGTAGACATGTGCTACCTGTAGTTTATCTGCAGCATCTCTAGGATAATGATGTGCGATACGCAGTTTGAATTCAAATTCATTTTCAACCTTTAGAGACCAAGCTGCCTCAGGTCCAGAAATGTTGTAAGCTGTGCCTCAATGTTTCAAAGATTTGCAGGGTAGAGGCACTGAGAACCATGTCCTTACCATCAGTTTCTCCCTCTTTACTTGTTTCTTGCTTTCATACATGCAGAATAAAAAGTCTGGTCGTAGCTAAGTCCCAAAGAGCCTAGTCATAGAACTTTGCTGCTCAAAGCATACCAGCAACTGCACAGGTGTAAACAGGAATCCTAAAGTTAGAGTGTGTCGTAAATTACATTTGACTAACAACAGTACCTTTGGATGCAGCAGCAGAACTGGGCCACTTTATTCTATTAATCCAGAAGCATGAAGAGTTTGAAATAATATCTTTAAGCAGCAGACCTGCAGAATGCTTGAAAGCGTTATCAGATGCCGTGTGCTTCAACTTAGAGCATGTAGGATGCATTACAAAACTCTTCACTTTTGCAATGTTTTCTTATTTTCTTTAAAACTTTTAGCCTTCCTGCCAAAACAAATGTCTGATCCACTAGGTCTGGCACTGTTTTACAAACAGAAATGGCACAATGGAGCCATAGGGTTGCGTAGTTGGTACCAAGACTATAATAAATTATTCTTTTTTGAGCTGCTTATTCAAAGTTTTAATGCCGTGAGTTTCTCTCAGCTCTCTTCATGCTTTTAAGCCTGCTAAAGTCCGATCATGGCTTAAATATTTATTTCAGCTTGATGCCTTCTAGAGGGCTGATGCCTAATTCTGCATCATTCAAGATGAGAGATGCAAAGACAGCAAATGCAGAAGTAGAAATTAACCTGGAGTTTGGAGCAAGTTCATATCTTAATGCAGGTTTATACAGTCAATGTGGGTCAAGGTTTGGGAGGGCAGTGCTTTGCAGAGTGCTGGGTCTTCATGGCAAGGATATGGTTTTACATGACCCACCCATCTAGTCATGAGGCCTCTTGGAAAAAGAGTGGAAGTAGATTCTTCTGCAGATGGTCTGAAATCCAGAAACAAATGAAATGAGTCTTCCTGCACACAAAACAGTATGTCAGGTGATTTGTCTCCTGAGAGAAATAAAATTCACCAGTGTAACTTGTGAAAGAGTGAGGAGTCTAAAATGTCGAGTGTTTCTCCCAAGAACCACAAGCAAGCTGACGGATTTGTGTACATATTATAAGAGCTGAAACTCTTCCTCCTTCACTTTATGACTCCAGAAACTTGTTAGTGTCCTTTTCTGCACCTCTACAATGTTTCAAATATTTTTTTTCTGTTTCTTAACAGCCTTCCTCTTCCATGGCTCCTGTATGCTGTAATTAACAGCTTTGCCCCAGTGACAGTCAGCAGCAATGGTCTATTCTGTGCGATAGTTCTCCTCTTCATCATGCTGCTCTTTGTCATCCTCTCCATCGCTTTCTGCAAATGGAGGATGAATAAAATCCTGGGCTTTCTCATGTTTGGGCTTTATTTTGTGTTCCTGATTGTCAGCGTCCTCCTGGAGGACAAAGTTATCCAGTGTCCTGTCTCCATCTAGTGGAAATTGCTGTTTCTCAAGAAAAAGAAACCAATAAATATGTATTTGTTCAAGGAAAAAAAAATGAAAAAAACATAATGGACAGCTCCAATGAGAATAACCCACGGATTTGTACATTCCCTCTCCCACAATTTTAGAAGAAAGAGAGAAAAGGGTGGATCTCAGAGCTGAAGAATGATCGATGCTGGACAGTGCAGTCACATGTGAAGGGCTGAGCCCAGCTGCACTGAGGTTCTCTCTGCCTGCTGCAGAACATCCTCGCCGCTCATGCTGGAGATGCTGCTCATACATGGAAACAGTGAAAGCTACTGCTTCTTCTACGCCTATGGTATATACCTGCGTACTTCTTGTTCTCTGTAGGGGTATACACAGGCACATAGCATGCTCAGTTCTTAAAGCTCTCATCTTCTAAGGGGAATGCTAACACAAACTTTGTGGAGGCACCACCCCCACACATGAGCTGGTATGGGATTTTTTCACAATCTGCTGACACTCCTGAGTAGAAGGCATACAGCAAGCTCATGAGGCACAGACAGGAGAGAGCTTGCATGGTCTCTTCATGTAAGTGGACTTACTTGATGTGACTTCAGCAAAACCAGGGAGTTAATCAGCATTTTGATTCTCTGCATCACAGGTCTCTAAAGGCGATCAGCAGGATTTTAGCCTTTGTGTATTACATCTTGCAAAACTCTTCAGATTCCAGAAACTCTGGCTCTGGCACTGAAGGAGCCATGCTGCCTGGCCATTTTATAGCTGGTGCAGATTTTCATTGCATTCACATGCAAAGACCAGAATGGGGATATTCTTTCTTCTCTATCAGCAACATGGCATACAGAGAGGTTGTACTACAACTTAATATGTGAACACACCATTTTTTTCTAATGCAGCAATACCAACAACAGTACCAATGGCTTTCAGATGCTGTTATCATTATAAATTTGCCTTTTTATGCCAGAAGAAAAAGGCTAATTTGCTTATGTGTAGTATTTCATACAGAAAATAGTAGATGTGAAGTGGCAGGCTGATAGCTGAAGTGGATGTATGTTTTATAGTCTATCTTTCACTATTACTGGTAGTGTAAGGACCTTCACAGCTACATATAGTCATTGCTTGAAGAGGTCCCCAGCTGATGTACAAAGCTGGGGTAGTTCATATTTGCTCTTTTAAATATTGAAACTAGGTAGCATAAACTATTTAAATGTCATGGAGCTGCAGGAAACCTCCAAGAAAATTTTTCAGTATTGCTGTAGTGTGAATGTGTAAAGAAGCTCATGAAAGAGTGCAAATGCACTATGCTTTTACTGGATTGCTGAGAGAAAGAGAAGGTCCAAAACTAGAGTTACGAAAAACGAAGGAAAAAGCGATGACATGTTCGTCTTTACTGTCACTTGAATGATTAAAATTAAAATATAAAATGGAAGACTGGAATGGGTGTTAAGAAATTTTTTTCAGATAACTGTTGTTTGTTCAAGTCCTTTGTACAGTTAGAGCTCATGAAATTTCAGCACATTTCTGTGACCTGTTTCAGAATTGTTTTGTATATTTGCATTGTACTCACAGCGATAACGCCATGCTCACAGCTGTACAACAGAAGGCTCAGCACATTTTGTCTTGTCTGTTTTGCTGTGTTCCATGCTGTTTGCTTCTCACTCATCCCCTTTGTCCCTTACTATTTTCCTGTTTTATGTGTTTGTATATAATAGTATCTGACTAGAGACTAACGATTTGACAGAAAACAATGGTAGAGAAAACAGTTAAAAAATACATATTAAAAACTACTGAAATGTTAATCTATGTGACATCATGAAGAACAAAGTGAGACAGTAATAAAAAAAAAGAAGCAAGAAAACTAGGATTTACTATGTCTGCTACACATATTTTATCCTAAGGTATTGAGTCCTAGCTGCACTCAGAATCAATATTTGATCTTAACTTCTTGCAACTTCTCTTGCTTCTTAATGCTTTTCAGTGTGAGCTTCACTCATTGTGAGCAAAAATTTGTCTGTGTTTAAGATCCTGTTTTAACAATAGTGCCGCCCATCTCTTAACGTTTGTTTCTAGGGGTGTCTGCAGTAGAAAGACAGGGAGATAGGTACGTACAGTGCCCTCTACAGACAAGAAAAGCCGGCTTGCGAAAGTCTGTAACCCAAATTCTGAGCTCAAATGGAACAGGGATCCCAAAATACAAAGCTGACTCCACAGAACAGACTGTCTGTACTGTAACTCCAGAGGGATTACCAGATGCTTTCTTTTCTGATGACAGTGCTCAAAACAGGCATCCTTACCCGAGTGAGCAGGATAAGACAGAGCAATGTAAAAGAGGTTCATGTGCAGGTTCATGATAGGTCTGTGTATGTGAGCACTTACAGTATACAAAGATGCCCAGATACACTCGGCTGAAGTTTAAAATCAAGAAGCCAAGGAAGGGCAAGTGTCTGATTTCTGTTCAGTACATTCAGGTTTTCAGGGAGTGTTTATTTTTGATGATGTCTTGGCCAACAGAGCGTAGCTCCAATACCGGAAACTAAAAAGCCCTACCTGATCTTTAAGAGCACTTTGATGCTCTCTGCAAAGTGAGGGGGGCAGCAGCAGCAACTGAGAGCAGCTAGGAAGCAAAGATTAATCAATCAAAAGCCCTACACACTGGGAATGTTTCAGTCCAAAGGTGGCATCAGTGGTTTGGAGGAAGAATTTTTTGCATAGAGATGAAATGTCATTATCTTAGAACATATTAGACTCACTTTCTCCTTGTGTCCGCTTGCCCCTGTCAACATATTTATCTTGAGAAGTAATTAAAAGTAATCTTTTCTATTCAGGTATGAGACACCTCATGACTCCCAATGCCTTGCATCTGCTGGGCAGATCGTTATTCAAATGGCTGAATAACTGCCATCAGTGGCAGCTCAGCTCCAGAGGTAATAGGAGAGACTTCAGCTGTGTGGTGCTTTCCGTGGAAGCTGTCTGTGAAAGCTGGTTTTACAGCTTTCTACACGACTGCTCGTGTAAACTGTTTCGGCTTACTCTCAAGCTGGCATGTTCTTTGATTCTAAGGCAACAGCTGTGCTGATAAAGAAAAGAGAGAAATGAGATGGAGGCAGAAGTGTGGCTTCCACATGTGGGGACAGTTTGAAAAATCTCAAACTGGGTTCTGAGAGAACAGCTGAATGCTACTGCAACCCGTTGATTGGCTGTCTATAAATTGCTCAGCCTCTGCGCTGCGAAAAAATGCAGTGTTGTCCTAACCACTTGTTAAAACACCATTTTACAAATGACAGTAGAATCTCTAGCATAAAGTGCTTCTCATTGTTCATAACTGTGTCAGTGTGGGATCCATTAACACTTTTTCAACAATACACACCTAGAGGTCAAAATGGAATTCCTGTTTTCTTCAGCCAAGATTTCTGAGTAACTTCACTAGGGATCTGGTCCCACAAAATGCTTTAATTCTACAATGAATTGGGGAGAACTGAAGCCTCTTCCACCTGCCTGTAGGCCTGTGATCATTTGTTCCCTCAGTGCTGCTGTCCTCCTAGTCCCTATGAAACATAAATTAATAATTAATTTATTATGATCAAGATCCTTTTATGTGCTATGATCAAGATCCTGTTCTAGCTTAGTGTTTTCCAGAACAACACCAGGTTGGCAACACAAGACAAGACAAGAAAGCAACTGGGGGTTAAGTAGCCAGCTTTCTGTGACACCACTACACCTGAACAGAACCAGTGCTGGACATGATTTTTGAAAAGGATTTCCAATAGCTTTTAGGTAGGATTGTGGATCAGAATGCAATCTGTTCTAAATGCTTTTTGCAGTAACATCCCTGGAATGAAAAGAAGAGGATGAGTCCCATCAGTACATTTGGCCCTAAAAGTACTCGCTCTTTTCCACTTTAAAACAACCTCAGCACTCTACCTTTGCAGAAGGCATCATGTTCAAATCTGTGGGGTAAATGGTAGGTGTGATTTGAGAATGATCTCTTCAAGAACTACATGTAGACATGGGAAAATCTTTTGGCAAAGCACTGTGTATTTTAAATTAACTATTTACTGACAGCTAGTGCTTTCCTGTAGTGCAGACAAGCTCTCTGTGTCTGTATGCCTCTGCTTTTTATTCAGTTGATGTGGCCATCTGCGTAATCTCCATGAAGCATAAAGCACAGTGAGTGACAAAGAAGCTTATCTAGATGTCAATTGATGTTTCTAATGGCAATGAACCTGCCATGTAATTTCCACATATACTACTCTGATGTAGTTTATGGTCACTGTCATGCACGGTACTGTTGTGTGTGGATATGAAGGTCCACTAAGCAGTAGATTAAACGTGGTTAATCCAAGTACTGTAAAAAAATAGATGCTTAGAAATATTCTTAATGTTTGAGTGGTTTTTAAGGGATTATTTCTCTGGTTGTCTTTTACTTCATTATGTACTTTTCAAAAAAAGGGGATATACAGTGTTTTTAATTGTTTTTCCTTCAGCAGTAATTCCTTAAAATAGCATATTGTGGTCCATATAACATATTCTGAGTCTGTATCAGATGTATTTATTTAATTTATAACAAAGAAATAATCCCTTCTCCAACAACTGTCCCACTGAAATCCAGGAGATTTCTGCCACTGCCTTGGGCATGGCACAGATTTTTACCTTAGGATCCCATATTTCATAAATGCGCCTGCATAACAAAACATAATTATCCTGGGAGCTATGTACAAAGGGAAAAATTGCATTCACTTTTATTCATGGAAACCATTTTACCTCTTGTAAATAACAAAGGCACAGGTAACTGAGGAGAATTCATGGTTGGTTCTTTTGAGCAGGTGATTCTTATTTTCTTTCTATTCCTGGAAACTTTGATGGAAGAACAAATCTGTAGAAAAGTTATTTTGAGACTAGCAAATGGGATACTCTGCATGCAACAATGTGAAGAAGCATTCTGCTCTGGCCTTGCCACAGGTGTGGGTTTCACTACAGTTTTATATGTTAAAATAATCCTCCTTGGACTGATTCCCAGCAGTTACAGGAATATCAGTGCTGATGTATTCATCATTTCCACTGGGACTGGGGAGAGTAACTTCCACATTGAAGTTACGCAGTTCCATGCACCAAACCGATACAGAAGACACATCTGGGTCACAGCCCCGTAGTCCAGACAAGTCATCCTGTACACCTGCTGTATGTTGCTAGATGTCAGTGCATCGCACCTCAGGTATTGTCTAACTGGATGGGTGCAGTTCGTTTGTGCATTCCCATGACCATGCTTCTGGCTGGCTGGATGTAAGCCATGTCTTCTCTGGAATCTGTGTAACCGCATTGCTTGGCCCTGAGCCCCTGCTCCTAACCAGCCAGGTAGAGGTCAGCCCCAGACTAAAATCCACGCAACTGTTTAGATCATGGGTAGACCAGATACACAACTGTCCACGTTGTTCCGAAGTGACCATTAGAGGCCCAGGACAGAAATGAGTAAAAATTAATGTAATTTAAGGTTGGTAAATTAACTAACTGTACATTCATGCAGATTTACTGTAAATTCACTCTCATCAAACACAAAACAAGTCCGGACAATGAAATTTGTATGCGCTTTTAAAGATATTGCACTTTACTACTTTTTTATCTATTTTTATTTTGTGCTACGTAGTTGTCTTAATGCAAAAAGAAGCCATAAAATACCCCAAAATACTATTATGGGGTTTCTAAATAGGGGGATCATTAATTTTAAAGAACCCACTTCATTTCTCGGTTTAAGGTATAATGTAAAACACAGTCAAAAAAATGGACAGTAAAGTTTTTCCCTAATTAAGCTGTAAGTCAGAGGAAGTTTGCTTCTACTCTTGATCTTCCTTAGAAGACAGTACAAAGTGGTGCACACCACCTTTGCAGCAGGGGCTCAGACTTTGTTCACCCCAGAGGAAAAAATACAATGCTTGCAGAGCCAGGCTCAGTGAAGTGGTTATCCTGTTACTCTTAATGTTTTGCTCAAAAAGCTTGCAAGAGATGAGTCACTTCTGTCACATCTGGTTCTGTCAAGTAAAGTTTTTGTGGTCAGGCTATCCAACAGCAATCTACTGTTTCTTTTAAGCCCCTATCAAAATGAAGTAATGCCAAAGGGATTTTGCTTGCATTTACCACCATTTGCATTATCAAGGTCTCTGTTGCACAGTTTTAATTTTGCCATCCTGGCCTGGGGAATTGACTCCGATGAGAATTATTATTTCTGTACCTTAAGATGGCAAGATCAGGTCACAGTGTTGCCGTGTGAAAGTAATAGTAGATGTTATAAGTGACAATCAGATGTTATTTTTGTAATAAACCTTTTTAGCTTGTTTGTTTCACTTCCTATTTTCGACTTCTCATCTCTCATTTTCAACTTACTATGAGAAAAATATGAAGAAGTCCCTCATCATATTCATTTCAAACTTTAGAAAACTTTAATTGCCATGGAAGCCAATCCAGGCAACCCCCTGAATATTCCATGTTTTCTGATATGTTTATGTGTATGGATCATAATTCACTCGATGAAACTCTTGTGTCTCTGAATCAGTATATTTGCTGTGAATATGTTTGTATATAGCATGAAAGTTACCTTTATTTGTACATAGGCTCTTGGGAATTATCCCCTCTGTCAAAGGTCCTACTTCACTGTATCTACGGAATGTTTCACTGTGGCATGTACACTTTCTCACCTTATCATACCAATACAGAGCTCTTCATATAAATGACGTTGTGTAATTGAGTTAGATGTGTAAGTGTGAATAACAACAATAAACACTAATAAAAAACTTAACAGTGTAATTTTGCTCAGTATCTGCCGTCTTAATTGTCTTGGGCTTGCTATAGCTCTGAAAATAGCATTTTTACTCGTTCAGCCTGCTCTGGGTTGAAAGACGGTCTGTAATGCTGCTGCTCATGGTAAGTGTTCAAGCAGTGCTGCCTCTTGCCGTGTCACTTTGCTACCAGCTGTGTATGCAGACTGAAGAAAACAGTTCTCAGTGAGCTCAAAATACAGTTAAGAGGGTTTTGTCTACACTCCAGTGTCAATTAAACAAACGACAGCTTCATGGAGCTGTGTATGTCTGGAGCTATGTGGTCCCGTTTGCACCAAGTTCCCCTACTGCTCTTCACTGACTCTTTTGTTTACAGGTTGTTTTCACTGCAGTTTCTTCAGTTTGACACCTAATCATCAGCTTGCATGATCTGTCATCCTTGTCAGCTAGGATGTTTGCCGTTAACTCTGTCAATTGGACAAATGATACTCTTAAACTAAAGAATGGTCTTTAAAAATAATAGCAAAAGAAAAGCAGTAATGTTAAAACTCTTCATAATCCACAAGACTTTCCATCTTTACCAGTGTTGCAATAGAAATTATTACTTAATATTTCTCCCATTTTAGCCCCAGGAAGTCATCCTCCACAGTGAATAAAGACATATTTAATGAGATACTGTGTCAAGGTGTGAGCTCAAGACAAAGATTTTCATTTGTCTGTGACCGTACTAGTACTAAAGCTATAACATTTTTAATTTGTGGATAAACTAATATTTGAGAATCGTGATTCTCCTCAGACAAGTAAACAATATGCACAGCCTTACCCATATCCAATAGTTGAGTCATCCTGTCATAGAAAGAGATCAGGCTCGTCAGGTAGGACCTGCCTTTAATAAACCCATGTTGACTGGGTGAAAAAAAAAATCCAAACCCATTTCTTGTATCCAAATGTAAGGATCATAAGCTTATAATCACCTGGCATCCTCTAAGTTGAAGAGCACCAAATTGGACCTTTAAGCAACAGTTTGACAAGCATCTTTGAAATAGCAAGAGATGTCCTGAAAAGGTTTGAGTTACCTGTTGGTGCTTTTCACCAGGCCACCGTCAGTGATGAGTAAATACCAATCGTCCACTACAACTTTCCCCTAACTGCTGCCGTAAATGAAATTACAGATCACACATGCCTGTAGCAGTGCTGGGTTGGAGCCACAGAGGAAGTCTGACTTGCTGTCTGAGGCAGAGGAGAAAGGTGGGTGTGAGGGCATGTTTGGGCATACTCTTGCTGTGGAAAATACTCCACTTCACTGGACATGGAGTTTGATGGTGTATTTAAGAGAGCAGAGCAAGAAGGAAAGACTGTAAGACCAGTCTTTCCTTCTTGTCTCTCTGCAGCCTAGTTTAATTGCATTCTAAAATGAAGGAATGGTTTAGTGCACTGCTTAGATTTGGTAGTAGTGAAAAAAACACTGCTTCTGCTTCTTCCCTGTTCTTGGATGCTAAGTAAAGCAAAGGAAAAGGGAAACAACTCTGAGAATTTTCTAAGCCCCTGTGAAGATATATACCAAACTGGCTGCACGATAGAAGCCAGATGAAGTGGTCAGTGGGACAGAGTCTGGTTGGAGGCCTGTATCTAGTGAAATCCCCCAGGGGTCGGTACTGAGGCCAGTCTCCTGCAATCTATTTGTTGATGACTTAGATGAGAGATTAGGGTGCACTGTCAGCAAGTTTGCTGATTACACAAAGCTGGGTGGTGTTGCTAACACCCCAGCAGACTGTGCTGTCATTCAGTGAGAGCTGGACAGGCTGGAGAGCTGGGCAGAGAGAAATTTAATTAAGTATAACAAGGGTAAGTGTAGAGTCTTGCATCTGGGCAAGAACAACCCCAAGTACCAGTATAGGTACTGACTGATCTGTTGGAAAGCAGTGTAGGAGAAAGAGGGTTGGGGATCCTGTCTAGAGGAAATCCACAGACCTTGCTAAATGAGTATGAAAGTCTTGGCAGAATTCAAGTTGTGTGCTTAAAATTTTCTTCAATTTATTCCAGGACTTTGACCATTTTTAATATTTACTAGTATCTCAGTAGGCCACTTGTGCATTTTCAGTCTATCACATCCCTGAGAGAAGTGTGGGTCTTGCTTATGAAAAGAAGCAGTCTTAAGGACTGATGCCAAGCAGTGCACTTTCAAGTACATCACAGGCACTGCCATCCACTAGGCAAGGAAAATATTCCTGGCAGGCAGCACAACTGACATTGTGTCATGGGTTAAAAACCCCAATGATATTTTAAACCAATTAACTTAGCTAAATGTTACTGGGCAGGAATAAAGACAGTAGAAGGAGGGTTTGGAAAAAACCACTAACAAATCACAGGTTAAAAACATTGAACTTGCTCACTTTGGGCAACAAGACATTTAATTCACCCCACACGAAAAAGCCCCACATAAACATACACGCAAAGAATATAGGGGATTCATTGCAATGTTCCTACATAAGCAAGCTAAAAAATTCATGTCCTTACCCTGAAAAGGGAGAAGATGCTTCCAGCTGTTCCTCCTTCTGTACAACCATGATGTCTCTCAAGTTTCAACTCACATCTCTCAGTGTCAGTGGAGGAAAAACACACCTGTTCCATGTGGTTTCCTCTAAAACGCAGATTCCAGCAGCCACAAACGAGAAAACTTTCGCGATTTCAACGAAACATGGAAATCCAGACAAAGCTTTATTTCCACTGATGTACAAAGTTGTCTAAAGCCATGCCATGTTTCCAGGGCACATCCAGCTCACCAACATCATGGGCCACCTCCAACTCACAACTGGAGAGTTGGATGGGGAGACATTTAATGAACTATAACAAGGATAAGTGTAGGGTCTTGCATCTCAGCAAGAACAACTCCAGGTATCGTATAGAGGTTGGGGACCAACCTGTTGGACAGCAGTGCAGGAGAAAGGGATCTGGTGATGACCATGAACCAGCAATGTGCCCTTGTGGCCAAGAAGGCCAATGGCATCCTGGGGTGGACCAGAAGTGAGATGGTTAGCAGATCAAGACAGCTTCTCCTCTCCCTCTACTCTGCTCTGGTGAGATGACATCTAGAATATTGTGTCCAGTTGTGGGCCTCTGAGTTCAAGAAGACACAGAACTGCTGGAGAAACCAGTGCAGAGCCACAAAGATGATGAAGGAAGTGGAACATTTCCCTTATACGGGAGTCTGGGTCTGTTTAGCTTGGAGAAAAGACTGAGGGGTGACCTGATTAATGTTTATGAATATGTGAAAGGTGTGTGTTAGGAGGATGGAGCCAGGCTTTTCTCAGTGTCATCCATCAATAGGACAAGGGACAATGGGTGTAAGCTGGAACACAGGAGGTTCCATATGAGTGTCAGAAGGAACTTCTTCACAGTGAAGGTGACGGAGCACTGGAACAGGCTGTCCAGGAAGGTTGTGGAGTCTCCTTCTGTGGAGAAATTTAAAACCTTCCTGGATATGTTCTTGTGTGCCTTAGTCTAGGTGATCCTGTTCTGACGAAGGGATTGGACTTGATGATTTATTGAGATCCCTTCCAATCCTTAATGTTCTATGATTCTGTGAAGAAGTAGGAGGGGGGACACGAACCTGACTCTGAAAATCCAAACCCACTCTGTTTGCAGAAAACATGCAAATTAAGCTTACAGATTTTACTTGCTGTTTGAAAAACCGTAACACCTTCCATGGGAAAAAAGCATCATCATCTTGGTGGGACTAATTCTAAATTTGCAGAATAAGGGCAATGATAGAGATAACAGAGAGGGTGTAATACTGGTTACATCTGCCAAAACATGACAGGTGCTTAAACAAAGCTCTGGGTGATGTCTAAGAAAAGCAGGCCTGATTATTTTTTATGGGTTGGTTTCTGTATGAAGAAAAGCTGAGCAGGATCTTAGTAAGTTTAATCTTAACCTTATGCTCTGTCTTTGAGTGTAGACAGACAGTATCCGTGTAAGTGATACTTAAGGGTGATCAGCACTCCTGGAGATAAGCCTTGAGTGTAGACTGATAAACAGTATTCTTGAAGGGGACTTTCTTTTTCTCTATTCACCTTTGTGTGATGTCACGTAGCTCCCAGCTTGGCACAAACCTGTGTTTGCACATACCCTGACCCTGTGTATGTATTGGCTTGTGTACTGGGTAAAGAATCAATTTCTTGGGAGTACATGAATTTCTCTAAGCTCCTGCAGCAGTCCAAAAAAATCAGACAGAAGCTGGGCTTGCATGGATGGTTGCCCATCTATGTCAGCCATGTAGAGTGGCTTCTTGCTTAGATTCACAAAGGACTAATTTCCTCAGCCCCACCACAGGCTTATGAAGAGCTGCAGATGGTGTTTTCCTTCTACACTGAGCATTCAGCAGACATACTTCTCTTGTTCTCTCTGTGTCCTGATTGCATGCCAAGTAATGGAGTGTATCCCATCATTTCCTGAGGAAGAGATGGTGAAGAGCTCTAGGCAGCTGCAGGAGGGCTCTGGGTAAAAGCACACATCTGCTCATCCATTAGAGCTACACAAATTCACCTGCCAGGAGAATGCAGGGAATGATTTGTGCAGACTGGCTACATCTGAGGCATAGGCCATACTGCTTTTACTCTGTGGACCACCAGTGACTCTGCAACAGACAGAGTGAAAAATGCTTTGATATCTTCAGAAAGTTGGGAGGGGATTATGGTAGCACACACAGCTCGAAAGCACAAAAAGAGGCTCAAGGAATCTCTACCCCAGGTTGGAGTCTTGCCTTAGTATCAGTTAATATGCAGCTAATTTGAATAAACTAGGAACAAAGAAAGTCAAGTTCATACATTACAGGTCATTTTTCCAGTCAAAATTTTATTTCTTTCTGGATTTCTCATTTACTGTGGGCAGAATTAATCTGAGAAGACAGTAACTTTATTTGACTCTGGAAAATGTTGTCTAACCAGAAGAAGCAAAAATATGGGTCGTTAAATTCTGGGAATTATTGTATTCAAAGCAACCGTGGAGGGAAATGGTCCTTGAGTAGATCTGAAGAACGGTCTATTCCCTTTATCTTTCTATGTCTGGAGCACAATGGGAAAAATTTCAGGTAGGAGACAATGATGGGGTCCTCTAAAGCCCTTAGATCAGAGACACAGCACAGCTCTGCTGTTTGATTGATGATCATCCAATAGTTATGGATGGAAGAAGTCAGGGAGAGAGTACTAAAAGGAGACAGAGGTATGACATGAAAGAAAGGAGAGGGGCACTTCCGTTTCTTCATGACACAGTCCCTCATGTTGTTTCACTCATGTCTACAGTTCTTTATTCCCTTTGGTTTGCATTACTCCTGCTGAGGTCTCTATTCTCTTTAATTTTGTCACGTAGCCTGTGTTAACTATCAAGCTAGTGTATTTCGCAAGCCTTTACAGCCGTGACCTTGCCTTCAGTGGTAGCAAAATCTCCATCAGCTTCACATGGGAAGATGTAGTAGATGCACAAAAAGTTAGTTTAAAGGATTGACTTGGTATTTAGTTGTTGAACTGCAGCTTTCAGAGATTTCGTCAAGAGAACTGGAAGCAAAACAAATCCATTAGTGAAGATGAAACAGTAAATACACACACAGATGAGTACAATTTGTGCAGGACTTCTTCATGAACCAGGGATCTTGGAAGGCAGTATATTGAGTTCAAATGCACTACATTGTTGCAGTAAAAAAAAATTACAAAATGTATCCTATGGAATGGTAATTGCTGGTTTTAGACAGTTACCTCAGTCTTCCAAGTTTTAATGAAGAAATGTCCTAAAGTTATAAAGTTTACTGCCATAAAAATAACAGGACAAATAGCAGACACATTTCCCAAATATCTGAGTTGATCCTGTTTCCTTTAAAAAATCAGGCAGGATTTCCTCAGGAAATATGGCAGGATGCCCGCCCTTTTGTGTCTCCTAGTCACAACTATTTTTTAATATTTAACTCATTGGCTGGTCTCACTCTGATTTGACAGAAAGGCAAAGATCTCAAAGGCAATTCAGTTCCCACAAACTGCCACCTTAGTGCAGAGGAAATGGTTGCTATCCAGTCCCTGTGCTTCAAGAGACCTAAACAAACTTCTGCACTATGAGACACAGAGAAGTCATGAGATGGAGAGTGGGAGCCTTCATATGTGAATGATGATGACATGACGTCTCAGTTTGTGTGTATGGCAGAGAACTGCAAGCTGTCCAATTGCATCTCCCCACATGTTCTTTGCTTTCCTGGCTGGCTTTTTATTTAGTTTAAATTTGGTGGGTTTCTTGGCTTGAGAGATTGGGCAGTTACTATGGAAACCTGTGGTTGCAGCTCTGCAAAAACCAGTACAACACTTCTGTATCTTCCTGCTTCCGGTTTCCTGCTTCTTCTTGTTTTTTTCTTCTGGTCTTTGTTCAGAGAGGCACACATGTCACTGGGCTGGACATGGAAGCAATCTTGCCCTTGGAATATGGTGAATGAAGAGATCTGCCACAATCTGCCACAAATGCTTATAGATATAACAAGGTTTGAACACCTAAGAAGCATCTACCTAAACAATTACACACTAGACTAAAAGTTTTCTAGCACTTTTATAATATAATCCAGTCAGACAGTACTAGAAATGTTATCAGTGTCAAAACAATATACGATTTTTTCCACAGACACAGAGACAGCAAATACCCTATTGTAGGAAAACAAAACCAACTTAATTATGCTGAGTTTAAAAAGTTTTTAATGATTCCTGACTCTGGGAGTACATAAGTTACTCTTCCATCTTCCATCTTTTCTCATCTTGCACTGTTTTTAACTGACAGCCAGGTGTATAGTGAAATGAGATTTCCAGCTGCCCCTCTTGGGGACATTTCTACCTCATTGAGAAGGAGGTATATTTGTGTGTGTTACAGGGAAGTAATTCCTCCATCTCTGGAACAAAGCCTGTGAAACTCCTTTTACATGTAGCTGGCTCTTTATGCTGAAGCTGGAATGGTGTTGCAAAGAGAGTCCATAGAGAAAGTGAGCAATTTGATTTCCTTCCTGGGTTAACATCTCTGTTATTTTAACAGTGTTGTTCTTGTGACAGCTTGTCTCAGAGACCTAACTTCTCTACCTCACCATATGTCTTGCACAGCTTCTAGAAACAAGGCCAAGCGCAGGGTCCCAAACCTGCATGATAACAATCCCATGGAAGGCTACACACTTAGGCATGAGTGCACAATTAAGCTGTAGAGGACACATCGACTCAGGTCAGTGCCAGCGAGTCCAGCATCAATCCTGGTCTCAGGACAATTCAACACAAATGAAGCAATCTTGTTACAAAGAAAGGAATTTTATTGAACCCACAACCCAGAAAAAAAAAAGTACCCCAAAAAGTATGTATGAAAAAAAACCCAAAACAAACAAAGGAATTACATCAATTGACTTTACACATGGACCCTGGGGTAAGCGAGTAGCTCAGATCAGAGGGGCACAGAAGCACTCTCTATTCATCTGTACTTTACCTCTACATTGACTCTTGAGCTGAAGAAGCATCTCCATACAATGACCTATTGGATAACGAGAAGTTCGGTCTATTCACAGATTAATCCAATTTTGCCGCATACAGTGGGAGAAGACAAAGTTCCTTGGTCACTCAGTGGCAGAGCTGGAGCACAGTATCTTGGTATCTCTGTTAGTTTTCCACAATTGGGAACAAGAGCACGATGGCACTGGTGAGGTGCAACCCCACCTGTGGTGAAGACAAAGGCAACATGGCGCTGATGCATCACGTGAGACCTCTCTCCACAGCAAGCAGGTCTTGTTTGCCATGTTTGGGATGAAAGCTTCCCTCCAGAAGCTTGTTTTTTCTGTCTCTGCTTCTTTTCTCTCTCTCCTGCTTTGCCTACAGTTCCAGGGAGAAGAGGATTCCAGGACATTACAGTTCAGCTCCACAGGGGAGATGGTTAAGTCTCTTTTTCCCCTTCACAGTCACAAGGAAAGGGGAAAACAGTTTCATCATCTCACTGCAGTCCACTGGGCGTTTTCCAGAAGAGACCACCTTGAAGTTGCTTTCATATTTCATCCCATTTCATTCCAGAGACAGAAGCTGCAGGGAAAACTGGTCCAGATCTCTTTAAATCACGTGCCACTTCTATGGTGGAGATGCAGAGGACAGAGACTGCCCATGTAGAAGTGGGTAGGGCTCACTGCTTTGGCAGGGATGGCCGCAGAGCCACCCAGTTGCGACCAGAGCTGCCCAGTTGTGCCCAGAGTGGTTTGGCAATTCGCCATCACCAGAGGCAGCAGTCAGCCAGCTTCTGACTTCCCAGGTCATTCTGGGAGCACACCCACAGCAGGGGCCATGTCCTGTTCGTGGTTGCTTCTCAGCCTCCAAACAACTGAGCAAGGTGCAGAGGTCAGCAGCTGCACCCATTCCCTAAACAGTGGGGTGGGATGGGGTGTTGGCGTGACTGAAGGCTCACTCCAACGCTGAGAAGGGAGTGCAGCCTGGGTAACCATGTCCAGCCACTGTGGCAGGAAGCTGGATGCAGCTCCCCAGCTGATGTCTCTGGGGAGATGTCTCAGATCCAACAGAGCCAAACCAGGAAATTAGCTCCCTTTTATAGGCTGGCATTGACCAGTCCCTGGGGTAAAGGTCACTTGAGGGGTTAACGGGAGAACACCTCTTAAAGCTAAAATGCATTTTTATTCATGAAAGCACAAACCAAATTACTTGGAAAGCTGGACCAACTTTCAAAAAGTAACAGATTGAGTGTTGGAAAAATGCACACTAAAGAGGACCTGGGGGGTACTGACTGATCATTGGCTGAACATGAGCCAGCAGTGTGCTCAGGTGACCAAGAAGGCAAATAACATCTTGCCTTGTATTAGAAAAGTGTAGCTAGAAGGAGTAGGAAAGTGATTGTCATCTGTACTCACCACTGGTGAGGCCACACCTTAAATACTGTGGTCAGTTTTGGGCTCCTCAGTACAAGAGAGAATTTTGGTGCTGAAGCATGACCGAAGAAGGGAAAAAAAGCTGCTGAAGTGTCTAGAGCACAAGTTTTTTGAGGAGTGTCTGAGAGAACTGGGGTTGCTTAGCCTTGAGAAAAGGAGGCGCAGGGAAGACCTTATTGCTGTTTGTATTTACCTGAAAGGAGGTTATAGCAAGTGGGAGTTGGCCTGTCCTCCCAAGCAGCAAGCAACAGGATGAGAGAAAACAGCCACAAGCTATGACAAGGGAGATTTAGGTAAGATATTAGGAAGAATATCTTCACTGAATTGGTTATCAGATATTGGAACAGGCTACCCAGGGATATGATACAGTCACCAGCCCTGGAGGTATTTAAAAGCTGTAGAGATGGGGTGTTTTGGGATAGGGCTTAGTAGTGACTCAGCAGTGCTGGGTCAATGTTTGGGCTTGATGATCTTAAAGGTCTCTTCCAGTGAAAGTGATTCTGTGATTATCTCTAAAATTCTTCCCTCTGTGAGAGATTTGGTCAAAATAAGCCAGGACGTCCAAAGTTGCCAGAAAAATACAGTGCTATGATGATGTTCCTCTGTTTCTATGGGAAAACATGTCAATAATCTTCAGAGAGACAGGCTGAGTGATAGGATGATACACAGGCCAATTCACCAACTTCCTCTGACATCTTGACAACTACAGACATTATCTCAAAGTCAGTGCCATTCTTGAATTATAGCTGTAGTTCCATACAACAGTTATTTCGTGCTCAATGGCATTGGCTTGTGGCGATCCACAAATGTCTCAAAGAAGGGCTTTTACCTGGAGCAAGCCAAATTGTGGTAAAAGAGAAATAGGACAGCAGAAGCAGGTGCAAGGGTGTTATCTCCCTCTCTAAGCTGGGAGCACAGTCTTGAGAAATGAATACTGATGATTCATACTTTGTTCTCCCACCTACTGACCCAGTACTGACCCAGTTTTCTGGCTTTGTAGAAATACAGGCCACTAATGTTTTAGCCCATTTTTGCTACTTGTCCCTCTTGATTCATGGAAATCTGCAAATTTCCAACTCTTTGCTCTACTTGCAAAAAATCAGTTCACTCAGCAAACTCTCTCTTTAATTCACAGTATTCTGTCTTATGCAGTCTCCCTCTTCTTCAGAATCACTGTTACCTGCATAAGGGACAAGTTGTCCTTGCTATACTTAAGGACATATTGGCAGCAACATTGTTCTCCACAAACAGTTTATGAAAACGCAATTATTTATTTAAAATGCAATTTAATTTTGCAAAGTATTACATGCTTTCTACAACAGATTAAATAATTCAACAGACATGGCGAAAAACCAACCAGCCCAAACACCACATACTGTTTAATGAATTTTTAGTGACTGTGAATTGGGCATTTGCCATCACTGAGTGATTCCTTTCTTAAATAACCTGAAGCTTAGCACTCAAGGAAATAAGGACATCACACATCAATATATAGAATCTAATGTTCAACATACTGTTGTATTCCATTAAATAAACTAAAATAGTAATTGAACATATGGAGTCAACTTACTTCCTGCCAGAAAGGGCAGAAAGCATTCTGGGGCCTTAAAAGCTGAAGATGTATAGATATTACTTTACTCTTCAACTTAATCCAGCTATTTGTGTGCATTTCTATTAATCTGTACAAGCAAGGCAGTGCACAAACCTTTCTGTATGCCAGTCACATACTTGTTTGGGTACTAATGTTATCATGAACTGGAGCCTTAGTCCAAAGTACGCACTGCAAATTTCTGAATCTGGTAAAAACTTGTATTTTTTTTCTTTTTAAAAATACACATAGCTTTTGACAGAACATATAAATTAACTTAAAGTGCAGTAGCTGCATCTGAAAATAGTGAGTTGCTGTTATAGTATAGTACTCCCAAGCAGTTTTGCAGTGGAGCTTTGAATATAAGATAGTAAACTTTTACTCACAGTGTTTCCTATGAATAGTACAAAGACTAGAGTAACATTAATAAAAATGCAAGAGATAATTTCCTGGTATGCACTTTTATTCTTCTCTGAAACATCTGACTGCACTACTGCAATTTTTTGTATTACAAAATTACTTATTTGTGACCAGTCAGCCTCTGCAGAGCAAAAGACAGCAGTTCACAGCACGCTGATCGGAGCCTTTTGAGTTAAGAGGTTGCTTTAAAAGTACAAAGGCTCCAGTAATTCTTAACAGTACGTTGTCTGCAATTACAAATTCCTAAAGCAATACTGAAAATAACTTATTTACCATAATCTAACAATAATTTAGCAAACAGTATTGAAAAATCTTACTCAAAGTAGGGCAATGTCAGGCACCAGCAACCTTAGCTGGGTTCCAGCCAGCAAGTCTGTCATAAAAGAATCTACTTGTATGACTTTTAATACCTGAGAACTGTTTGAGAATTTCATAATAAGGAAGAGACGACAGAAGGAAAAGGAGCTGTGTTTCAAAGAGTAACAAACATTACTGTATGAATGTTTACAAATGAGTTTCATAAGAAAAAAACCTACATGACTGTGTGTACAAAACATGTTTCTCTTAGAAAGTGGCATAAATCTGCATTATGTCACCAGACAGATTTTGCTGCTTTTATGTCAGTCGTTATGACAATAAGCTACTTAGCTGCTTTGAAGTTCTAAAGAAGCCAAGCTGTACCTCGCACTAACAACTTGGTGGCAAGAGTAACACTATATACATTGTCTCTTGCTTTTTTAAGCACAAATTTGAATATAAAAGTTATTTCAAAAAATTTTACAATGCTTGAAAGCTAATTCGGCCCACAGCTCTTGTTAGAAGCCACTTTCCTCAGGAAGATACTGTAGAGAGTGTATTTTCATGTTCATAAAAACAAGTACAACAGGAGACTTCTTATCAAAGCAGAAGAAATGGTTATTTCCTGGTCTAACATTAAAAAAGGAAATATCACTTTTATTAATAACTGATGCAAAGCCTTCATTCACTTATAGTTCTGATATTAGGTAGAATGTAAGTTTTAAACAAACGTAGCATCAACTGCTTGCAAGAACTGATCTAGACACCCCAAACATATACAAAATTGGCTGAAAATAAACAGAAAATTTGCCTCTATTTTTCTTTTTGTAAGAATCCAAGACTTAATGTCACATTTCTTTGCTCAACAAAATCTAAGCACTGGACTGTTGTTCATTGGTAAACTAACATTTAATGTACTGATGAGACTTTAACTGTCCAATAAGACGTACAGCTAGGCACCTACAAGATTTTATAGCTTAATTACACTGTCAATCCATGCCAACCTGAAGTTCATGTTCACACTTCAGGGTGGGCTTCCATGACAAATTCAAGACCAATCTGTATGCAGAGGTAGAGAGGAATTTCTGTGACACTTCTGTAAGAGGGAAACAGGCAGCATACAAATGTCCACAAGCTAGAGGAAATATTAAAAATTTCAAACCCCTTGAACTCCTATTTAGCTTTAGGTACTGGATCTTCTGTCTTCCACTCCCTTACTGCCTAACTGTATTGATCCAGTCATATAAATTGGTACTGGTTTCCTACTGTACTTGAGGAAGCAAGCACATACTCTGTGATTCAATGGGATGCATAGCCAGACATGCTGTGATACACATCAGGATGTGAGGAACTTAGGCTTTGAGCACGCTCTTGTGGCCATGTGCAACCACATCAACATTGGTGCTGAGATGAACAAAAGATGATATATAGGCATCTTGGACTGACTTCTTTCTTAAGAAGGCCTTAGGCCAGAAGTTACAAAATAGGTGAATCAAACACCAGGGGTGACCTACTGCAGAAACATAATTTCCTTGACCCCCGTATTTTGAACCAGCTTTTATCAAGAGAAATGCTACATTGCTACAGTGCAAACCAGAGACAAACAGAAGATGGTGGTTACTTTAGTGTTCAAGAGCCTTCACCTACCTCCTTCCTTAGAAAGAGGAAAGAATATACCTCCTCTTTCCATGACATACAAAGTGATGCATGTCTTAGGAAGAAGATAAAATGCAACATCATTTATTTATCATAATTTAAATAATGTCTATGCTGGCATGTAAGTCAAAACTTCATCCGCATTCCATGGCAAACTTCATGTGATCTTCACAGGAGACTTCTTGTGTGCGCAGAGAAGAGTGACATAGGGTACACCAATGAAGGCCCATCTTTCACTTGGCCAGAACTTTATGACAGGGCCCTGCTCAGGGATCTCAGAGGCAGCATCGAAGTAAGCAAAGCAGACACAGCCCAGGTATGCCGCAAGGCAAATCAAAATATGCCTGAGAATAGATACCCACCAAGCCCCCCCCAAAACAAAAAAAAAGTCAGTAACAAGACTCAGTAGAGCAATTATTATATCAATTTGCTTTAAAATCAGCCTGTCCTTCAGCTTCTAACCCTGAGCCCCCCACAGGGCTGTTGTCTGCTCTTTGCATGCAGGTGAAGAATATAGACACTAAGGAAAACAACAAAACTGTAGCTTACCTACAGTCTAAACTAGTTACAGGTTTTTGGAGTCTCTACACCTAACACATACATGTAGAAATGCTGAGAAATACACCACGAATAAGAGAACACAATTTTTTGGGCGTTTGGTGTTTAAAATGTGCCCCCTGACTTCACCCTCAGTTGTTAGCAGCCAAAGTCTAAGCTTTCACAGTTATTATTTCAGTTCAGCAGTGCTGTGGGATTTTCAGCAATAGAATAGAGCAGGATGAAGAATTTAGTTACAATTAACAAACTTAGTGTTTGAAAAATCCAGTCATGCCAAGGAGACTCCTAAATCTGCCACCTTGGATAGTGTGAGGCTCACTCTGTGCATAAATCTTACCAATAATTCTCTCCAGCAAAAATGGGTATTGAGACAAGGATGCATCACATTTGAATCAAACTGTGGCGTTTATATACAACACTTACCAGACACAGTGCAAATAGGGGAAGTTAAATGAGGACCAAATCTCACAAAATGCTTTGTCACTGATCCAGCAGAAAAGTGCCAGCATCCACCAAAGACCTGAAAAGAGACCCAATTTGTACACACGCAGGTTTTCACACCTGAGGAAAAAAAACCACAAAGTAGTTGTTACAAAAAGTTTTAAAATCTATTTTGTAATGGTGGCTGGCTTGATGCTTTTTGGCTGTATGTATTTTAGAGAAGGATTCACAGTGCCAGGCATGCACCTTGAAAATAGCTTCACCATAGATGTCCTTCAAAGAGGAACTTTGCTTACAGTAAGTATGGTGTGGATGCAAGGCAGCAGTGAGGTGACAAAACCAACCTTTTAATCAGTAGTTGAGTTTTGGCTATTGTATTAAACACCAGTGAGCAAATGGTGAGCAAAAATTAGAGCATTCCCATGTCTAGGAAGAATAGATATCTAGCACAACCTGTGATTAGTTACACATGCCGTCTGATAAGAACCAGCCAGGCAGCAAGTGCTCAAATTTGTTCCTATCTGTCACTATATAAAGACTGGTAAAAAAAAGAAATGGAAGAGGTAGGTTTTTAAGGGATTGGTAAATTTCTTTCCCCCTATAAGTTAGTGTTGTACAATGTAACAGTTCTGGAGGCAGTCTAGAAGGTTCGCAGAGTGCACTGAGGACTGTTTCTTGTCACAACTGGTCGGTGAGCCTACCAGGGGTGAGGCTTTTCTTGATCTATTTGCAAATAGGGAAGACCTGGTGGATGATGTGGTTGTTGGAGGCTGTCTAGGAGGCAGTGATCATGAAATGATTAAGTTTTCCATTAATAGTAGAACAAAAAGAGGGGTCAACAAAACATCCAAACTGGAATTCCTTAGGGCAGATTTTGGTTTGTTTAAGGAATTGATTGGGAAAGTTCCTTGGGAGGCAGCCCTTTGTGAAAAGGGGGTCCATGAGAGCTGGGTGTACTTCAAGAATGTATTCTTGAAAGCACAAAACCAGGCCGTCCCTGTGTGTCATAAGATGAGTCGTAGGGCAAAAAGACCAGCCTGGATGAGTGAGGAAATTTTGAAAGAACTAAGTGAGAAAAAAAAGGATGTATCACCTTTGGAAAAAGGGTCAGGTCAATCAAGTCATGTATCTAGAATTGTCAGGTCGTGTAGGAGGAAAATTAGAGAGGCAAAGGCCCAACTTGAACTCAGGCTGGCCACTTCTGTAAAGGACAATAGGAAGAGCTTTTACAAATACATCAATGGAAAAAAGAGGGGTAGTAATAACCTCCACTCCTTACTGGATATGGAGGGAAATTTAATAACTAGAGATGAGGATAAGGCAGAGGTACTTAATGCCTCCTTTGCCTCTGTCTTCAACAACAGGGTAGACTGTCTTCAGGATGACTGGTTATCTAAACTGGCAGACAGGGACAGGGTGCAGTGTAGTTCCCCTGTTATCCAATAGGTTCTGGTTAGAGACCTGCTGACCCATTTGGATCCCCATAGGTCCATGGGACCGGATGGGATTCACCCCAGAGTGATGAGAGAGCTGGCAGATGAGCTTGCTAAACCGCTCTCCATAATTTACCAGAAGTCGTGGATCACAGGGGAGGTCCCGGATGATTGGAAGTTGGCAAATGTGACCCCCATACACAAGAAAGGTCAGAAGGATGATCCAGGAAACTACAGACCTGTTAGCCTCACCTCAGTTCCGGGCAAAGTTATGGAACAGATAGTGCTGAGTGCTATCATGCAACATCTGCGTGACGGCCAAGAGATTAAGCCCAGTCAACATGGATTTAGGAGGGGTAGGTCTTGCTTGACCAACCTGATCTCCTTTTATGATCAAGTAACTTGACTGGTTGATGAGAGGAAGGCTGTGGATGTGGTGAACCTGGATTTCAGTAAAGCATTTGACACAGTCTCCCATGATATACTCCTGGCGACGATGGCGGCAAGGGGCTTTGACAGGAATATTCTATGCTGGGTCAGGAACTGGTTGGATGGACAAGCCCAAAAAGTGGTAGTAAATGGTGTCGCATCTAGTTGGCGACCAGTTACTAGTGGTGTCCCCCAAGGGTCGGTGTTGGGTCCGGTCCTGTTCCACATCTTCACTGATGGTATTGATGATGGGATGGAGTCCATCATGAGCAAATTTGCAGATGACACCAAGCTCGGAGCTCGTGTTGATCTGTTGGATGGTAGGAGGGCCCTGCAGAGGGATCTGGACAGATTGGAGAGATGGGCAGACTCCAGTAGGATGAGTCTTAACAGGTCTAAGTGTCAGGTAGAAGCCTCTTCCCAGACCACCCAAAGAAACGTTTTATTATACGGTGCAGTGTGACATGTGCTTAATCCATCCCATCAACATGACACTTATCTCCTCTGCTTCTGAGCTGACGATGCAATAATAATGCCTATAGGTGGGGCAATCGCACTCTGCTGGAATGTGGATCCAGGGAAAACAGAATAGCACAACAGCCAAGGGCTGACTTGAGCAATAAGATAAGTTTAGTATGTAGCTTTGACTCTGAGTCAATCATCTACCTCCATAAATAGCAGGCAGCAAAAACAGCCCTTGTAGGTCTCTTGAGTGACATATGGATGTGAAAATTGGACAGGGCCCCCTGACAAGGGGGTCCCTCTAAGAGGTTGCGAGATTCCTTGCCCAGCAGATCCTCAGTAAGTGGCTAATAGCATTTGCAGCTTCCTTAATGACATTCTAAAGGTTGTGTGCACAGAGTCTTTTAAATGGGAGTATCTCCTGACAGCTTTGTCTGACCCTGTCCTCCAAGTAGTAAACAATCTGATGTACCACCAACTCTTGGTAAAGAGTCACATTTACTGGTCAGACTTTCTTAAATCACTGTTTTGTATCAATAAATACATTGTTACTTCTCTCTAGCAAGCCAAGTGTATAAACCCATTTGCAACATGCAGACATTCACATCTCAGAGAGAATTCTTCATGCTAAGCTGCATTTCTTCCCCTCCACAAGAAACCTGACCTGTTCATACAGAGATACACCAGAGAAGAAGATTGCACAGAACACTTGCTGTGGTCACAGGTAGTGCGGTTCGCAGTTGATCATGACTGAACACACCAGCAGATGCCAGGGTATTTACTGCACTGCTTGTGTTGCAAGTCTACTCAAAACCTTTGGATTTTACTTCCATACATGATGCTTTGTCGTTTTTCAGACTCTGGAACTATCCTAATGACTGTGTAGCTTTGCCCAGAAGAGTAAAATCAGGAAAAAAAGGCATCAGAATAATCTTCAGGTTCCAAAATGCAATTAGGGTCAATAACTTGCTGTATGTCTATACTTCCTATTTGGGGCTTAGGACTCTTGACAAAGCTTGACTAGGATGTGACCAGCCAGCCCTATGCAACCAAGAGAAGGCATGGCTTTGCTTTCCTGCCTTCTGCAAAAAGAAAGCTATGATTTGAGATTTTTGCCCCCACTTTTTTTGTTCTTGTTAACATCTTTGTGAATTTCACAGGGATCTGAACATCATTCAGTGCTACTGAATAATTCTTGCTTCAATTAACTGCTCTTTGAAGGTCACTGATGTGATCTTCCAAAGCACTCCCAAACCTACTAACTCAATAAAATAATTTGTTTAAAGTGACTTGTTTGAGCTACATCTCAAGAGTACACCATGCCAAATATCTAGCTAGTATAACTAGACTTTAACGGGGCTACAGGTCCCTGACTTTTCCTTCTACATCCTAAAAGTCAATGTCAAGTGCCCCACAATTCCTTCATCTGCCCCCAAAGTTCTCAGGAGAGGCTCCTCCAATCCATATTTGTTTCCTGTGTCTTGACCTCTGCCAAAAAGTTACTTGGAATGTCTTCTTGCCTCCTCCTCTCTAGAAGACCACCAGCCTTTCTGTCTGCTCCAATCTAGTCAGTCCAAAAGATCTGCCACTTGTCACCAGTCTCTTTCCACACAGTTCTTGGTCTCATTCATTGCATCTGGAAGTTAAGCAGTACCTGCCACATAAGTCTTAAGCATTTAAAATATGTATCCCTGAAAGAGGAAACTAGAATAGGCAAACATGTCTGTGTGCAGCGCAGCGGTATTTGTGATCCCTGATCTTTATAAATTATTGCCCTTGAAAACAACTCAGTGCAGCCTGGATCAAAAAGCTCTTTGGTCCTTCTGTCTTCTACACAGAGGCCTGAAAACTGTTGTTCCATTTGATAAATTTAGAGAGTTTTAATTTTGCCAACATTTACTCTTAATTGTCTCCAATTACTCATTTTGAGGGTTAGGAGGCACAGAATGACTTCTGCCCCCCTGTGGTGGAAAAGCAAAGCTGTCACTGGTTTCAGAGCCCTGCTGGGGGAACCTAGCTAAGCATTCAAAAAATTAAAAAGATACATAGACCGTTCTGTTCAGGAACACTTCTCTGAATGTATTGCAAGAGCAGTATACCTGGTACTGATGTATTGTAAGCTAAACAATTTTCCCTCTAGGTAATTTTTTTGCTGTTGTAATGCTATTTCAGCTGGCATTTTAACACACATTTTGGAATAAATTCCTAAGGTAAGGCTGAACAGAAGGAACCTTTATAGCTACTGGGTTAATGATAGAAAAGCTACAAACTTCCTAATCTCATTGACAGATGATTTTCTCCAATGTCCTTTGTGCCAGTTAGTTTTAAGATGTGGCATTTCCTTTTCAAACCATCTGTAAATGATGTCGGATTCCAAGTCATCACATTCAAAGCACTTCATTATACAAAAAAGTACTTTGAATATGAGCTAAACTGTAAGTCTCCACAAGAAAGACATTGCTATAGTTGTTTTCATTTAAAAAAAGCCAATGACTGCCACAAAAATTAATACTACAAATAGCACATAAAACAAAATAGCTTTTTTCTTAGGCCTGAACTCCCCAATCCATTTGGGAACACTCAGAGGAGACAAAGCTTGCCCGGGATGGCTTCAGGAGTGTCTGTGCTATGTACTGCAAACAAAGGCTTGTTCCTCTGTGTCATAGTTTGAAATGTGAGGTTTCTTTGGCAAATTGCTATGGCAACTTGTGACATTTTTTCAGCTCTTCAAAAAACAGCACAAAAGGTTTGGAACTTCAAGCTGCTCCTTCTTCTTGACTTCATTTTCATTCCTTGTTTGAAGAGGAAAGTATGTTGCTGCACTGGGCACAGCAGCCATCTTGCCCTGGGAATGAGACGAATGGAGAGAAAGTGGCATCTCAAAGATCAGTGGAAGAAAGGTTTCCTCTGGATTCCATGGGTTGCTGAAATAGAGAGTTCTCTCATTCATGGCTGATAGAAATCGGTCTGCTGGAAATGGAGGACAGGCTTGGAAGCACATGAAACAATGAACTGGACTTTTAAAACATCTGCTGACACTGGGGGACATGTGCATGGACTGAATGGCTTCCATGCTTCTACAAGAAGCATGAACTGCTGGAAATGTCTTCCCTTTGAGAGGTTCAAGATAGTAGTGTGGTCCATGTAAGAACATTACTCATTTCTGTATGCCTTTGTGTAGGGTTTTTACTGCATAAAGTTATTTGGGTGAATTATTCCCCAAATCAAATTAGTTTTGGTTTTGCTCACAATTTATAAGTGGTTTTCAAACCCTCCTTAGGTATTTGTTGTTGTTGTTTTGGCCCACTAGCACTTTAACTAAACAAATTGGTTAATTTAATCTTGTGACAAACCCTTGACACTCTGAAATAGTGTCTTTGTGCTTAAAAAGACTACAAAAGGCATAAAGAAAAGAAAGATTAAGGACATTTTTGAGTTGCCTATCAAATTCCAGAGCAAACTAGGCAAATTCTTCCCTATACTCTGTAATGAGAAAGTCTAGTAAGAAATAACACTATTTGGCACAGTTTTATCACTGAAACTATACTGCTAAATTCTTCTCATTTTGGAGGACTCATGCTTCTACTAAACGGCTAGACAGCAAGGACCCTTGAAAAAAAGAAGTGGGGAAACCAGTTAGCAGTCAAATGGAGTGGTTCAAGTGCTTCAGCTTGGAGGAGAATGAGAGATGACTTCATTAATGTCTATAAATACATAAAGGACAAATGTCAGGAGGATGGAGCCAGGCTATTATCAGTACTGTCCAATGACAGGATGAGAGACAATGGGTGCAAGCTTGAGCATACGATATTCCACATAAACATAGGAAAAAGCTTTTTTTACTGTGAGGATGACAGAGCACCGGAATAGGCTGTCCAGAGAGGCTCTGGAGTGTCCTTCCCTAGCATCATTCAGGACCTGCCTGGTCACATTCCTGTGTGATCAATTGTAGGTGATCTTGCTCTGGCAGAAAGGTTGGACTAGATGATCTTTCAAAGTCCCTTCCAACCCCTAAATCCGATTCTGTGAAAAAAACCACTTGTATTAAGCATGCTGGGCTTAATTCTCTCTCATTAATGCTATGGCAGTGAGACACAAAATTGTTTGCGAGATGCTAAACAATGCACGTAAGTGGATATGCACTTGGATTGCTTTTGCACATTTGACAGATAAAGCTAGACTGCTGCAATGAGTACTTGCGTATTCTAACAGAGTAAAGGGCGTGTATATTGCCAAAAATAGAGGCTTTCCTGGAGTTGTCTGAAAAGACACAAACACATGCAACTGCATCCCCTTTACAATAAGAGGCTTGGCCTCAAACATCAGTAAGCATAGTCAGTGAGCACACTTGCCAATTTCTGAGTAGTTTCAACACCAAGATGAGATGACACTTAATGTGCATGAGTCAGAGTTCAAGGGTGCAACGGAAAACTGGTACCTTACTTGAAGAAACATTCCCAATGCCAGATCAGCCATAGAATTGGTAGAGATTGTAAGGATGGGTTTGCTCAGCTACTATCACCAGGTACTACAATTTATTTTTATGAACTTTATATTAAATGCTACAAGGGGCATTGCAAAAGACTAAAGTGGAAAGAGTCAAGCACAATGAGGAGAGCACAACCTCTATCTCTGCAATACTCCAGAGCTTTCTGTGACCACCAGTCATACTGTCTTTAGTTTCTACAGCGATGGTGCTTTGGATGGGTTGAGCACACTGTTGCTGAGGACACAGGGGACCACACAGCTTCCTAGCTCCTGCCGATTTTACCACAAGGAGATGTAACACAAATGTTTTAAGAATATTATCTCCTCATCAAGGACAAATGACAGACATGGGGGCAATAACTGATCATTGGCTAAATGAGTCACCAGCATGGCCATGTGGTGAAGAAGGCCAACGGCATCCTGACTTGTATCAAAAATAGTGTGGCCACCAGCAATAGGAAAGCGATCATACCACAGTATTCAGCACTGGTGAGTCCACACCTCAAGTACTGTGTTCAGCTGTGGGCACCTCACTGCTACAAAGATACTGTGGTACTGGAGTGCATCCAAAGATGGGCAAAAAGATTGGTGAAGATTCTAGACAACAACCCTTACCAGTCACAGCTGAGGGAGCTGGGGCTGAAGAAAAGGAGGCTGAGAAGAGACCTTATCATTGTCTACAACTACCTGGGAAGAGCTTGTAGTGGGATGGCTGTTGGTTTCTTCTCACAAGCAGTATGTGACAGGACAAGACTAAACAACCTTGAGTTACACCAGGGGAAGTTTAGATTAGACATTAGGACAAATTCTTAATGGGACGGTCACCAAGGCATTGGAACAGGCTGCCCAAGGAAATGGTTGAATCACCATCCCTACACATGTTTAAAAGGTGTGTAGATATGGATTTCTGGGACATGCTTAGCAGTGAATTAGGTTAATGGTTAGATTTTATGATCTTAAAGGTCTTTTCCAACCTAGATGATTCTATCATACTACGATCTGTTATCAAAACCACTGAAGGAAGACCTCGTGTGTCATTACACAGTGGCCTAAGAATCTCAGAAAGCTATACTGCATTCGGGATAAATGTACTCACCTCTTTAACTCAGCAATGAGCAGAGCTGTACAGGGAACACCCAGAGTCATTAGTGAGATGTTGTTGATGGCAGGCTTAATGAAGGCAAGGCAGGTAGTAACTCCAGACAGGACACCTACAGCAGCTTTAAATCGGCTCCTGAATGTTGTTTTTAGGGGAAGAAAAACTGTTTTGAATTTCAAATTTTTAATTGCTAAAACCAGAAATCTTAAAATTATTTTAATAATGTACCAGAGTTTAGATTTCTCTATGTATACTGAGCAAGCGCAACAACAATGTACATAAAACAGACATGAAACTTCCACAGATTTCCATGTGCATGAAGAGTTAATCTAATCATATACTCAAATCTCTGCTGGACTGTGTTACAGTCATACACACACACACACAAAAATCAGTGATTTCAAAATTGAAAGGTTACACACTCCAATCTTCTCCCATAATAATTCAGGAACAAGTCCATCTCTGCACACAGCATTCTGTTTCCTCAAAACAACATTCATCATTCTTTATGCTTTTAAGATGGATTCTTAGGATATTTTGTCACCATGAATGAGCCAACCTCCACAGTAAAGCTACAGCCTGTTTCATTTTCCTTTCCTTCATTTTCCACTTGGTTTCTTCTAACCACATTTAACAATAGTTGAGGGATCCCCACACTTTTTAAAGGTATAGTTTGGTATATTATCAAAAGTGTATCACAAGTGGGTTTTAAATAGGCAGCATGATAATTTTTAAGTATCTGTTAAATGTTGTTTAAACTTCAAGTCTAGCCTTTAAACAACCCATTTCCAGTCTGTGTCAGAACTATGGCAGACAGTGGGTCATCAAACTGCTCTTCAACTACTAGCTCTTAATTTTGTAAAACTAGTTGCTGTCCAAGGGTGGCTCTTTAATTCTATGTCTGAAGTAGGGTCTCAATATAATTGTGCAGCATGACTCCTTGGCCAGAAGTCTCATCACTTTCACTTAGCTCATTCCATCTAACCACTGTCATTTTCAAAATGCAGATAAAACTCAGATGACTTCCACAGGTCCATTTGTATGCTTAGGATATACAAAAGGAAGATAGAAAGAGGGTTTATCTTTCTTTAGTTTGTCTGCAATTAATAATAAACTGCTTATATGGAAGTCTCTTTAGGATCAACAACAACAGGCACTTCAACATTTCACCTCATCCCAAGAACTGCAGACTTAGGAAGTCTGAGTAAAATAGGCTGAGATATAAGCAACAGGAAGAGAATGGGATGATAAAAAACAGTGGTGACAGTGGTATGCTTGCATGGTATCTCTGTTCCATTATGTGCAGGTTTAGGAGTCAGCATAGTAAGTTCAGAAACACAAAAGTGTACATGTATGATTGAATTACCTATCATTCCGAAAGACTCTGGGCAGGTATCTCCTAGGAAACCACATGGCAAGAGCACACATCAGGACCCAGAGAATAGCCAGCTCATCCAGCATCTGACCCAGGAAACTGAGGGTGGCGTGAAAGTAAACAGATCCAATTCCTGGGAGAATTAATGAAAACATAGTATCAATAGTTGCAGTACTGTGCAGACCAAAACACACTGCTCATGTTTAGAACTTCACAGCAAATAGTGGATGCCATCTGGTCTGGAAAAGGAAAAAAACCAAACCAAACAAACAAACAAACAAAACCCCAAGGAAACAAATTCACATTTGCCTAAGAATACAAATCATGAGGATCTTATTAATTACAAAGCCGACACATCATAAAAGCAGCAGCTAAGGATGCCGGCTCCTCCTAGAAAAGTGGATGTATGTGAAAAAAACATCAGGTGGTAAAACTGAAAGCAAAATAAAGAATTAAACACCCAATGCTGCTTCTAAATTTTCTTGACAGCACAAGAAGGCTTAAGATGAAGATGAAAAGTGGCATCCACGATACAGGTTTACAAGTGGAAAGAGTCACTCATTCACACTGCCCCACAGGGTGCTGGTTATCCCTTTAAAAGTTCCTGGTGCCTGCAGGAATAAAAAGCCTAAGAATCGGCTGTCTACAAACCAGCTTGGCCTTTGTGGCTTCTCACTACAACGCACAACCTGCTATCCTCTTCAGAAGTGCTGGGCACTTATGGCTCTCACTTAAGCAACAGCATCAGTACTGCTGTAGAGTAGATCTAGCCATAAACAAAAGAAGTTGCACAAAGGAAGGGAACAGAACTAAGACCAAAGTTTCCATCAATCTCAAACTGCAAAAGGCATTTTCATTTCCGACACAACAGCTGCTTCGGCTTCACGTAAGTACAAGCAAGCTCATCCACAGATGCCAGGAATGCTTTGTTCTGAAAAACAATTAAATATAAGCAGGAAAAACAGATTTCCTTTCCTAATTCATGCATGAGCAGGCAGACAGAGACTAACCAACTTACCAACCACAACAAGCAGAGTCCATATTAAATATATTCCACTGTTGAAGCAGGTTGCATACTGACGGAACAAGCACATGCATATAGGTGGTAAAACAAAAAACAAGATGTTGCTTATCTAAGAGAAAAAAAACAAAACACAACAGTGTCAAGGACAGAAAATAAACAAGCTTTAAATATTCACAAGATTGCCTAAGACATCTATAAAAACATTATGTCATTCAATGAAGCCCCAGCTCAACAAATTATGGCCCTCATTTCTGCCAAAGCATGATTTTGCAAAGCAGCACATTGCTGTGTTTAGAATCATGAAATTAGTAGCAGCATAAAATCTTTAAGCAATACAAAATATGGCTAGTCACATCTTTGAATTGCATTTCAAGACTATTTTCAGAGGAATTTTACAGAGAGTCTACCAATACGCAAGACCGTTGCAATTCTAGAAGCCTAAAAGCAAGCTAATGAGGAACACGATATCTTGGCAAACTGATCTGAGCAATCAAGTCAAGTATGGAAAAAGCATTAGAAGTACTGGCACTAGACAGGGCCAGTCAAGCTTTGTGGAAGTTAAGATATTGAGCAATAGCTATTGTCTCAAAGGTTACAAATAGAAAACCAAGGTAAAAGACTTGCAACAGTTTTTGTGCAGGGTAAAGAGAGCATAAAGGTGTTAATCTTTTCACAGTTCATTTTTTCTCTTAGTTCTCCACTACAGTAACAACTGAATATGACAGAAAACTAGTTGTGGGAAGGTGAAAAAATTGATAATTCAGACCATTGCTACCTTTTTAAAATTTAACATGTAACAGTTCAACAAAGGCATATGTTATTTTGCTTACCAAAAATTCAAACTATGATTCTCTACTTAAAGGCATGACATTTGAAAAGTCATGGCAGTCTGGTGAAGTTCCCACCGACTGGAAAAGGGGAAACATTACCCACATTTTCAAAAATAGGAAAAAAGAAGACCTAGAGAACTACAGGCCAGTCAGTCTCACCTCTGCCTGGCAAGATCATGGAGCACATCCTCCTGAAGGCTCCACTAAGGCAAGTAAATACTAAAGCGATGATTGGTGACAGCCAACATTGCTTCACCAAGGGCTAGTGCCTGACCAGTTTGGTGGCATTTACAATGGGGTCAAAGCCTCAGTGGACAAAGGCAGACCAATAGACGTCATCTACCTGGCTGGACCTGTGCAAAGCATTTGACACTGTCCCACACAACATTCTGATCTCTAAACTGGAATGATAATGGATTCAATGGATGGAACACTTGTTGGATAGGGAGCTGGCTGCATGGTTGCACCCAAAGAACAGTGATCAATGGCTCAGTGTCCAAACGGAGAATTGTGATGGGTGGTATTCCTCAAGTGTCAGTACTCAGACCAGTGCTACTTAACGTTGTTTGTGACACGGACAGTGGAACTAAATGCACTCTCCGTAAGCTCACTGACGACACCAAACTGTGTGGTGAAGTCAACATATTGGAGAGAAGGGGGGCCATCCAGAGGGACCTTGACAGGCTCGAGAAGTGGTCTCGAGCAAACTGCATGAAGTTTAACAAGACTGCAAGGTGCAAGGTTCTGGACCTGGATCAAGGCAATCCCATGCACGAATATAGATTGGGAGGTGAAAGGATTGAGGACAGCCCTGAGGAGAAGAGCCTGGGGATGGTGGTGGACCAGAAGTTTAACATGAGCCATCAGCATGTGCTTGCAGTTCAAAAAGCCTACTGTGTCCTGGGCTGCATCAAAAGGATTGACAGTTGGTCAAGGGAGGTGATCCTCCCCCTCTACTCTGCACTTTTGACACCAACTGGAGTACTGTGTCAAGTTCTGGAGTTCCCAACATAAGAAGGACATAGAGTTCCTGGAATGTGTCCAGCGGAGAGCAACGCACTTGATCAGAGGGATAGAGCATCTCCTTTATGAGGACAAACTGGGCAAGTCGGAGTTGTTCACCCTGGAGAAGAGGAGGCTCTGAGGTGACCTTTTAGCAGGTTTCCAATATCTGAAGGGTGCCTACAAGAAAACTGGGTAGGGCTTTTTATAGCATTGGACAGCAAGAGGACAAGGGGAAGTAGTTACAAATTCGAAGAGGGGAGATTTGGGTTAGACATTAAGAAAAGATTATTGCCTTTGAGGGCAGTGAGATACTGGAACACCTTGCCTACGGAAGATGTGGCTGCCACTTTCCTGGAAGTGTTCAAGGCCAGGTTGGATGGGGCCCTTAGGAACCGGATCTAGGGAAGGTGTCCTTGCCTATGCCAGGGGTTGGAACTAGATGAGCTATAAGGCCCCTTCCAACCCTAGCCATTCTATGATTCCATGAAATGTTTCACTGGCAAATAGCAGGAGTCACTAGGAAGAGCTGTAATCATTCTAGTAATCACTTGGGTTTTCCCAGGAAGGTTCTGCCTGTGCTGAGGGCCAGCTCTGGGATTCTGAACAGTTATGTAAAGACTCTGTTGCTGCTTCACAACATGGCAGGGGATAAGACTTGGTAAAGTAGAAGGCTCCTTGCATTCAGGTCAGAACACCAACTAATCACACCACATTAATGTGCCACTAATCCACCCCTCACTGGACTGCCCCATCTGAATGGATGCAAGAGTTAAATCCTTTTGCCAATTACCAACTCCTGCTGTGTGCAAGAAGCCAATCTCACAAAACAGGGGAGAAAAGCCCTGGGGGCACCAACTGATGAACAGTGCCAAAGACAGAGCACCTCTTCAGTAGCACTGTTCTTATCAAAATCCTCCACAGCAGCAAGGTAGCAAATTTTGCCTTTGTTATTGACAAATTATGATGGTGGAAGGTTGACAGCAGGAGCACCAAGTCAATCACAGAGTGCTGGGTAATGCCCAGCCTTGGGGAGGCAAGGTCCAGTCCAGAGCATTAACAGCCTACCTACACAAGCTTTAAAAGACATATAAGTTTGTTTAATGCATATAAAACAAACTACCTATTTAATCAAATTGGATCACTTGAGCATCTTCCACTCACTGAAAGCCCATCAGCTCCATGCAGCAGGGACTCTCAGCATTATCGCAGACATATCATGGACCAGAATCCCAGTACCTGATGTGTTGATATAAGCACAGAGCAGGAGGGGTCCTCTCATCTCAAAAGAGGTAGGAAGCATATATACTGACTAGTAACAGGGATGAGGACTATGAACAAGTCCTCTAGGTACCCAGCAGCACTCTGCACATTTTAGTCTTTTAATTAATGTTTGGCTGAAGACTGGTGTAAAGGGTAAAAAATAAGTGGTTATGAACAAAGTACGAAGAAAATCTTTACAGCTTCTTTCTCTGAAGAAAATCTTTACAGCTGGAACTGCCCAACAAAGAAAACTAGACCAGGTAATCACAGTTTACAAAAATTTGGCTAGCAAGTCTTTATTGTGCCTAGGAACAAGGTTAAAAATGAAACAAACATACTTATCATACCTGTAACAATGCAGATTTACACTAGTGATTATGACAAAAGGGAGTGGTTCTGTCCTACAGTGGTGGCACTGAATTCCCATTCATACTAAGATCCTGTGTGCAAATGCAAGAAACCCCTTGCAACCTGAAGCTTGACCACGATCTGTACGTTTTGCAATGGTGTAAGAGCCGTATGGGAATTGTCTCACCATGGTCATCATGGACTTGAACACTAAGGTACAGTAAGGTAATTC
Organism: Rhinopomastus cyanomelas; assembly: GCA_013400115.1. NCBI lineage: Eukaryota > Metazoa > Chordata > Aves > Bucerotiformes > Rhinopomastidae > Rhinopomastus > Rhinopomastus cyanomelas. The sequence continues at coordinate 87,523 of VXBP01001803.1, read as the reverse complement.
AAAACCAGATCAAACTACTGTAGCAGAAAGAAACAGGAACGCTCAGCCCACATAGTGATGCTATTTCCCTGTTACCTGGTGCAGAATGGTTTTAACATTAGACTGTCAAGGAAGATTCATTGCCATAGTCAGCTTGACACTGATGAAGAAATCTGGAACTTTACATGAACTGTGGTCATTATAACATCATTATAATCACAAAACACACCACCTGGCTAAAAGTTGCCCGCCTTCAGGGACAGCATGCCCTCAGACACTCCTCTTTAGATATGTACAAAAGCCTGGATCAGGAAGGCAGAGATAGGTAGAGTTCCACAGAACAGAGAGAAGCAAGCTGTGTTACCAAGCATAAAAGATGGTTTCTTAGCAACCGCATTTCGGAAGTTTTTGTGGAAGCTTTCTCCAACAAGAATCACCTGAAGATCAAAGGTTGGTGGGACACTGCCTGGACCTGGGAGCTAGGCATGCCTACGACTCTGCAGCTGTAGACACTATCCTCTTTCCCTTCTTTACTTCACTGTTTTTCCTCTTTTCCCATCACTCTTCCTGTTTACTGCACACTGTTTTACAGGCAAAACAATAAAATTGCACTATTGCATTGAAGCAGAGCCCTCTTGGCATGGTCACATTGCTTTTGTGCTTTGCACTTTGATATCATAGTAAAAGAACTTCCACAAGTCCACCTGTGTGGACCGTGACAAATGTCCACCAGGAGGATTTCCTAACATCACAATAGTTTAAAAAACTTTAGTGGTGAAATTCTTTTCTATTAAGTTTACAAAAAATGTTATAACCAAGCATCTCTTTCATGCAATAGCTTCGTTCTGTTTATGACATTCCACAGATAATCTTTTTCACAAGTTATATTCAAATGAGGACTCTGGAACATTTTCTGAAATAAATTCCTTAAGTTCTTGTAGTTTTAAGTTCAGTGCCAACTAGTTCAACATTAGAACTGACCTGAAGGTTTTCATTCTCTAGTATGAACCTAGCTCCCTACAAGAACACCCCCATCAGATATACATACCCTTTTCAAGCAAGTGAGGCACCTAGAATCATAGAATCATACAATCATTTAGGTTGGAAAACACTTTCAAGAGCATCGAGTCCAAATATTCATTTAACCCTACCAAGCCAACTACTAAGCCTAAGCTCCATATCTACACATCTTTTAAGCATGTCCAGGGACGATGATTCAAACACCTCCCTGGTTCTTAATTAAATGGCCTTGATTACCCTTTTAATTAAGAATTTTTGCCTAAAAAACCTTGCCTTGTCACAACTTGAGGCCATTTCTTCTTGTCCTATCTCTCCTTACTTGTGAGAAGAGACCAACAATCACCTTTCTGGTAGTTAGTGGTAGAGAAAGGCAGCTTGCCCCCTCAGCCTCCTTTTCTTCAGAATAAATAGCCACAGCTCTCTCAGCTGATCCTCCAATGGTCTATTGTCCAGAACTTTCACCAACCTTGTTGCTCTTCTTTGGATCCACTCCAGCATCTTTTTTTTCATGTCTTAAGATACCTATCCATTTGTCTCTGTTTACAGAAAGGATGTTCTATGTGCAGTTTTTTACATAATTTGCCCTTCTGTTTTAGTAATGTTCAGCTCAAACACTGACACAGTTAACAGTGCAAAAATTAATAAAAGGAATAATGACTAAAAGTTAATATTCTGGAAAAAAGGGTAAGCAGCCTTATAAGAAGTCCATATGCTGTCCCAGTACAATTCTGGACTTTTAGTTTTAATTGCCAAATAATTAATGGTATTAAAGGAATAAAGGACAAGAGTCACAGAGGGAATGCCAGAGACCTGCTCAGATCATGACCACATAACTTCAAATCACAATCACATCACTCACATCCAGCCACAGTTCTGACACAAGATGTTTTCTGCAGTCCTAGCAAAGATCAAGTAATATTTTCTATCCATTACAGATCTCAGACAGCAGCATTCACCCACCATGGCTACACGGAACAGCACAACCCCTTCCTGAGGAAAGTGCACAAGTAGATTAAGTAGCTATTAGAGAGTTCAGAAGGTTTGTGTCTTCTACATCTGGATTAATGAGCGTGCCACTCACAGACACTAACAAACTTTTGTAGCAAAAAAGATGATATAGAGAGAACATGAGTATGCTCTCTCATATTCTTACAACTGAGAATTAATTCACTAGCAATTCTCTCTTTCAATGGAAGTTTGAAAATACATATGTTTGATAAGCACAATTGTATGCAACATAATGAACTGCAAACTACCAATTTTACTAGCAACAGAAAAATGCTTCTGCTTTTAGGTGTTTAAAACAAAACAACAGCTTGTTTTTTGTAAATACCTTTGCACAGAGTAAACTGTTTTGATGATGTAGACACATTTGTTTATGTTCTGAAGTAGGGTTACAGCGTATCAGAACACATTATTTTATTCATCTCAGGAGAAAAAACCAAAAAACAAAACACAAAGCCAAACAAAAACCCCCTAATTTTCCTGTAACTATTCTTTCAATTTGAATTATAAAGTGTTTCATAGCCTCTTTACTGACAAGAACATAAGACCTGAATACAACATCATATCCGTTCAGTTCACATTTGTTTTTAAAAATTATTCTGATCAATCTATACAAAACCTCTGATATTCTCATACAGATTTAATTCTGTTGAGTGCTTTGGTTTAACTAGATCAAGTTAAATTTTTGCATAACAGATGAAGTCTAGAGCCCAACAGAATATTTTTTACAAATGCTTTTCAGTTTTTACAAATGAAGTTCCAGTTTTGTACTTTCATGAATATTGCATAAGACCTCAACTGCAACTCTGACCTCAGCTGTGACAGCTTAAAATGCAGATTAGCAAGGTTTAATCCGAAGTTTGAAGAACCATATGTCAGATTCAGGATTCCTGGCAAAAAGGTTTGACTCAGAGGCACAACTGAATCATTTTAGAAGGAATACAATTTAGACTACTCTTAAGGTGCCTGTTAAGAGCAGTGTCAATTTCCCCAACTGTCCTGAGAACACGTTGATTTTTGGGACAGAGTTAGACAAATTCATCAATCCACTGTGAGTCACTGCCTTACTTTTCAGAGCTGCTAACACATAAGACCTCACAACAACACTTTTAACTATTGAAGAGGCTACACGCAAATACTCTCAATGCAGCCCCCTTTTTCCACCCCTTTCAGTGTTCAGCTTGCTGATTTGTACACACCTGCTGCAATACAGCAGGCTTCAGGTCAACCTTTTTGCTATGTCTGTTAACCTGTCTGGAAACTCAGTTATTCATGGGGTCATACCTGCAGCTCCTAGCATTTTGCAAGCTTCTGTATCACTGCTAATCAACTCAATCCAATCAGAAGGACATTCATCTGCCTGCACAACTGACTCTAAACACACTTGCTGTCTTCAAGGAACTTGTTTATCTTGCAAATTTCCTCCTTTTGTATTTTGGTTCTTTACACTGTGACATCAGACACAAAGAAAGCAGTTTCCCTCACACACCCTTCAAGTTCTCCTACGGCACATAACCACTACCACCCATATGTATTTGGCATTGAATTACTAGAAAAAAACAACAGGTTAGCAATGCACGCTGTGCATGACGGAATTACTTGTTCCATATCTGCAGACCTGCCTAATGTACACACTACACTAAGTGAAACCAGACACCTACTTATGTCTTCCACTGGATGTTAGTAGTGAAAGAAGTATACCTTGAAAGGGAAAGACAGCTCAAGCTGTGATAGAATTTGGGAGAAAAAAATAATTAAAAAGAGCATTTGAAAGAATGAAAGAGGCACAGGAGAAACCCCAGCTCCTCATCTGCAGACAGACACTGCCAGCAGTAGAATAGAAACCAGACAGATGATTTGCAGGGTTCACTCCTGAACTTGTGTTTTTCATGACAAGGTAGTAGAAAGCTGGATGCACTACCTCACTCCAGTGCAGTACGATGCTGTTTCTGGAGCTATGTTTCAACAAATTTCTCTCCAACAGCTCAGAGATACTGGAATGGAGCGAGAGGTCTTGAGATGAACCATGACTTACTAGAATGAAGCAGTAATCACAGTAGTCCTCTCTCCTAACCTTCTCTTTTTCAGCCACTTAAACAGACATCTCTTCTCCCACGAGTACTGTGATAACTGCAACCTCAAACTAATCTGTTATTTGTAGATTTGCCTTCCTGAAGCTAAATCTACCAGGACGAAACCCAGTTTTTCTCCAAACACACATAGTGTTCTTTCTTCATCCATCAACGCCTTGCACGTCTGACACCTGGACACGCTGGTACCGGACACAGGCAGGTCAGCGCCTGAAGTTCCTCACTCCACCGCTCCCAGGCTCGGGGCAGGTTAGGCAAGGGATCACCCGCTCCGGCGCCATCGTCCACGGCCGGTTCTCCAGCCACCCCCGCCCACCGCCGCGCCTCTCATCCAACCTCCGGGCGCAGAGGGGGTCGCCGCCACGCACCGTGTTGTAGAACTCGGCGATTGCGGGTACGATGGTGTAGTTGTCCTCGCACCAGTCCACCTCCGAGCTGCCAGCACGCAGCTGATCCCACCACAGCAGCGCGCGCATAACCTCCACCAGCTCACTACTCCGACCCGTCCCGACGCGCTCTGCCGCTGCCCCGACCCGCGTTCTGGGCCCGATGAGGGGCGGGGCGGCCTCCCTGTACAGCCCCTGCCAGGCGGAACCGCCCCGCCGCTTGCCCGAGCGCTAGGGCTGCTGATGGCCACGACCGGGGCCGCGCAGGGCCCGATCTGTCCGTCCGCAGGGAGTCCCGACAAGGCTGGGGCGCTTCTGCCCAGCTTTCTGTCCAGTGTGCTCTAAAGACTTGCTCCCCGCCCCGGGCGCCCGTCCGTATCCCGCCCGCCCTAACACCGGTGGCTTGGGAGTCTGACGGAAACAAGTGTCAGTGGCCCGCGTCCACCTGCACGACAGGCCACAAGGGGGATGGGGATGAGAGCGTCGCCTGCACGACACCGTGGGCCGGGGCTGTGCTGTAGTCAGTGCCGCCGCGGCCCTCCCGAGGGAGGGCCCTTGACACTGGGAGCCGCTCCCAGTGGCGCTCCGCTCAGTGATAAGGCCTCGACCCGTTCCCTGCGGCTCCGCAGAGCGCTGCTCTGCACAAGCCGGTAGCTCCTACTGCGACGTCCGGGTAGACCCTCCCATACAGATACGGACGGCGCCAGGGACACCAGCCTCCGCTCATGCGCAGTGACGCTGCGGCGCTGTCATGCATGCCGCGATACGCCGCTACCCAGTAGCGCCAGTGCGCGCCCCCTCATCCACGAAGGGTGGGGCTTCGCTCGCTATTGGATAGCCGAAATCGCGGGGCAGCGGGAGCCGGAGCTCTCGCGAGAGTTGGCAGGGGTATGTAAGTGCCGCGGGCGGAAGTGCGGCCTTTCCCTGCTGTGGAGCGGTGCGGTCAGGATGAAGGTAGTAATGCGCGCGGGTGATTCGCGTTCTGCGGCCGCAGGGATCCCGCCCTCGCGCGCGGATGCGTTGCCGCTGCGCGATGGCGGCTGGCGGTGGGGCTGGGGAGCCGTTGGGCGGCTGATGGGGGCGGATTGCTGATGCTGCAGCATGGCGGACTCGCGGGCCTAGCTTCCCTGCCTGAGCCGTGGAGTCACGGGCGCTAGTCGCAGTCGCGCCTCAGCCGGCTAGGCCTGCACGCAGTCTGGGCTGAGGCGCGTACGGGACCGATTTTGGGGGTAAAGTGCCGTCTGTGCTCCGCATCGGCCCCCGGTGCGGTTCTGTGGCGCAGAGGGGTTCGGGTTCTGCATGTGGGAAAAGCAGCTTTGTGTGTAATGGAACGGGTAGCGTAAGACCTTGGTCTGTGACCAAGAACAGACCTGCTTGACGCTTAGTATGCTTAGTATGCAGGGACGCGTTACGGATGCTGTGAGTTCTCAGAAATGGAAAACTGCAACTTTGAAATGCTAAAATAAAACCAACAGGTAAATGCTGTTTGGTTGTCTTTTCAATGCCTCATCAGAAGTTTAAATTTCTCTTCTGTTAGCTGAACATCTCTTTCCCAGCCACTGGCTGTCAGAAACTCATTGAAGTGGATGATGAGCGCAAGCTGCGAACTTTCTATGAGAAACGGATGGCCACGGAAGTTGCTGCTGATTCCCTTGGCGAGGAGTGGAAGGTGAGAAGCATAAAGGATGCATCAGGGTTTGATTTAGTTAGTTTCCTGTATGCACTTGTCACACTAAAGTGCTTATAATTGTTTATAAATTGGTAGGTGTGCTAGAAGTTTCTCTTGCTGTGTATAGTGAATTTGTTGATTTCACCAGCCTCTACCTCGATTTATCAGGGCCTTTTTGCTTTGTGTTTACATTTTCTTGAGGTTTGCAGTGATTCCTCATTTGGGATCTGTCAGCCTGTTGAGCAGAACTAAATCTGTACTGTAAAACTTAATACTTTCTGTGCTGAAGAAGTTTAAAACTGTGTTTCTTGTGATTGAACTGCTGCTGATTCATGTGGAAAGTTTACTGGGTCTCGTATATGGCCTTGGAATAGTTGAGTGTTAACTAAGTTTTGGTAATTTTTTTTTTTTTTTTTTGCTACCATCTTTACACAGGAGGCAGTAAAAGCTTTGTTATTCCCTTTTATGTTTATATTTCTCCCTGTTCCAGGGAGGATGCTCTTACATTGTAGGCAGATTTCCAGTTGTGACAATAATGATAAACAAGCTTTGGTTAGTGTCCTGGTTTGAGCTACAACAGAACTAGTTCTGTTCAGAGGTTTTACTTTTCAGCTCAGTATTTTCTGGGTAACTGCACTTTATGATGTTCGTGGCACGTTTGTGCAAACAGTGTCTGCAAGTTGCTGCTGCAATAACACAAAGTCTGCAGTTGCTGACTGGTTAGTACACAGAGTCAGAATAAGTAATGGCTGATACACAACATGTGGAAAGAACAGCTCAAGAATAGTGGACAAAATCAGTCTTGTGTAACTTAAATTTTGACAGAGTAGTAATTTTTGAAACTGTTAGGACTGGGGTAAGTGCAATTCAGTGGGACCTGGAAAGCTGGGCATGGAGAAATTGAATGAAATACAACAAGGGCAAGTGTAGAGTCTTGCATCTGGGCAGGAACAACCCCAAGTACCAGTATAGTTTGGGGACTGACCTGTTGGAGAGCACTGTAGGAGAGAGGAACCTGGGGGTCTTGGTGGACAGCAGGATGACCATGAGCCAGCAATGTGTGCTTCTGGCCAAGAGGGCCAGCAGCATCCTGAGGTGGATGAGAAGGGGGTGGTTAGCAGATCAAGAGAGGTTCTTCTCCCCCTCCACTCTGCACAGGTGAGATCACATCTTGAGTATTGTGTCCAGTTGTGGGAACCTCAGCTAGCGACGGACATAGAACTGCTAAAGAGTGTAGAGCAACAAAGATGATGAGGGAAGTAGAACACCTCCCTTATGAGGAAGGCTGAGGGACCTGGGAGAGGTGACCTCATTAATGTTTATAAATATGTGAAGGGTGGGTGTTGGTTGGAGTTAGGCTCTTCTCACTGTCATCTAGTGATAGGATGATGGGCCATGGAACATAGCTTTCAAATAAATACGAGAAGGAACTTCACAGGATGACGGAGCACTGGAACAGGCTGCCTTGATGGGGCGTTTGTGGAGTCTCTTTCTTTGGAAATGTTTAAAACCTGCCTGGATATGTTCCTGTGTGACTTGGTCTAGGTGATCCTGCTGTGGCAGGGGGATTGGACTAGATCTTTTGAGGTCCCTTCCAATCCCTGATGTTCTGTGGTATTGTGAGATGTTGGCATGCAGAAATATTCTTTTAAGTGAAATTCCTGACCTTTGGAGTGACATTTGTTAAAGAGCTAAAGAAGTTTTTGTATTAGCAGTAATAATGACATGGGTACAGTGCACTATTGTGATATCCATTACTTCTTGAAGCAATAGAGTGTGAGTAATTAAGTCTTATTTCTGTGTTTTCATAGGGCTATGTTGTGCGGATCAGTGGGGGCAATGACAAACAAGGCTTCCCGATGAAGCAAGGTGTCCTGACTCATGGTCGTGTCCGCCTTCTGCTGAGCAAGGGCCACTCCTGCTATCGCCCAAGAAGAACCGGAGAGAGAAAACGCAAGTCTGTCCGTGGTTGCATTGTTGATGCTAACTTGAGCGTACTGAACTTGGTCATAGTCAAAAAGGGTAAGAGTCTGGATGAAGCAAACAGTAGGAGAAGTAGGCATCCAGAAGGACCCTACTTGCTTGTGGCTTAGTTGTGTAGAATGCAAAATCAGTCCCAAGGTTAGAGTGCAAAATTCCCTTTGAGCATTGCATGTTTATAATTTTGAAGCTGGTTACTGAAACACTTTGATTGCTGCTGCCAGCAATCTAATAACTTTGAATGAGCAAAATATACCTGAGGATGGCACTATAGGCATGTGATCCCTAAGGATTATCCAGTGTCACACTGAATTTTGGAGTTAAATTTTAAGTTCATTAACAAAATGGGTATTCAGAAGGTCCGGGATTAAACGGTGTGCTTACACTTGTATTTTTAAAGGTGAGAAGGATATTCCTGGACTGACAGACACGACTGTGCCCCGTCGTCTTGGTCCCAAGAGGGCTAGCAGAATCCGCAAGCTGTTCAACCTGTCCAAGGAGGATGATGTTCGCCAGTATGTTGTGAGGAAGCCTCTGAATAAAGAGGGTAAGGGTTACAGTTTTAAAACACTGATTTCATGTAGTTTTCATTGAAGAGGGGTCCAGTTCTACTATGGTGAGTGATGCACACAGTAGTAGATGATCTAAGATTTGTATTTAAGCTTTATCAGCTGTGACTTAGTGGTGGAAAGTTGGGGAGCAGAGCACAGTCATTAAGAGTCATCAAGTGGAGTCAACAAAAATATATCTTTTTCCCAGAGATTGGGGCTTTCCAAAATCTTGTATTGGCACAAAGTAGTCTTAATCACTCCTTCCCAAAGAATGATAGAAACAAAACAATTGCTGGACACAGAAAAGCTAATCAGCTAGTCAAAGAGTGATTGTGTTCACTGCCAAAACCCAGTGTAACTTCTGACAACAGCATTCTCAAACACACACATTACACAATCCTAAAAAAACTGGCTGTAAATATCAGTCCTTTTTAACAGTGAAAACACATTTTTGTTCAACCTGGAGGAAAAGATTCTATGTACTTGTTATGGATCTGTGGAGAATTATGTAGGACAGACCTGCTGGGAAGCTAAGAATTTTCTTTTGCTTCACCCACTTAATGGTTGAACTCAATGATCTTTTCCAACCGGAAAGATTCTGTGACTTACAAAAATGCAGGGAGTTAGGGATGCATTACTTAGACTTTCTGATAACAAATTACAATCGTGAAGACTTTTTTTTAAAAATTGCATCTGACAACAGTTCATAAGTTTTGCTTGAATTCTGTTTAAGTTGCTATAATATGTAGTACTGTTAAACTGTTACTGCAACACTAAGTAGAACTTAAAGAGTTTGCTAAATAAGGCCTGATGCTTCATTGGTAGATAATTTGACAATTCTGATTCATAATCGTTGTTTTTAGGGAAGAAGCCCAGAACTAAGGCTCCTAAGATTCAGCGACTAGTAACTCCTCGAGTTCTGCAACACAAGCGTAGACGTATTGCTCTGAAGAAGCAGCGCACTCAAAAGAATAAGGAGGAAGCAGCAGAATACGCAAAACTCTTGGCCAAGAGAATGAAGGTGTGTTTACCCTTCTTACTCCTCTATACTTCAGAATCAAGGCATTGGATGGACTTGACAGCACTTAAAGGTGCTCTCTATGTGGCTCATTTTGAATAGGAATGCCCAAATGTGTGACAACAGATATGTTGGTCAAATGCTTTTGTTGAGTATTTATATCAGGTTTTGCCAGTCTTAACAAGACCAAATAATTTTTAATGGAGAGCTGGTTTTGATGAAAACAAGGAACAGTTATGGCCTATGAAGGTACATTTTGCAGTAGCCCTTAACAGTTCTATTCATCTGTAAGTTGAATAGTAGTTTAACTCAGATGCCCAAGCATTTCAGTGACTGAGTAACTTGGCAAGAGGCTGTTTGGATGAGTTTATGAGTTTGCTCTTACACCTAAATAAGGAGTGGCTGCAGACACACTAGACTATGGTCTCTGCAGTTTCAGGTACTCTTATAATTCTTATGATCTGTGAAGAGGGAAAACGGCGTTTGGTTTTATTGACTTTAGGGAAACCAGCAGAAAGGATTCCTGAAGTTGCTTAGTAAGTGCGTAACATCACAGTACTTACTTTGTGTCGCTTGTTTTTTCAGGAAGCCAAGGAGAAACGCCAGGAGCAGATAGCAAAGAGACGCCGGCTTTCATCATTGCGAGCTTCTACATCTAAGTCTGAGTCAAGTCAGAAGTAAAGATGTACGTACTGCTCAAAATAAACCCTGTCAGTTGAGACTTTACAGTGTGTTGTTGCTGGCCATTTCTTAAGTACTAGTCTAGAATAACTGCATCACGCAGAACAACCTAGAACCACACAGTTTCTTTTCAGTTCTTTTTTGGGAACTTAAAATGAGAACTAATTTTACAGTAGACTTATGTACATACACTGACTTTTCCGTAAGCAGGGTTTCAAACAGCAAAATCCCATATGATGGTTCATCAGTGTTCTGGGAGTGTGTGGAAGATAACTTCCTGACACAACTGGTGACGGGCCAACCAGTGAAGGTGTTCCCTGGACAACAGGCCTCATGAGCTGCGAGATAGAGGGAGAAGCAGAGCGAGGCCATCACAATTGGAAAGTAAGTGGTCAGGGACCTGCTACACCACTTAGACATAAATCTGTGGGGCTGGATGGGTTGCACACAAGGGTGCTGAAACAGTTGGCAGATGTGCTCGCCAAGCAACTTTCCATTCTTTATTTGAAATCCTGGCTAGGTGGGGTGGTCCCAATTGGCTGGAAGGTGGCAAAAGTAACACCCATCTACAAGAAGGGCAGAAAGGAGGATCCAGGAAACTAGACCTCTCAGTCTGACCTAGGTCATGGAACACATAAGTACTATTGCATTTCACATACAGGACAACCAGGGGATCAAGCCCAGTCAACATGGGTTTATTAAAGGCATGTCCTGCCTGAAGAATCTAATCTAGGATGGCATGACCTGACTCTTGGATGAGGGAAGGGCTGTGGATACCAAATAAGCAAGAGCTGGACATGGAGGCAAATTCTGACCAGCAGTATGGCACAGTATCAAGACAGGGAGTACAGGGTAAAAGAAGGTATAGGACTCACAGGGGCTTAAACTCTGGGAGTAGTTTCCTTTATCCCTTGTTTTACTTAGCATCCAAGAACAGGGAATAAGCAGGAGCAGTATTTAAACAGTGCACTAAACCATGCCTTCATTTTAAAATGCAATTAAACTAGGCTGCAGAGAGGCAAGAAGGAAAGCATATCCTTTTTGACATGACTCGTAACTGCTAATTCTCTTAACCAGTTTTCCTCATGGTCGTACAGTCTTTCCCTCCTGCTCTGCTCTCTTAAATATACCATCAATATTCATGTTTCCTGATTTGTATTTTTATCACTCAAGCGATACGAGAAACACAAGATAACCTACTGTGCTTGGGGATATGGTCTAGCGGTTAGGAGAAAGGGCTGGACTTGATGACCCTGGAGGTCCTTTCCAGCCATGATGGTTCTATGATTGAGATCATAAAGATGTTAAACAGAGATTGTCTGTTGCAGTTTGAGAACTGCTAGAATTAGCAGAAGTGCTTTCATGAGGAAGAAAAGTTGTGTTGTGTTCTGCGGGACCTGTCCCCGGTTGCCCAGGTCCCACGACCCTTCCCCAGAAGCGTCTGTCCTGGGACCTGCCCCTGAAAGGCGGGCTAGGGGGAGCCTATAAAACTGGGGCAGGGTCTTTGTTTGGGCCCCTTTTTTGGGGGCTGTGGCCCTGAAGGGAGCACTGCCCCGGGAACGGGCGGTGGGGGGTTGGGAACCGCAGCTCCAAGGGGGACTGCGGCTCCTGAAGCAGCCGCAACCTGCCGCGGCTTCCGAACCAGCTGTGGCCCTGGGCTGACCCCACTGCCGGCAGGCACCTGCCGCCGCGGGGTCTGGAAGCGACCCTGGCCACAACTTGCCGTGGGTGCGCGGTCCCACCGCACCACGGCCCCAGACTGGAGAAAGCCACAGAGGCCGCCGTGCCCCGGACCGAAGTGGCGTGGCAGCGCGGTGCTGCCGCTGCTCGCTGTCGCACCACACTCAGACTGGAGAAGCAAGACTGGTGCAGATTTGCCATCGCGACCCCCCACCACGGACAGCCTTCAGCATCGGCGAGCTGGGCTACTCCTCTTCCCCCTGGAGCTGAGACAGGGAAGGGAGAGGAGAGGAGAGGAGAGGAGGTCTGGAAGACCCTCTCGGCCACGTGTGGAGTGTGGGGGGGGCGGCCCTGCTGACGC
>VXBP01001803.1:50802-74992 GCA_013400115.1 Rhinopomastus cyanomelas | reverse complement strand
GTCCCAACACCAAGCCCTGAGGCACACCACTTGCGACAGGCCACCAGCTGGACTTCACTCTGTGGGCCCATCCATTCAACCAGTGTTTTATCCAGTAGATTGTATGCTCATCCAAGCCATGAACGGCAAGTTTATCAAGAATTCCATATGTAAGTGTCAAAGGATTTTCAAAAGTCCAGGTAAACATCCACAGCCTTTCCCTTGTCCAGTAGTGAAGTTGTCCTGTCATAGGAGATCAGGGTCATCAGGCAGGACCTGCCTTTAATAAACCCATGTTTAGTGTATCATTAAGTTTACAGATGACACAAAGTTAGGGGAAAGTTCATCTGCAAGAGGGTAGGGAGGCTTTTCAGAGACACTTGGATAAACTGGAGCAATGGGCTAATATTAATGGCATGAGCGTCAATAAGGCCAAGTGCCAGGTCCTGCACCTGGGCCACAACAACCCCATGCAACACCATTCCAGGAGGTGTGGCTGGTAGAGAGGGACCTGGGGGTTCTAATTGACACAAAGATGAATATGAGCCAGCAGTGTGACCAGGTGGCCAAGAAGGCCAATGGCATCTTGGCTTGTATTAGAAATAATGTGGCCAGAAGGAGTAGGGAGGTTATCATGTCCCTGTATTTGGCACTGGTGAGGCCACATCTTGAGTATTGTGTCGAGTTTTGGGCACCTCAGTACAAGAGAGATGTGGAGGTGCTAGAGCAGGTGCAGAGGAGGGCAACTAAGCCTGTGAAGGGCCTAGAGAATAAATCTTACAACAAAAGACTGAAAGAGCTGGGGCTCTTTAGTTTGAGGAAAAGGAGGCTGAGACAAAAGCTCATCACGCTCTACAACTACCCGAAAGGACATTGTGGAGAGGTTGGTGCTTCTCACAAGCAATTGGTGATAGAAAAAGAGGGAATGGGTTCAAGTTACAACAGGGTAGATTTAGACTTGGTATTAGGAAAAATAGTTTCACATAAAGTATGGTCAAGCACTGGAATGGGCTTCCCAGGGAGGTGGTTGAGTCGCCATCCCTTGAATTGTTTAAAGATCATTTGGATGAGGTGTTGAGGGAGATGGTTTATGAGTGAACTTTTAAGGTAGGGTAGATGGTTGGACTTGATGATCCTAGGGGTCTTTTCTGTGTGATTCTGTGAACTGAACTTGGGCTGTGGGTAGAATTCAGAAAAATGCAGTGGTTCATAAGCAGCTGGAGCAAAAGAATTGAAGTCATTGTGAAGCTGACAAGCAGTGTCTGAAAGATATGTTTCAGAGTTCTCTACCTAAAAAACAGGCCTGAAAAGGTGAGTTCACTATGAATCTTCTCCAAGTTACCAGTGTGTGCTATGTATTACCAGTTTTTTCAGTGATAGAAGGCTTTAGGAAAAGTAGGTATTCCAGACACTGTCAGACACCAATTAACAGGTTAAATGGCTCAAATGATTCTAAGCAGATGGAAGTGCAGGAGAAGCTGTTGCAGTTTTTCTATCTGCAGAAGTATGCTTACATCGTTGGTACAAGACGGGTTGTCACCAGGGACAGAGCAAAGAACACCACCTCTCTGCTGTTCTAAGTCCCCAGAATACTAGTAAGTCACTTATGAGTGGGAACACCCTGTACCACTTTGATCTTGAGAGCAAGCTCTGTCCCTGATTCAGCTATCCCAGCAAGATAACTAAGCTAAAGCTGCAGACTGAGACTGAGGAATGCATCGATTGATACAATGCTTACTTTGGCCAGAGATCTCTTCTTGCTTTTTCCCAGACACTGTGAAACCAATGAGTTTAAGGAATGATGGTTAGGTAACACCTATTGTAATCAATGCTATGAAGCTAAGCGTATCTATATTGGTAATAGAGTGTATAAAAGAGCATAGAATAATTCAATAAACGTCTTTGCTTTGTCTTTGCTTGTTTCACGTTGCGAAGTCCAAGTAAGTTAATTGCCACAGTTACTGATGTCATGGGGGTGAAGAAAACACCCCTTGCAGCACGGAACAAAAGGAGACTTTGAAACTGCAATAGCCAGTCACCCTCAGCCCCATCAATGGAGCTGACTACACCACTAAGAGATGAGCTAGGAAGATGTCCAGAGACATCTGGAATCAAGTGGGAGCTGAACCATGCCAGACACCATTGCAGTCTGGGGTGGTGATCTTAAGTCATCTATTTTCTTTCCCCTTTTGTATTTGAGGATTGATGTGGTCTACTAACTTTAGTAAACTTGTCCTTTATGTGGACCCATGGTGTAATCCTTAATTCAACCCAAACAAATCCATAAACCTCAAGTGACTCCCTCTCTCTGACTGAGGCACGGCACTAACAGATTAATGAAATGACTGCCAGACATGAGGAAGTTTGAAAGTCAATTAGCTTTGGAGGCCTGAAACATTCAATAGAAACTAGCAGTTTCTACTGCTTAAATTTCATTTCAGCCTCAGTCCCTGCCCCATTTACAAAACAAACAAAAAATAAAAATTGGAAAAGGCATGTAAACCTGCAAACATGTTAATGAGGCAGGTCTGGTTAGCTAGGATGAGTGACTGAAAGCTTCACTGCCTCCATGACAAAGCCACAGAGAAATCAGAACTCTCAGGAAGTGTTTTGCCCTGCAGACCCACCAACCTGTTCCCACTAACTGAATAATGGTGCTTTTTCTGTTTAGCGGAGAGCTCTGTCATCAGCAAGCCAGGGTCTAAAGACTTCCCTGCAAACAAGAGTTTCACGGATTCTGCTCTCCTAAGCCTGTTTTTCAATTCTTTTAACCTGCACGGCTTGCTTAAGGTGCCACAGAGCTATTCTTTATTGTGAACCAAATCTCCACCTCTGAATTTCACCTTTTGTTCACTGTCTGCCCAATCTGCTCCTGCTCTTTCTCCTCTGTTCAGAAGTCACTGAGGTATTACAAAACAATTCCCAAAAAAGGAAGCTGAAGGACTGCTTTTGCCCAACTACAGGCTGAATCTGCAATCAAGATTAAATTCTGTCAAGCAGGTAATTTGCAATGTCAGAAAAACAGACCCATTGAGACTTTTACACAGAATGCATACATGTTTTATTTTGTGAAATACATTAAACCTTGTTCCTTAGTCTAGGAGCTCTATACAGAATTCAGAAGACGCAGCGTGCCCTTTTAAACTCAAACATTTATCAAATGTACAAAAACATTACAGAAAAAAACACTTGTTAATCAAAGCAGGTAAATGAATATCATTTTTAAACAGTTCAAGAGTCTCTAAACCAGTGCAAATTTTATTGCGTTAAGAAAACTTCCCAGCTCACTTAATAAATTCATAATATAGTCACTCTATGTCCTCTCACCCCATTACAATACAATTTATTTTAAGCTCCTAAAAGGAGTTTAACGTGCTTCTAAAAACAGCAAACAATCCCTTTTATTTGCACCATGGCCTGATGCAGACTGAGAGAACAAAGAAAACCCCTATCCATTTTTCTTCCTATCTGCATCACAATATACAGCAGAGTATAGAACTCTGAGTCTACTTGAATAATTCAGTTTCAAGAGTTTAAAGGCATTTGTTTTTTGAAAAGGTCCATAATGAAAAGCTGATATACAGAAGGCACCTTAAGGTTTTTATTAGTTAAAAGAAAACCAACCTTTCTTGAAAATGCACAGTTATGTGAATAAGACAACTGGCTTACCACTGAATGAAATGGAGTTATCTGAACTGAAATAATAAATTAAGAGTTTTAAACGAGGAAAGTACTGAGTGGGTTTTTTTCTGTTAGTTACACTTTAACAACTTGATTTAAAAATATAATTTCTATGATCTAATTTAATACACATTTTGAAAATATCCCCTATGTTGCAGTAATATAAGGAAAACAGTAAACTCTGTGAAATGTGTATTCTTCTATCTGCAGCAATACAAAAAGCCATTAATTCACAGTTAAAATGGAATAAAATTTCTCTTTCACAAGTGCAATGTAGCTTCAACCTAATCAAAGTGAAATTCAGCTAGGAACAGGACTAAATTACCTGCAAAACAAATTAATTTAGTTTGGAATACAAATACTAAATAATCTGCATTAAAATTATACTGTCTAAACTTGAGTTATATGGGAAGACAGGATATAAGTAACATAGAGATGCTTCCAGTAACATGTAAAAGCTGGTACCTTTTACTGTGCCAAGAGTGCAGCCACATTAATTTCATATCCCTATAGGGTTTTGAAAATTGTTAGGTCCTGGTAATGTGCTGGAATATGTTTGCAAGTCCTAAAGAAAACCTTCATCACTTTAGAATTCTGACTTTAAAACATTAATACTCTGTATTATTTCTAAAAATAACTCAACCACTAGTTCTGTATGAGCATCCACAATTTTACAGCTGGGTGAAAAGTGCAAGGTACTATTTTCTCAGAACAACTGACTGCAGTTCAACATCCTGAGGGCAATGGTTGCTTAGGACACTTCTCTGTTATAAAAGTGGTATTTCTAAGTTCTTGAGCATACATGAAGTTCATTAACAGTTTGCATCCACATAAGTAATAAGTTTAGTTTAAAACTTCACTTTACATGCACACTGCAGGTTTTGACGTTACCAATGATCTGCAACAATTTTCTTTGCATTTCTAGATGAAAATTTGAACACACAGAAGAGCCATCTCCTCCTGAGCACTCACTGTTGAGCTACCACAAAGGGCATTTCATAGAATCCTAGTATGGTAGGATGGTAGGAGCTGGAAGGGACGATCTAGTCCAACCCCAATGCTAGAGCAAGTGTCTCCTAGAGCAAATTACACAGGAACCTGTCCCACATGGGTTTTGAATGTCTCCAGAGAAGGAGACTTCACAGCCTCTCTGTGCAGCCTGTTTCAGTGCTCTGTTGTCCTCACAATAAAAATGTTTTTCCTTATGTTCAAGCTGAAATTTCTGTGCTCTAGTTAAACCCATTGCCCCTGTCCCATCACTGGGCACCACCAAGAAGCACCTGGTCTCATCATCCTGACACTTGTCTTTTACATACATATAAGCATTGATCAGATCTCCCCTCACTCTCCTCCTCTAGGCTAAACAGCTCTCTCAGCCTCTCATAAGGCAGATGCTCCACTGGCTTGGTGGACAAAGAATTCCAGTAGTAGCCTCATGAGGACAGAGCAGAGGGAGAGAAGAACCTCCCACAACTTACTGGCCACATTCTTCTTAATGCACCCCAAGAGACCCTTGGACTGCTTGGCTCATGGCCAGCCTATAGTTACTAGCAGGTTCATCTCCCCAAAGCTGTTTGAAGCAGGAGTTTTGCAAATGAGTAAAACACTATTTTCTTCCGCTTACAGAGAGGAAAAAGGAACCCTTTTCCACAACAAGTAATACACTTCTTCATTCATTATGGATTCAGATAAATCTGAGTTACTAGGAGTGCAGTGTCAAATTACAAGCATTTGTAGGTAACTAAGTGTAGGTCTCCTATGCAGCCTGAGAAGTTTGTTTTGTTACTGACTTGCAGAGAACTTATCATGCCATTCAAAATGCCAAAATTTCAGAAAGACAAACATTTCTGCAATGCACTCATAAAATTTTGAAGTTTTTTTCTCCCATTTATTTTTGGTCAGATTTTCACCCCTACCAGTATGAAGCCACTCTAAGCACGTAAGAAAAGCATGACCTTTTCTTACGCAAGCTCACTGCTTCTTTTGGCTTTCACATTAGGGAAGCCTCCATGTCAGCAAGTTTATATAGGAAAATCTGCAGTCTACCTGTTAGTACAATCATGCCATCATGCATTTTAAAGAAGAGTAAGCAATTAGGCCAATCCCCCCAACACTCAGTCCCTTCAGATTTCTGTGAACTTGTTTTTCTCCTCCAAAAAGCATCTGCTTTCAGAGATGTCCTTTTTGACTTGAATTATGAACTTCATTCAAGTACCAGCTATTAAAAACTAGGCATTAAAGAACATTAGAATAAAAATAAGTAAGCAATATTGTTTGTTACTCTATACTGAAGGAATCATTTCAATAGGCAGATTCAAAATTTCAAGTAATTGTATGCAGGACTTCTACCACTTCTGAAATCCAGGTACATATGACAGGAATAGAAGCAGTGTACACGAATGCCAATACACAGGATCAAATCAAAGCAAGTTCAATCCTGCAGCTCTCCTTTTCCATTCAGGCTTTAAGATTTGGGGATTTTTTTAGTGTGTGTACCCGGGAAAAGCCTAATATTTAGCACTAGATTCTTTACTGTTCAACACTGCTGCCTAACCAAACTTTTTTTCTACACAAAAGATGGGAAGGTTGTTTTGAAATTAATTACCTGCTTATAGAATTTAGTTTGCAATAATGTTACCCACAGCATTTCAAAACAATTTTGATGCAAGACTATCTAAAATGGCACTAAACTGACAGATTTGCTTCACAATTTAGTAAGCTGTGAGAATTTAAGCATAACTGAAACCTGATTACTTGCAAGTTGTATCAAATAATCAGAGGGTTTTTTTTAATTTAACACTTAATAATTGTCTGTGTATAGCTGTCTGTTTAAGATCAGCAAAGAATTGTAAAGGAAAATTTGCTGTTTTGACTTGTGTAAGTTGTTTGGACGAATGCTTCCAAGAGACTTAGTTTAAAAGGATGGAACCATGCATATCAATTAGGTAACAGGAAAAGAGGAAAATATTAAGAATCAAGCTCTATTCTTTCACTGTGATGTAGGTCAGACATCTGCAAGCAACCAGGCACAAACCCAAAGAATGAAACAAAAAAAAGTCAATGAGTGTTTTCTTGCTTTTAATTGTTTAGCAAGCACAGTATTTTCATCAGGAGAGAGTCTGTGCAAGTAATATCCCCATATGAACTTAGGATCAACACATTTAGACAAAATACAAGTAATCAGCCTATGATGCAAATGTATTCTGCCCTAAATAGTACAAATCCTTTTTTTTTAGCTTCATGAAAAAACAAAAGTTAGTTTTTGTTGTTTCATGTAGAAGCTGTTTCAGACAGATCTTCATCCCTCATCATTTTAATATAAATTTCAATATGTTGTACGAAGTTGTATATGTTGTTGTATTGTTGTATGAAGTAAACATATTCATACTGGGATTACAGTTTTAGCTATGCTTCTTAAATGATCTATAGATCTGACTCTTTTCATTAGAAAAGGCACACCATTACATTTCAGAAAAAACCTGGAGTAGTTTTTAGATTCTTTGTGCAACAGAAACATTTAAACTGTTGAATGATATCCAGGCTCTTCTTGCTAAGACTATGTCTACTGTAGTCAATTAAATATGTGAGGCAAGGAAGTCTTACCTACTAGAAGCAATCAAGAAGATGGATACATCTTTCCAGATGTACAATGAAGCACTTCACTTGTGCTAATATACAACTTGAAGACCACATTTATAAATATATTTTAAGTGAATAATCAATCTGGACTATCAGTGCAAAATAATTAACCCACAGACTAGTGTGAAACCATGTGAGAGAGTGGTAACGAATTCAAAGAAAAGACTATTTAAGCATACATGCATACAGTATTAGGCATATTTTTTACAGTTTCTGGTTGACAAAACTTGCACATATCCTTATGCCATTTAAGCTTCCTATTTAATTTTTAGAAAGCCATCCACTTCTGAGCTTCTTAGTGTAGAAGCCCTTCATTCTGAGGAAAGTGGATCTTTAAGTTGTTAGAATACAGGAAATCTAAGTGTAACTTTCTCATTTTTACAACTGTAGGCATATGTTATGAAAAGGTCAGCTAAAGACAATTTAGAATACCAATTGGTACAAGGGCAAGAAGAGTAGCAATTTTAGGTACTGTGATTTTGAGAAAAGCAACTGCATTGCAGCTTCTAATCCAAGGACTCAAATATTTACATGAATACATACACACTGCACATCAAGAAGAGATCTTTCTTTAGGTAAAGGTCATTTAAAAGAAGCTGTGACAAACCTAAGTATTCTGTGACAGGAAGGGTATTTCATGAAAATACACAAATATCAATGGCCATCATGAAACTCACCAACTACAGGCTGTCATTTAATCAACTTTTTTTAACAAGATGATACTGTGGGAGAAAGATTTGAGGAAGGAAAAGGAGAAATACATACAGAGAAAAAAAAAAAGCGCAACAATCACTGGAACCAACACACTCCCATTTTAAAACACTTTACATTTTGGCTCATGAGATGAAAGACAAGAATGCGTGTTGTAACTCATTGCTTTGACAAATTGATTATCCCCTTTGAGAATTCAAAGTGTATATATCAACATGCTTCTGGTTTGTTCTGCTTTCATCTTGACTCACTTAAAATTAGCATAGGTTTTGCTCTTTTTTATATTAAAGGCGCTCCAAAGCACTTCCTGCAACACTCAACCCTGCTACTTGGTGGAGCATCTATCTTCTGCATCTTTTCAAGAACATCCTTTGGTAGCTTTTTATGTGCAATCCTGTATTCACTATCAAAAACCTCTGAAACAGAAAAAGCACAGTTGATGTTATTTAAGAAAACCTGTACAGCGCACGTTACTGTTGTTATAAAACCACTTCTTGTTACTTTTACACAAGAGCAAAACTATTTTTTTCAAAATACATCCTCTTGGAAAACTATCTTCTTGATGGGGCATCACAACGTATTACAGTTGGATGCTTATTACTTCTATCACAGTTTAGTCCGTAGGGTTCTCAGGGTACTTCCCCGTCACATACAAGAGAGTCCATTTGCTTACACAGTACCAGATAGAAATCAGGGTATAGAAGATCAGGAAAGGGCTGGCAATCAGGTGACACATGTGGGTTGAAGTTAAGATGGATGAGACTGGAAACAAGTTTTCAGACATAAGGAATTAAAATTTCAAGGAAATAAGTTTTGTTTAAAATAGACAAAGTCAAAACTATTGGCCACACCTGAACTACAGTTTCATAAAATCAGCACTTAATTGAAGACTGACAGCAGAGTACTTTTTACTAAAACACAACAATTGAAAAGTTACTTGGAAACACATGCCTAAAAAGTGGATCCTATAAATTATATTTCATACAAAGAGTTAATGTATTTTATATGCAATGCATTTCACACTCTTTTTTACGCACCAATGTCAATGTTTTCTCTTCCAAGAGACACCAGAGACAGGAAAAGAATTTCTCGGTAAAAACTCCTAGGAAATATTTTAAAAGTGAAGTCAATGGAAGCACCAACAATCCTAAGTTTAGAAACTTGATGTTGAAGACACTAATTTTCTGTTATGTAGGTTCTGTAACTGTTAACCTTGCTTGCAAAGAAAATGACAGATCTGCATAACTACTAGCTTAAGGCTTTCTGATGCCTGAATAGTCTTTCTTAATGCATAAAGTTATATTATTGCCAATTCCCAGCAGCTACATTTTCTGTGAAAAATCCCTTGGCCAGAAAACTATTAAATGTATAATTAAGTACAAGCTATTTATTAACTCATTCCTGCCTGAAGCTGAAGTATGAGGAGAGGGCTTACTTCAGATCATTGATACTTTTTTGTTTCAGAATATCATGGCCTGTCTCAGAACTGGATATTACTAAACAATTTGACATCAAGTTTTTTCCTTGTTGAACTCATAAGAACTCTTATCTGTGTAGATTACTTCTTGCTTCTTTTTGTAACTACAAAGCACAGAATCAGAGATAACTTCGTATGATAGACTTTAAACATGTCTTTATCTGCTGTAATTTACTTCAGAGGCTGTGCTTTCTAGAAGACCCTCTTTGTCGTACAGGTGGTGAAATGCACTGTACGATTGTTATTTACATGTCTGCCTTTGCCTGTGGATCTCGCTGTATTCGATTTTCTTAACCAGAACCCTAGACTAAGAAAATCTTAATAGGTAATTTGGAGAATATTTCACACAGTGTAACAGGATGCTGCACGCTTGCATTAGTCCATTTGATAGATCTGGAATAACGCCAAAATCTGCACTGTCAGTGTTTGCGTTTTTCCTATTCATTTGTGAACTTCTTCGACTCAAAGAACCTCCTAGACTGCTTCCTCTCTGCTGTGTCACACTTCCAGAAGATGTCTAGTAGGTTTAAGTCCCCCATGACAGCAAGGGCTAGAGATTGTGACTTCTGCCAGCCAGAGAATGCCCCTTATCCACCTCTTTATGCTGGTTGTGCGTGGTCTGTAACAGACTCCCAGCAGGATATCTGCCTTGTTGACCTTCCCCCACATCCTCACCCATAAGCACTCAGCCTTATCATTAGAATCCTTGATTTCAATATAATAAAAATATTCCTTAATAATATAGTAATAAGCCACCCCATCACCTCTCCTTCCTTGTCTATACCTTCTTAAGAGCTTACAGCCATCCACTGCAGCACTCTAGTCATGAGAGTCATCCCACCGTGTTTCAGTAATGGTGACTGGATTATTGTTTTGTTGACCAATGGCTTTCCAGCTCCTCCTGCTTTTTACTCATACTGCACGGATTGGTGTAGATGCCCTTGAGCTGAGCTATCCATTTAAGCCTCAATGATTGTATGCCACCCTATCAGACTTTGATTAACAACAAGCAAGATGTAACATAATTTGGAAGTAGGGTAACAGGGAAGGGCTGCACCTGAAGGAAGAGATCAGCACTCTGCAGCAGGCACATCCTGGAGCTCTGCCAATCTGTCTGCAAAAATATTCTTAAGCTCTGAGAACATGGGGGAGCTGCCATCTCTCTCAAGGACTTACCAGCAATTACTTTGTCTAAGACCTTGAGAACAAAGTCCCCCATACTGTTGGGAGAGGAAGAAAAACATCACTGGCAGCAGGGATAAAAGGATTCGAATAGTACAGGGTGATCATCAGCCCTCCCCAGCCTGCAGCCAGGACCAGAGGCTGACAGAAGGACTGCTGGACACTGAAAACCTATGAGGCTGAGGAAGCGAAGAGGGACTGACTCATCACCTATCACCATCACCATATTCCCATCTGTGACACGGACTGTGCTGTGAAACTGACTGAGAAGACAGCCTGAGAAGTTTCTTCAGAGCCAAGGATAGAGTGGGGAGCCACAGCCTGCAGCCCTGACTAGTTATCTTAACGATATTTTCTCCCTTTCCACTTATTCTCTTCTCTACTCTCTGAGTTTGGCACCTAGTAACTTGACTAATTTCTTTGCCTTCGAGTTCAGAATCTGATAATTTTAATCAACTTTGACTTTTATGTGGACCTTTGGGCTAAGTCTCTCTAATTTGACCCCAAGTGATTCTATAAACCTGAGCCACTCCCTTCTCTTAATCTTAATCTTGGTAGGCTCACGTCTATCAAGTCCGCTTTTATCTCCTTCGCCCTTCAAATCTAAAAGACCTCTCAGTGAATCCTACCAACTAATTAGCTAGAATCCTTTCCCTCCTTTGAGATAGCCCAGCTCCATGTAACCTCAGCAGGACCAGTGCTCTGTAAAACCTTCCCATGTTCAAAAAATCCATGGACTGCATCAGAAATAATGTGGCCAGCAGGACTACAGAGATGATTGTTCCCTTGCACCCAGCATTGGTGAGGCCTCATCTCAAGTAGTGTGTTCAGTTTTAGGCACCTCAGTACAGGAAGGGCACTGGAGTGCTGGAGTATGTCCAAAGAAGATCTATGAAGCTAGTGAAGGGCCAGGAAGACAGGTCTTATGAGGAGTGGCTGAGCGAACTGGGGTTGTTTAGTCTGGAGGAAAGGAGGTTGAGGGGAAATATTGTTGCTCCATACAAATACCTAAAAGGAGCTTGTACAGAAGTGAGTGTCAGTCTCTTCTCTAGGTCACTAGCAATAAGACAAGAGGAAATGGCCTCAAGTTGCACTAGGAGAGGTTTACATTGGGCTTTAGGAAAAATTTCTTCACTGAAAGGGTAGTTAAGTATTGGAACAGCCTGTCCAGGGAGTTGGTAGAGTCATTGTCCCTGGAGGTGTTAAAACAACATGTAGATGTGGCACTTGGACACATAGTGTCCGAGAGGGCACACTGGTGTTCGGTTGATGATTGGACCTGACAGCTTTGTACACCTTTTCTGACCTTAATGATTTTATGATTTTAATTAAAGAACATTTATTAGTTTGATTTGGCTGAATTTCTCAAGTAGTTGAAGAACACCTGTTTGTAAATATGGCTCTAATAAACCAACAGACACATTGTTTGATGGACACAAATAAAACTTATGGTCCTTATGGAATTATCATTATGGTCTCATCTTGTTCAACTCTGAGTGGGGGGAAAGTAAGAAGAGTATACCCCTTTACCTCTGTCGTTTCACACCCGGCTTAACTTTCTCTAGAAGGAGGTTGATAGGTTTAACAACATCATTGTGCTGAATACTCAGTTTGATGTTCTCCAACAAAGTGTTAACTGCCTCCTGATCTTCTGACACTGTGGAGGGTTTCTTCTCAGAAGTATCTGGGAAATGCCACAGTACAGGTTATTAAATCAGCCAAGATATTTTTTTCACTTTAATAATCAGAAATACTTCAGAAAGTGATTGCGATACATGTATCAATATAGATATAAATATACACCTTTATTCACTTTACAAAGATTGTTATAATGGATAGGCTTTGTCTGCCTATAGTCTTTATTCCATCACGAAGGTGACAGATGCCCATGTGCAAGAGCTCATACAAAAAAGACAAAGAGACTGTAGAGTATCCAGCATCAAATCTTGCCTGTGATTGTTAGCTCAAACTTACTGCTGTACTAAGTTTCAAAAAATGTACATTGTAACACTTATATGTTTAATTTCCAGTTTTCCAAATACTTCTGAAACTGCTGCAGAGCCCATCTACAATACTACTACTACTTTCCTACCTTATTTTAAACAGCCCTTCTTCTATTTTATTTACATAAGTACATAGATTTACGCATCGTCATTCAATGTCCGAATGCTTTGCGGGCAATTTTAATGCATTACATTCAAATCAACATGCTTTTGTAGAAGCTGAGGGAAACAAACATCTTAATCTGCTGTCCTGACTGTAATTTTCTGACAAGTCTGTTTATCATAGTACACTTTTCAAGAAACTGTTTTTACTTCCATTGAACCAGAATTAGCATGCTTACATAGCTTCTAGCACAGTTTTTAAAAATCAAAACAAAGCCTAAGAAGTTTAGGTAAACAAAGAGGTATTTGCTGATGAGAAGAAATCCTGAAGTTCTCTTAACTAGTCTGCCTGTTTTTCCTTACTTCCAAACCAAGTTATTATAGATAAAGGCTTTCTTGGATCTTACTTTTTGCCAAAGATACATACTAATGGCACGTGTGACACAAGATACCTCTTTTAAGGCATCTTCTTTCTCATGCCTGTATAGATATAACCAAACAATGCAGTGGAACACTTGATCAGGTGGAGCTTATTTAGCACTACATTTAGAGCAAATCCTCCCTCCACTTACACGTGTATGACATACACGGAAAAGACAACACGTGCTTTCACACAGATAATCAAGGTATTTTTACAAATAATTGGACACTGAGACTACGTTAAGTACCTATGGGATTGCAGATACTTCTCACACCAAAAAAACCTTTCCAACTTGATTGGCTGCGGATACTTCAGACACTAGGAATTAACTTTCCATAGCCTCTGCTTCCGCTGCTTTCTGTAACATTTGTTTTACTTACTGAGATTTCTCCAAGACATATACAAGGGCTCCCCTGGCTCTTGATGAAGGTTAATATTGTCCCACAGAAGATGGATGTACACTAACTTGCTATCTTGAGCAAGAGAAGTCAAAGGAAGCTAAAAAACATGAGAAAAAAATGGTTTTTTTTTAAAAAAACCAGTACAGTCTTTTCTTTAAAAAGCTGTTCTTTTGCCCATTTTGCAAACAAAACCAGGTTTATTTTATTGTGGATCCAACAAATCAGAATCTTTGAGCTCGTCTACAGAACACTGCACTCAACCAAAACAAAGCTTCTAGCACTGCAGTATTTACTTGCCTTTTCTAGTTTAGCCTAATGTAAGAAGACCATTCAGTTTCCCACAGACACCTGGACAAAACACTTTCAAGTATGAATCTGGAAATATTTTCTGTGCACTAAAAACATTTCTTGATTTGTACTACTTATCATTACATACCTTAGTATTTTCTGACCTGATCAAGATTTGGTACGCATATCTATTTGTTGGTCTGCCCAGCATGCAGAAATAATCTGGATTTGCATAAATATACAAACTGTTTATTGCCATTAAAAACATATGCCACTCAAAATAATTGTTCCACAATTACCTTATAGAATAAAATGCCTCTAGAAACACTAATACCATAAGAATTACTGGGCATGAAAAATTTACCACTAGTGCATCAATTCAACGTAGTAATTACAAAATATTATGTCTTGCTGTTTTCCCTGCTAATACATTTTAGTTTTCCAGTATGCTTTAGAATTCATCGATATTGGTATTTAACTACATTTGTCAGAAAATTGTTTTTGAGTCTAGATGGTTGTGAGTTTTGGGGGTTTTGTTTAAATTGAGATAATTTCAAAATTAAAGTGTAAAATTTCAGACTTACATAGGTAAAATCTTACAGTTTTCAGAAAAACATCTATTTTAAAACAGGAAAAGCAAACACTAAAAACACAGCATCCACACTACATTCTTTTGTTCTATTCATATATTAATTAAACTCAGTAGCGTTTGAATAACAAAACCTACTTGTTGAAAATAAAACATACTGAGCAAGAACTGAAAGGGTTTCTATAACTGAAGTACGTTACCCAAAATTTGTGGATAACCATGTATTACAATTTGTGAGTGATCCACAAGACATATCTCACTTACNGCCCTACGCTGAACTCTCTCCAGCAGCTCCACATCCCTCTTGAACTGAGGAGCCCACAAATGGACACAATACTCCAAGTGTGTTCTCACCAGTGCAGAGTAGAGGGGGAGAAGAACCTATCTTGATTTGCTAACCAGCCCCTTTCTGATCCACCCCAGGATGCTGTTGGCCCTCTTGCCCACAAGAGCACACTGCTGGCTCATAGTCATCCTGCTGTCCACCAAGACCCCCAAGTCCCTTTCCCCTACACTACTCTCCAACAGGTCAGTCCCCAGCTTATACTGGTACCTGGGGTTGTTCTTGCCCAGATGCAAGACTCTGCACTTACTCTTGTTATAGCTCATTAAATTTTTCCCAGCCCAGCTCTCCAGCCTGTCCAGATCTTGCTGAATGGCAGCACAATCTGCAGGGGTGTCTCTGGGTTTTAAAATGAGTTAATATTTTTTTTAAATTTAGTTTGAGTAGAATTTTAATACTGTTTCCACTCATCTTCCTTCAAGATACATTGTGGAAAACTGACATACTTGTGTTATAAAAAACAGGAACCTAGATCCAAGCTACTCAGAAGATAATTACCCACTGGTTTTGGAATCAAACCCTCAAATACAGCTTACTTTAATATCTGCAGTTTTAGTATGAGGAAGCCACTCACCTGAACTCCATCATTACAGTGTTCAGATGTTAGAATGAGTCCAGGTAAGTTGCTAGGTAGATCTAACCGTCTGAAATACCAAACTAGATTCCAGAAAATTATGGGGTGTTTATTGATGAATTTGGATGTATGAATTACTTGCTCTCCCTCATTTTCCAACAGTGATTCAAGTTCCTTACGCAGTACCAAAGGGCTCAAGTAGGGTACAGACACAGTGAGAGGGTGAGGTCTTTTTATTAAAGGATCCTAAAAATGAAACAAAACACATAGAAGAAAAATCAGGGTTTTTTACAAAATCAGAGAGATTTCTTCAATAAATACTCTCTGAGATTAATTGCCCTGAAAACCCATATTGCACAGTTTCATTTGATATTTGGAAGAAACTTCTGGAAGTACTGACTACACAATAACTTTAATAACATCAGCAGCTCTGACTGTGGTGGTGTTTCTTAGCTTTAGAGAACATTCACATAAGCTCATCCTACATCTAAAGACAAAATGCTTATAACAAATAACGTGTTTCTGAAGGTACAGTTTCAAGCTATCTAAACTGATCTAAGTGGCAATAGCACAGAAACATTTCAGTAATTCCATCAGTGGTGGAAGTGAATAATGAATTCACATGTTAAGACAGCTTCCTGCTAATAAAAAGCACCGGGAGAGAGGAGAACAACTTTGTTTTTACACTCAGGAATACTATAATGGTTTCAATACTGTGTCTCACATTCTCTCACTCCCTCTAGAGGGAAGCCTGACAAAATACGGAGAATCACAGAAGTCTAAGTAAATGCACAGAAAAGGAACAAACTTTGCAACAGCATTTTGTTTGCACTACTGTGTTGAGGTTGATGTAGAAGGTCGGATATTTTTAAAACTTCCAGCTTTTGAATGACGAAGACTGGCTTCATTCTGCTAGAGAGAACATTCAAAATTAAGCAGCAGTGTTTGTACAAAGTATGAAAAGCAATTTTAGATTAACCAAACCTGTGGTTTTTTGTCATAAGAACATCGAAATATGCTTAGTGATTTCCTTTCCCAAAATGAACAGAATACTAATGTTACAATATTATGCATTTTAAGTTCACTGCATTCAAATACTTTGCTGTTAAACTGAATGTGCAGCTTCTAGACTTACCACAACTTCCTGCAAACTATTTGGAAGACTAACTGTTGAAATGCCATGAGATGGTCTTTGGGAAAGATCAATGTTTTGCAGTGGACCTCCAACACTATGGCTTCGAGTCAAGGACACTCCCCTTTTTGGTGGATTATTGGTAGATGCCTTCACAGTTCCAGGATCTTTACTCTGCTCTTCTGCCACATCACTATTTGGATTTTAGAAAAGAATATGCTAGTAAGAAACTATTCAGGGTTCCCACTGCAACAGGAAATAAGTAGAGAAAGGCTGCCAAGTAAGTGTCCCAAACCAAGCTTGTCAATTAATAAGGAATCGTATTTGCTCAGTTAGCTTCACAGTTTAGCAAACACAAAATAAATTGCCTCTCAGAACAGCATAATCATCCCACCAGAAAAGCAGCTAGGTACAGCCTAAGACATGAATCTGAAAGCACTGGAGTTGAAACCTTTATGTTCACTTTCTCTACATGTCATAAGCAGAGCAAAAGTATTATTGAAATACTCACCCAATTAAAAAACCCTTCAGGCCTGTCAAAACTAACCCATGCAAGGTAGTATCTCTAAAACCACTCATGTAGCAGAAACAGCTTATTTCAAACTGCAAAAAGCATGCTTAAGACACGCAAAAAAGAATAAGAGGAAATAGTAGTAAAGTAACAATTGTATTTGTTCCCTATATTTGGTAGATATGCCAACCTTCACTTTAGAAGCAGAGGAGATATACTGCAAGTGTTGCTGCATTTTGGACAGAAGTACCAACCCTGTTTTACCTACCTCTGCTCAGCTGCACATGTTTTTTCTTCAGCTGTTGTATGGCTTGACTCTGGGTGATCTGAAAAACTGATCAAGTCAGCAACAGCCGGACTGGGTAACAATTTCTGCTCCAGGGGATCCGTAGCTGATGGAAGGGTACTGCTCTGTAAACTATCTCCTGAGGTACTTTGCTTCAGGTAAAAGCTGTTGCAACATGAATACAAGGGAAGAAAAACACAAGGGCATAAGCATAAAGTAATTTTTATTGTATTTTTTTTTATACTTACTTTCAAAAAGTAGCAAAAATAAGAAACAAAAACACAAAACATTTTGACAACAGGACACAAACTTAATCCTACTATCTCCACTGTAACGTGCATAGGTGGATACAGCAATATGATCTGCAAAATGAAAAAAATCCTATGCTGGACATAAGTCATTAAAAGTCATTACCTTAGTTTGTCAACAACAACTTATCAATAGCCGACACATCACTGAAAACTGTTACTGTAATGTGACACTACAGACTAGAAGACCATATGCCATTATAGGCACAGGATAACAGAAATACATCTTGCTTAGCTAAGGTTTTAAGTACATACCCTACAGATATATTAAGTTTCAGTATTAGAGAACACTAAGAGAAGCTTTGTTTCACAGCAATAACCATGACAGTCATAATCTGTTTTAGATTGCATTGCAATTTTAGATTGCAATTAAAATAGGTAACAACAGTAAGCAAAGAAGCTTAAATTGGAGCATCTGTAACTAAAGCCTCTAGTAAATTTAAACTTGGGAGAAATGCTTAACTGACAGTTTTTAAAACTGTTTTATATGCTTGTAAAAAGTTTGTGATCCCCTAGCTTTGCTTTAACACTTAGACAAAACTACTGGGATGTGTACCTAAGATCCCGTTGTGAAAAAATGTAACCACATACAAATGGAAGCAGAGAAACAGAGTACCTATAAAACCCACAAACCTTGCAGAGCCACGTAGGTCCTTAAATTCAACATTAAGTAAAGGTAGGAAAGTACTTTTACAAAAAGGACAAGTAGTGTTCAAATTGGAATCATCTGCTGTCCATCCAGCCATAATTTCTTCATCGTAAACTAAAGCACCACAGGCTCTACATTGAGAGCAGCTTGACATCAATACCTACAACAGCAAATAATAAAATGTTACCGGTCTTGTTGCATGGTTCTTTTATAATTGGCATCATAGGTCTAGTATCCACAGGAGTTTAACAGCTATTAGAATGCCATTTGGGAGGCATGAGTTCATCACTACATACTCACCATACTCAGAAGTCTCTTCTTCCCATAATTTTAATAAATGAAGTGTAAATACTAATAATTTATTTCTGTTAGGTATTTTAAGACCTGGAGAAGTATTACCCTGAAATGCTACTAATTAAGCACTCACAAAGGCTTCACTCCTACGAAGCCTTAAACATACACGAATAATTCTGAATTCTGTAAAAATATGCACGTCTGCTTCTGAAAAAAAGAGGGAAATAAAGCCTACACAAAAACTCAACCAAACACAAAAGCAGACTACATTGATGTGGGTTGATCCTGGCTGGATGAGAGGTTCCCACTAAGCTGCTCTATTACCCCCATTCCTCGACTGGATGTGAGGAGATAAAAACAACAAAAATTCCTCTCTAATTTATTTTGACTCTTCTCTCAGCTGTCTCTTCTGTCTACATATAAGCATATAATAGCATTTAAGATATTTTTGTTTTCTAAATCTTCTGTGCTAAAATGTCTTTGCAGCAGAAACACAGAAAAAATTTGTTTTGACAAATCCAACCATGATCCAAATAAACAGGTAATTAATGCATACAGCAATCCTGAACAGTTTTATTTTTCACCTGTGAGTTCATGAATCTTACCTCCATTGCATAGTTCTGGAAAATGCTGGATAAACTAGTATTATGTGAAGAGCTATGTTCAGACTTCTCAGAATCTAGAACTTTCATACTTCTTGGGAATGAAATTTCACCTGAATGGAAAGAGTCATTTGAGCCTTATATTCAAATGAAGAGGAATTAATCCATTCCCCAAGTAAATCACAGAATCATTTAGAAAAGACTTTTAAGATCATCAAGTCAAACTATTAACTTACACCAAGCCCACCACTAAACCATGTCCCTAAGCTCCATACATACACTTCTTTTAAACACATCTAGGGACAGGAGTTCAACCACTTCCCTGGGCAGACTGTTGGATGCCCCTTT
Source organism: Rhinopomastus cyanomelas (assembly GCA_013400115.1). Taxonomy (NCBI): domain Eukaryota; kingdom Metazoa; phylum Chordata; class Aves; order Bucerotiformes; family Rhinopomastidae; genus Rhinopomastus; species Rhinopomastus cyanomelas. The sequence goes on along the minus strand of VXBP01001803.1, from coordinate 55,472 downwards.
GATGAAGAATTTTTAATAAAACAATGTACCTACCCCGTTGATAGCCAACAATCTTTACAGTTAGTTCACATAATCCTCTTAATTATAACTAAAGCTAGAAGGTGTATCATAATGATTTTGCTAGCCAGGGCCAGCTAGACATTCCTCAAAACAGTTCTTCCTTTCTTGATCCACATGGCTTTAAAATATATTCATCATTACAGCATCACAAAGAGAGCTAAACCAATCCCCCAGCCAAAACCCCCACCTAGATCATTAATACACTGTTTTATCAAAATAAAAATCAAATTTAATTGAATAAAATTTGAACTGAAAATCTATTTATTTTATCCCGTTCCAGAACTGGGACACACACACACATACAATTTAGCAACAAGCATATGTTCACTGATTAATGGCCTTCCCAACTTCAAGTATGCACCCAAAGCCTACTTGCACAGTAAAGCTGATGCATTTTCAGTGTGTGTTGCTTTGAGTTTTCTTGTGGGCTTGGGGTTTTTTTTGTTGTTAGTTCGTTTTCTGTTTGTCTGACTCTTTATTCCACTCAAAAGATCTGCCTCTTAGTTACACAACTATTTGCAGTCTTTGAACACTGTTCTGCTTTTCTCTGCTAAATATTTTAAGAACTTTCAGGGTATTGTAATTATACATAAATGAGCCGCTGTTCTTAGCTATAATTAGTTAGACATCTTCCTATCACATATACAGAGGAAGTATTTTCTATCAGACATTTACATTAAACAGAGAAATATTAGCTATTTTCTACTGCAAGAGAAAAGTACACAATGGAAGTAAAAATTTGCTTGTACTTATCTCTTCAGGGCCTGAAGCAATTTCAAACTACTGTCGCTTTCATCATTATGAATGATTTCACACACAGTGCTCCCTGTTGGTTATATTATAAATAACACATGAGGGAGAAACAAGCAAGCAAATCTCACCTGCGTTGTAATGCTGTCTTACTGCATCTCCACTGCTACTATTACTGCCAAGACTAGTTGTGCTTTGTGCAAGCTCATTTGTAACTAGCCCTGGAAATCCAGTTTTTGATGGCAGATTATCTCCTAAAGTATTATCTTCAAAACGAGCAGGGAAGTTGAAGTCTGGGTGATTGCCTTCTTCCTTTAATATAAGAAAAAAAAAATTAGGATTTTTGAGTACTTAAAGATCCATTCTTTGATTTCCATCTTTATCTTAGTAAATACATATATACAGTAGCAGACGAAGATGAAATCCTGATGTAAATGACTTATTACATGAAAGATAAATCTGCATGAGCCCCCAAAACCACAGACATTGGAGAAACTAAATAGATATTGGAAAAATAAAAGTCTTTAGCAGTGGAAATACTAGCTGAGGATCAAACTGAAGCCAAAGTGTCAGGGACATAAACTTCTCCAGTGCAGAATAAACAGGAAAATGATGCAAAAATTGTGATTTGGCAGACATTATACAAAATTAATGAATTATCAGAAAAAAAAGGTCTGAGTTAAAGTCCTGTTTTCAGAACTAAAAATACCAGCTGAAATGTCAATGTCACTAAGAAAGTGGAAGCAATGACACATAATACTTCAGGTATTTTTAAAAGGGAGGTTGCAGTAATGAAAGAGGAAAAAAAGATCCTTCAAGCATATTAAAATAAGTCATGTTAAGGAAATTATGGCATGTTGTGAAACAAAATCCTATAGACCAGAAGAGTATAATAGAAAGGTGTACCAAAAAACCATGATCATTAGAAAACAAACTCAGGAAACCAAGAAAAATAGTGAATTTTTATTCTCACAGGCAAAATCTGCTTAAAAAAACTCATAACAAGCAGAGAAAAATGCTTTTGTTTTGTTTTGGGGTTTTTTTAATAGAAAGGATCCTATTAGTAACACCAGTTACATTTGTTTCATGCAGAAATAAAGCCAGACAGCTATCTTCCCCTCACACATTTTTGAATGGAAGTTTGGGAAATATGAGATACATTGAAAAAGGGAACTAGAAGCTGTCTTAAGAGCCTGAAGAGGGTGGCTAAAGACCCTTAGAAAGCCAAATACCAGATTGAAGGGTTAACTGGATCAAGTAGAGGCTTGATCTCAAGACAGAAAAGCATGCTGGAAGGCCCAAGAACAAATATATTGAAAGGTGGTATTATGTAATTTAAGATGACATAATTTAGTTCTTACTAGAGTTTCTTGATGCAGATTCTTCAAACATTAGCAGATAAAAAATAAATGCAGGGGAGTAAATGTTGCAAACAAAATGCTGAAGTTTAAGTTTACTGCATCAAGACCATTTAGCTTTTGTCTGAAAAATATTTCCTTAATGACACAGGACACCACCATAAACAGAATAAAAACTGTAATAAAACTCAATAATTAATAAAAACCCACCATACTGTGAACCAATCTTTTGGACACAGTTACCCCTCTGACTTTGTCTCCCAAATTTTTCATATTGAAAACCACTTGCCTCTTCATCAGAGTAACTGTATGCTGAAGTGACAACGCCCCACATCTTACTGGCCACATTGGCAGCCTGCTTCATGCCTGATTTCAGAACATCAATTTTTGGTCCAGACAATATATTGTCTAACTTCAGACTGGATAGGGTTGTTACAACAGATCCTAATGAGCCATGTGGTGAAGAACGACTCAGTCCTGTCAAAGATGAAGATCGTTCCTTTTGAACTCTTGGATGGGTTTGTTGCTTTGGTCGTCCAGTGAATGTTTTGGATCTGGAGACACAAGGACTTCTCCAATTTTCATAAGACTTAGGGGATGGCAGGACAGGATCCAAAGGCAGGCTTGACCTCCTTTCTTGGGAGTGACCAAGTATACCAGAGGCTTCTGACTCTCTCTCTGGCTTGTGCAGTTCCATGCTAGGAAACTTACTACCCAGTGGGCTCTTCAGATTCATATAGCTCTCTATTTCATCTGCCAAATTACGTGCAGCAACTGGTGACATCAACTTTTCCTCAGGTTCTGGATGACTTGGTTGCACGCTGTCAGTAGCTAGCAAAGATAAAGGGTCTAAGCCTACTTCAACATCTTCCCTTTCAACAAGCTTAACCACTCCATAAAGGCTATTCCTTTTAGTAATTGTATATTTGGAATCCAATTTCTGCTTTGTTGACTCATCAGACCATTTGAGGTTCATGTCTTCCACTGTGGTTATGTTTTCATCTCTTGCATTCTCAAAATGCTCCTGCCCTTCCCCAGGTTCTTCCAGCACTGGTGAAGACCTATGCTCTAATTCCCAATTACTCTCAGTCACGCAACTCCAGGTGCCACTTATGCCAGCAACCTGTTGGTCAATGATACTTTCAAAGCTGTGAGATTTATTTATACGACAGGGTGAAGTCTTAGTCCCAGACAAAGCTGCTGTTAGGATCTTGGCATCTGCACCCATCATTATTGCTATTTCTTTAGAATTTAAATCCAAGCTGCCTTTTTTGAGCAGCATTCCTGCTCTGTTTTCACTGCTGAAACTGCAGCTTCTTTCCGAAAAGAGCTTCTGCCTCTTCTGTCCTTTCTCACTAGTTTTCTTAGGGGAAACATCACTGAAGACTACATCTTCAATGGAATCCTGAGTTAAGCACAGTGGGTTAGCACCAGTTTCTAAAAGAGAAAATGCATTAATATGGTATCAATAGCTACCAAAAGTGTTTATTTCCTGACACCATGCAAAATCTCCATATCTCCTTACCACTAAGAAGACTAGAACCACAAACTCAGGCCATCCATTAAGAAGTTACATTAAAATTTGCAAATTATTTTACTCACTGCTATAGCATAAAGCAGATCAAACATTTACTCTTTGACTCCTTGAAATCAAAACCTTTTATGGCTCCTACCTCCTTCCCCTGTGCCAACACCCCCCAATAAAGTGTATTTACTACATTCATGAACTAAAGAAGAAAATAACTACATGTAAAGACTGATCCATTTTTTTTTAACCTATAATTATATTCACATATCTACACAGTGAACTCATGGTTCACTCTGGTTCAGAAAAAAAAGCTATTGTATATGAGTCAGTAGAAGACAGAAGCATTTCTTCTTTATGACACAGGAATATTTAGAAAAAGTTAAGTTTAGCATGTGGAAGATAAAAAGCTACTTTTATTCCCATTTCCTCAGGGGAATTTGGAATAATTATTGCCTAGAATGTTATGTTAGATAGGCAAAAACCTCCATAGGCACAGGATTCTATAGTTTTCTGTCTTTTTAGCGCGTGAAGATTGCAAAACAACACAGCACAAGAAGATCAGAACTTCAGCAAGCTCTGTTTCACCCAGTGACTCACCACCACTGCATTTCCTTCCACCGTTATCAAAAATGCCAGATGGAACCTTCACAATGCTGTTACCCCAAGGAGGTGGATCAGTTAGATTTTGAGTTTCTGTATTCATCTCCTGCTTTTCATGATATTTCTCAGTATAACCTCCTACAAAAAAAGAGGAATATGAAGTTCAGTTGATTTAAGTAAATAATTAATATGCACTGTTATGGCAAATAGACTTACATCGCCTTATGTAATTGTAAGTAAACAAAGCAGTCCTACTAGATACTGAATGTTCCTGGAAGTAATACCCAGACAAGTGACACTAGACTTGTGTGTGAACAGCTCTTAGCTGTTCACAAGGTTAGAGCACATGCCGATTTTTTCCCTTAGTATTTTTC
>VXBP01001803.1:0-43622 GCA_013400115.1 Rhinopomastus cyanomelas | reverse complement strand
ATTTCCTTTGCTGGAAGTAAGAAAATGCAGTAATTGGCAGGTATTGAATCTGTTGACATTATAAAAATCTGAAATCAACATGGTTTCATTTTGTTTAATTTAAGGAAGTGCTTTTTTTGCAGATATAGTTGCAATATCACAATTTAAGTATTGAACACATTACCAATCTCCAGTACAACATTATTAGCAATATTAAATTAAGCATACTCTAGATGCATAATCCGTACACAGTAGAAAAGANGTTCAAAGACAAGTATAGACTAAATACTGACTTCTAGATCTTTAGAAACTTACCAGAGTCCAGGCAGTTTGGGTCTTCTATTAAAGAGTCTTCTAAATGTTATATTAAAGCAGGTCTTGCATCAAGATGAAACACCTGCCCAGCTTAATATCATAAGCATCCTACTTGCACTACATATGGCTGTTTAACTGTACCTGTATTTTGGCTCTCGGTCCTGTCCATCATCAGCGGGAGGTTCCGGTGGCATTATGAAAACAGTGTGTTCACTCTTTTGTGACTCATCAAGTTCAATCAACCGTGCATCTTCGGGGGAATCAACATCAACCTGAAAACAGAGTTTGTACTTCAAGTACATAGTTNTTTTTTGCAGATATAGTTGCAATATCACAATTTAAGTATTGAACACATTACCAATCTCCAGTACAACATTATTAGCAATATTAAATTAAGCATACTCTAGATGCATAATCCGTACACAGTAGAAAAGAAAAATAAAGGCAAATAAACATTTAAACACATATTTTATGGTCAGTTTACAAGTCTTAACTTGGTTGCAATCAATATTGAATCAGACAAGTTCTATAAGAACGTAGTATGAGAACAACAGTTTCTTCTCTCTCCATAAAAAAAATCATATATATAATTCTCTAGCTCATTTTTATATTGTGAAATTGGCATTTCACAGATGAAGCTATAAACTCCATAATCCATATATATCAAAATCATGCTGAACAGACTTTGTTTCAAAAAACAAGAACGGGTTGTTGCAATCCTCATAAATTCGAGGCAAGAAAAGGAGAACTTATGTATGTTCATCTATTTTGACTGCAGGGGGGCAGTAAGCACTTTTTCCTGTTTTAAATTTAAATTCTATGAAAAAAAAAAAGAAACAATACAAATGACCACTGGCAGACAATTCCGCAATAAAGGGAAGACAATTAACATTTAAAGGGAAGACATGGATGGCACTGTGCTAAAATGTCAGCTACTGGTATTTCTCACACTATCTTATATCTTGACATGCTACAGGGCTGTAATGAAAGTTTCCTTTCAACACAAACAACTATGGCCATGCAAGATGATGAAGATTCAGCAAAAACCACCAAGGATCCCAGTCCTTCAAAACACTTTGTGCAGAAGATACCTAATAAATAAAATGAACAGGCACATATAATTCAACAGTACTGCTATGTGTTTTTTACCTTCTCTATGCAGTCGTCAAAAAATGCCAAGCCAGTATCCTTGTCACTCACAAAACTGCACTCTTCAATAAAGCGGCTGAATATCTGCGTTTTGGTGAGATGTGTGTAGAACTTTGTATAGGCACGGTCTCTGCTTTTTAGAAATCCTGTTTATAAAAAGGTACACACAACTAAATACCAGTTAAACACCTCATAAACACATCTGGAAATTTAAGGTGATGAGGACAGTAAGATAGCAAAACAGTAGTCTGGAATTGTTATGTTTCTCGCCTCTGATCCCTTTTCTATTTATTTCAATAACATTATCTTGGTCTTCATTACTGGGCTTTTGGTATTTTCACTCTGTACAAATTGGGAAATACTCCTTATTCCCAAGAACTGCCCTTAAAGAACATGCCATACCAAGCTACCAAAAGATAGCTTTTCTAAAACCAGAGATAACTGCAAAATTGCAGTACTGAGTGCATATATCAGTGTTCCAATCAACTTTGAATAGTTTAAGTTTACATGATTACTATTTTAAATATTGCCAAGAAACGTACAACCTAAGGGAACTTTGACATTTTAAAGTTAAGCAGCCTCTCAGCTCTGAAGTGGTACCACTGCCAATACTACCAGTACCTGGTTTGCCTCACCTTGGTAATCAAACAGGGAATCAGCGGCAGTTGCTTTATTTGAAGGCGCCTGTGTGATCGGCTTCAGGAATGTTCTGTAACCCTTTAGAATTGATGCCATGAAACGGAGGAAAGCTTCCTGTATCTCCATCTCTAATTCTATCATCTTCTTTTGCCAGGAGAAATCTGCCTCAATAGGGGTCATCTCCACTGCAGAACCTTCTTGAGTTTTCCTGTGAACTAGTAATGAGCAACACATAGTATTACATGTTAAAAATCAGGTAATTTCAAGATGCTCAAAACTTTTCACTTGAAGTGACAAACAATACAACTTCTGTGATTATTTCCCAATCAATATTGCAAATATTAAAGGCAGGTTACCACGAGAATCGGTAGTGTGTTTTTCAAACTCTGGGACATTAAATAATGAGAAAAATCTCAGCTGATTTAGTATTACTACATATGCAACTGAGTGAAGCCTTTCAGTAATATATGAACACATAGGAACATGTAATTCCTGTTCTGAAAATTTACACAGAGTAAAACTATTGTCCTAATAAAAATTCTTAATATTTTAGTGCACAAAAGGATAGATGGCATTCCAAGTTTACTCTTGCATTCCTGAAAAACCAGTAGCAGGTACAGCAGAAAATAATAATTCTGTTCCTTTTATTATAATAAAAATATAAGTTTGTGCAATATAATTATTTTATATGAGCATTCTAAAGTATCTATTATAATATTGCCAAAACAGAAAAACTGTCTATCTAACAAAGACCACTGGTTCTGCTTCTGTTAAAATTAGTAAGTAGCTCTGTACTAGGTAAATAGCATGATACACCCTTCTGGTAACAAGAGAAATGTTAAGGTTTTCTAACACATGAAGTAAAGGCTACCTGCAAAATAACCTCCAGAAAAATCAGGGTAAGAACATCTAGCTCCTCATTAATGCACTTTTCTGTTTCCACAGTTTACAAGTTTTGTGTGTCTTAGCTATGAAGCTATCACTATCTCCTCAAAAATGATAACTAACATACTTGGAACCTGCTTACCTCAAAGACCCTGTCTTCAGAGAAAGAAGTAACACCTGAAAAATGTTCCTTTAGCTACAATTTTGCCCCTGTCTGTTCAAAGCTAGTTAAGCTTTTCTTTTTCTTTAGACAATATACTTTTTCAAAACTTAGCTACTCCACTGCCTTTCGCACAGAGCTGAAACAGTTGTTTTTTAACTCTTATCCTCAAGTGCTCTATTACTTTAGATAAGAACTGTTAATATGTTGTAGGTGGAGATCTAAATATGTTTTGGCTGAATCACCATTTAAATATGATTTAATCATAAGTAAAGGCTAAAAAAACCACTCTCCGATTCACTGAAGTCAGAAAACAAAAACTAAAAAAACCAATTCACATTACATATGATAGGAAGTCTTTGCATTTATACACTAGTAATTTAAGACGTGCAATTGTGTATCAGAAAACATCAAAGGTCTTGCTGAATCTTCGCTTTCCCTGCTTTAGCAATTTCTGTTCCTGTCCCTTCCCATTTTGTTTTACGTAATTCACCTGCTGCTAGCTGTGGGTGTAGTTTCCTTAAGGCGCTGAGTAGACTTTTACATGGCTTCTTAGGAAACTGCTTCCAATTGGCGCTCTTCTTATCATCTGATCTAAAACACAGTGGAGGAAAAAAGGGATGTATAAAACAGACAATACAAAAAAATAATAGCTCCCACAGCCCTAAACTGCTGTGCTTTCAGAATGCAGTAACTAAAACCGGATATTATTTTGAAAAGAAATCGTGTTACTGTTCCGATTTGTCAAAAATAGTAAAAATAGGAGTGACCCAATACAGGATTTCATTTATTCATATACAGAACAATATAAATTCAATAAGGAGTTCTTCCAGACTATACAGAGGATCTGCATTAAAGTTGGGTTTAGAGTTTTCACTTAGCTGATTTTCCTTTCAGAATTTTTATTGGTCTTGTTAATATAATTTAAGCACATTAATCTGTATTACTCTGCAAAGACTACACTAACATAAACCTGCCATGCTGCTACTTCCAAGGCAGTTTGGAACACAACATGGCCTTGTTACTGCAAAACACTAGAAGACCAGTCTGGTAGCTTTATGGTAACATGGTACACTGCAATGTGTCTACAGCAACCCTGTTCCAGCTTCAGCCACAGGCTACAAGGGATGAGGAAGATCGGAAATACAGTTCACCTTTTGAAAAAATGTGCTTGATCAAGCAATGCAGTAAATTGTCCTAAGGAAATGCTCATCTTCATTAGAAGGACAATATGTACAATGCCAGACCTTTCTTAAGCAGCTGAATATAAAGAGAGAGTAGGGAGTATATTCTGAGAACTCCTATGCCTCTTTGTGGAAAGTAAAACATAAGAGAGAATTGCTGTAATAGGGAGTGTAACAAACCTTGTGGCCACAACGCCTAATGGTTATTACTAAGCAACCTGATGCTGTCACTGCTTGTTTTGCACTTTACGTCAATGAAATATTTGTTCAATTACTATTTGCTCAATTGGCATCAGCACAGAAATATCTTAGGAAGAAAGCCAAAATTTGAGGAGTTACAGAAAAAAGCCCGCTTATGGATACTTTCTCCTATTTTTCCCGCTACCATAACAGCATAGCTATAAACAATGTAAGTGGTATTGTTCCAAAAACGGAGGGAAAAGAATTCCTGCTGTGAAAATCAAACTAACTCTATAATCACTGCCTTAAAAAGGCTACTTTACTTTACCAGCTTTCAATGTTACTTTCATTAACAGAGTTGAAAGCATTCAAATAAAGGCTTTCAGGAAGACACTAAATGAATGAAAGGCCTTCAGTATTTTTGGCAGTAAATAAAGACTCAGAATATTGCATAGAAGACAGCAGCAAACTTGCTCTAAGAAGACATTAGAAAGGCAGAGTGATGTAGCAAAAAGGTGGTATGTATGAGATATATGCAAAATGGGCAGGAAAATAAAAAGAATATCAGGAGACTACAGAAAGAGAAATGGACAATTAAGACAGTAAAAGGTGCAAGAATCTTTCCAGTTGAGCACCTCTTAAGTAGTCAGACACAAGTACATTTTTAGCTCAGTAACCAGTTGAGTTTGGTACTCAATTGTTCTAGCAGTCACCCCAACAGGATCTCACATTCCTTATCTCCTGCTAAATCCCCTGCTTCTATCGTCTTCACTTTTCTGCAAAGTACTCTTCAACTTCCACTCTACTTATGGACAAAAATATTAATGTATTTTTTTACTGCAAAAATCTTCATATAAACAAGTTCTATCCCTTGAGTTTCTTCAATACATTATTCTTTCACAAGACCTACTACAGTTATTCCTTCGGTGACATAATGTTTTTGATATACGGTGAGAAAAATGCTTTCTGCAGTGCTTTTAATGGGAATCTGGAGAAGAAGAAAAAAATAAATACAAAGATAAACACAATCTGCTTCATTGTTTAATATTTCCTTTGATGCTATTAGTAAAACAAAGCATTTCAGTAATATAAAGGAAATACTTCTTTCAGTAGAAGAAGAAGCCATTTGACACAATGAAAATCAAGAAGGCATTCAACTGACACATAGATTTAAGTTCATAGTTCTAACTTACATCATTAAAAAGAGTTAAAAAATGTGTTGAAATAAAGTAAAACTATTTTCACTAAGATGTGTAGTCTACTTAGCGAGTTTCTGGGTCATCTTGAGCTTAGATACCTGTATTTATGATCTAATGACTATTAAATTAAATGGTAGTTCATAAAATTATGAAATTAAATGCGTTAAACAACAGAATTATTATTTCAGTTGTGTTCTCATTTTGATAAATCATAGAAAAACAGTTACTCTAAATTAGCCTCTCCTCAAGAACATGTGAAGAAACTGTTCATGGAATACCTTCAGTTTAAAAACACTACAAACATAATAAGCAAGTGAAAATATTTCAGACTTAATATGGTCAAAACATCAAATTTTCTTTGACTGGCATCACTGAAACTTTGGCCCTTGTAATATAATAAAAAAAAACGTTCTTATTAACACTAATATAAAGTACCCCAACCACAAGACAGCATCAAAGGCTGTCATGAAGGTTCCTGCAGCTGTCATGTTCATACTGATAGCTCAAAAGTTCAATGTTCAGTGACTAAGTTCAAGTTCAGAAGTGGTAGGTCAAGGTGAAAATTTAAGAAGTGTAGGAAATGGTGGAGCTGAAAATAAATGCGAACAGGAAAATCATCCACATTTTTAGTTTTTATCCTATTTCCTTTAATAAGCAGTGGTAGAAGCAAAAAAAAACCAAACCAGAACGCATTACCACTGTTATTAAATTTGTAGCAACACCTGCATCCTATTTTTATAGGCAGCACTATGTGTTGACCCTTGACTTTGCGAGTTGCATTTTGCTATGAAGCATTAGAAATGAAAAAAAAAGAACACAAACAGGACAACCACATTGGACAAAACAGTATTTAACAGTTTTATCTCCTGAGCACTTCGGCAATCTCTCCATCTACAGATAAATAAAAAAACCCCATAGAACTTACATGTACACCATGTTTGTGTCTAAGTCAATGCACACAATATCCTGTGGTGGATCATACAGATCAAAGTATCGTGAATCAACTCCAACAATAAATGGAACAGGTGCACTGAGTACGGTGGCCAAAGACAAAGGACAGAGGGGGATATATGGACATTGCCACTGAAATGGAAATATCATCTGAAGGAAAAATTATATTATATTAATGCATTAAAACAAACAACAGATACTGTATAATAAAAACCAATAAATTACAGGCAGCAAGTTGAAATGGAATTGCTAAAACCCCTGTAGCACCATCAGAAAGAAGGCAAGTTTGACTGCTTACAGCACATCTCTTAGTTATCTCTGCAAAAATGTTCATTATTCAATTAGTTATAGTAATAAGCCATGCTAAGTTATTTTAACTAAATTCCATTGCTGAGAAAAAATATTGTAGATTTCATTAATCATTTTAACTAAAAAACTGCTTACAATAACTGCAGAGTTTTTATGGATTTCTCACTGCTTTACAGAACACTTTGTACTTACAGCTGCTACAGCTTCGGCGACCCCTGTCAACACAGCTGGTCTAAGAGAATGGAGGAGGATCTTGCCTTCTAGTAATACAAAGAGTAACAAAGTAGCACAGTTTTCCGGTCCGAGATTCATGAGCAGAGTGCTGAAGTTTGCTCCACTGAGGTGAGGGTGGGAAAAGGGAAGACAATAAGAATTTTACAGGATTTCAGAAAAAAAAAACCTGTTAAAAATTACTACAATCAGACTTCTCATAACTGTTTGGGACCAACTAGTTCAATGGAAGTATTAATACCACATTAGGAAATATTTACCTATTTAACAGCTATTGCTGTTCTAAAAACACAAGACATTTAAATACCTGTATTTTTTCCTCACAGCCTGCATCTTGTTCTGAGTTCATACAATAAACTCACAATTCATCTTTATTCCAGGATAAACAGTGACGTTAGGGACACTTTTGACAAATTCATGTCAAAAAGATAGCACTGCATACTATTATAAACATGTATTGGGCTTTCTGTTTATAAGATTCAATGATCTTGCATTAATTTTTTACTTCCTTCTACGACACATTCCCATTCACCTCTGAATTTCTGAAGCCGCATACATTTAAAGTATTAATAATCATACCTTAATGGCAGTGGTGTAGAAACTGGTTGAGACAATATTAATGCATCATGGGCAGAAAGCTAAAACACAAAATGGTATGTGATTGGTATGGACAATTTCAAAGTTACTACAGTACAGCCTTGTAACATAAATGCATATCTACAATGTCACACATTGCCTGAGAGAGGCATCATATCATGGACAAGATGCAAATCATTGACAATCTTTGACACTTGCATTTACTAGGTTAACAGAGCTTGTTATTAGTAACTGAAAATGATTTTCAGGACTTACAGGAAACTACCTATGACTCAGTGTTGAATATGCAACTACTGCTGGGTGATTAAACAGAGAAGTACAAGAGACAGTGCCCTGGAGAACTAACCTTTGACCCACAACAATGGGTGGAAAAGGGAAAGACAGAAAACAAACAGTCCCCACTGAGGCAAAGCACATAGTTCCTACACAATGAAGGAGTTATATATGGCAGAAATTTCAAAAGGGCAAGTAGGGCACTGCTGCCATTCAGACCACCTGAGTCTGAAATTGTCTCCTTTGTTTAGCTACCCCAGGTATGTATCAGTGGAAGAGGAGATCAACCCACCTATCTCCTCTCCTCTCCCTTCCAACAGATAACCATCTGTTGGAAATGCTGAGTAAAAAGCCTAAGGGAAGAAACTCAGCTTTCAAAAGCAAGAAAGTTTGCCATTACTGTAACTAAAAAAAGATAAATAAGTAAATGTTTTACTTACCTGCACAAGAATTCTTGGCCTTTGTGGTGAAGGGAAAGGTATATTGTGCATAAAATGGGATATGTGTCTAGAAAGAAGACAAGATGTTAGGAAACCAGCATTAGGAACTATTCAATGTCTGCAAATAACGTTCATCACATTTAGGAATATCTTTGTACCATGTTTAAAAAGGCTACTAACATTTATTTATTGTTTTGATAAGTTTAACAGCCTATTTATGCAAACTGAATCAAAGAAGCTCCATTCACTCACATTTCATGCACGAAAATTAATAGCGACAGCTTCAGATATGTATGCAAAAGATAAGAACACAGCAGCATTTGTGCAAGCTGTTTAAAATCCCAGGCAGCCCAATCCCATTCCAGAGAGTTTCTAATGAGGCCCTGAGCTTATATTTATTAGCTTCAAATGCAGAACTGCTAACACTAGCAAAAACACCTTATAGCTCTGCCATTTTTTTATTTGACATAGTTAAAAGAAAGGAAAAAAGGTATGATACATTCAAATAAACAAGCAACTGCAAAATCCAGTTTGCTTTCCTGGTATGGGAAGAGCCACTATTGCTAAACAGAGGCATAAATAATTGATATGAGTACAACATAAGTTACACAGTGCAAACAAAAGGATGGAGCAAATACACTAAGTAAATGTTGATAACCACACAATTTCTGGAGCTGATATAACCACCTTCCCAAATAAACTTGAAAAATGTTTTACATACTTTTCAATGGGAAGAGGATGAGGTCCAGAGACAGAGAGTTTATAGATGAACATAAGAAATTTTCGAAATGCATCAAAGAAAGGCCAGTGTGAGAGAAGGCAGATGCATTTGTTGGAATTGATGGATTTAGAAGTAACCACTTTCCTCCCCACAGCTGTCAGAAGACCCAGCTGCAGCTGTTGTTTTTCACTTAGCAGCTCCCGAGGATAAGGTTCATAAAACTGAATAGCAGCACCATAAACCTAAAAGATGAAGAAAAACAGCAGACCCAGTATTTAAGAGGAGATTAGATTAGAACTTTTGAAGCATCCTTAAGTCTTGGTATTCACACAAGCACTATATGTGCTGGTAGCCCGTGAAATGACTTTTCAGTCAACCTAAACAAATCATCCCTATAAATAAAACACTCTGGATTCCTGCACATCTCTTCCTCTTTTTCACTATAATTTCCTCAACAAAAGTCATTATACTCAGTAAATTGAAACATAAGGAACCAAACTGCATGCTGAAAAAACCCTATACACTAAACATTACGGTCAAACACCTCCACACCCCCATCAAGACTCAGAAAAATGCTGTTATTGAGTAAATCCCCCTATCATAGAATCATAGTATCACTACGGATTGGAACGGACCTTGAAATACCATCTAGTCCAATCCCCCTGCAACAGCAGGATCACCTAGACCAAGTCACACAGGAACACATCCAGGCAGGTCTTGAACATCTCCAGTGAAGGAGACTCCACAACCTCCCTGGGCAGCCTGTTCCAGTGCTCCGTCACTCTCACCGTGAAGAAGTTCCTTCTCAGGTTGATGTGGAACCTCCTATGTTTCAGCTTACAACCATTGCCCCTTGTCCTATCACTACATGACACTGAGAACAGCCCAGTGCCATCCTCCTGACACCCACACCGCAAATATTTGCAGACATTAATGAGGTCACCCCTCAGTCTCCTCTTCTCCAAGATAAAGAGACACAGCTCCCTCAGCCTCTCCTTGTAAGAGAGGTGCTCCACCTCCTTCATCATCTTCGTTGCCCTACTCTGGACCCTCTCCAGAAGCTCCACATCCCTCTTGAACTGAGGAGCCCACAAATGGACACAATACTCCAGGTGTGGTCTCACCAGGGCAGAGTAGAGGGGGAGAAGAACCTCTCTTGATCTGCTAACCACCCCTCTTCTAATCCACCCCAGGATGCTGTTGGCCTTCTTGGCCACAAGAGCACATTGCTGGCTCATAGTCATCTTGTTGTCCACCAGGACCCCCAAGTCCCTTTCCCCTACACTACACTCCAACAGGTCAGTCCCCAGCCTATACTGGTACCTAGGGTTGTTCTTGCCCAGATGCAAGACTCTGCACTTACTCTTGTTATAGCTCATTAGATTTTTCTCTGCCCAGTTCTCCAGCCTGTCCAGATCTCGCTGAATGGCAGCACAGTCTGCAGGGGTGTCGGCGACACCACCCAGCTTTGTGTCATCAGCAAACTTGCTGACAGTGCATGCCAATCCCTCATCCAAGTCATCAATGAATCGATTGAACAGGACTGGTTCCAGCACTGACGCCCGGGGGACTCCACTAGATACAAGCCTCCAACTACACTGTGTCTCACTGACCATTACTCTCTGGCTTCTGTCCTGCAGCCAGTTCATGATCCACCTCACTACCCAATTATCCAGTCCCCACTGCCTCAGTCTGTCTGCGAGGATGCTGTGTGAGACTGTGCCAAACACCTTCCTGAAGTCAAGACAGACCATATCCACTGCTTTGCTATCTATTGACGCAGGTCGTCTGGCTCCCTTTATTGACTTCCCACCTGTTAGAATGCTCTGATCTTGGACATGGTCCTTGAATGATAACCAACTATCTTGGGCCCCTTTACCTGCTAGTACCCTGTCCCAAGGAATTTCCTCTAGCAATTGCTTAAAAGGGCCAAAGTTTGCCCTCCTGAAGTTCAGAGTTATGATTCTGCCAGGGGTTCTGTTCCTACCACATGAGACCCTGAACTCCATCATCTTGTGGTCACTGGAATCAAGGCTGCCCTCAAACTTCAATGCTTCAACAAGACCCTCCTTGTTGGTGAGTACAAGATCCAGCAGCGCTCCTTTCCTACTGGGCTCCTCTACCATTTGCATGAGGAAGTTGTAATCAATGCACTGGAGGAATCTCCTGGATTGTGGACAACTGGCTGAGTAGGAGTTCCACCAAATATCAGAGTAATTAAAATCCTCCATGAGAACCAGGGCCTGTAACTGTGAGGCTGCTGTCAGCTGCCTGTAGAAGGCCTCATCAGCTTCCTCATTTATCTGTATGCTGGCCATCTGAACTAAAAACAAAAACTAGTCACAGCATGGAGCCATACCTTTTCTGCAGAAGAGCAGGTCAGTACAAATGTTGAGAACACTGGTAGTGGATACTTGGTTTGAGGGTCCCAGCACTCAATGGTAGCTCCCATAGGAAGGCAGAAGAGAGGGACAGATTCTGACAACGGGAATGACTCATAGTTCTCTTGAGGATATCTGAAAATTAAGCCTTCAGAATGGGAGAAGGAAAAGTAAGCATATTTGTTCTGCAACCCTCAAACACTGTAAGCAATATATTCTCCACAATATACAGCAAAGTCTGCTAGTTATCTGGACTTTTAATTGATTATATTTCACTTTCAAATTAAACAAAAGATGTTGCATTATCTGTAAGACACAAAAAGTATTAACATTGAAGAATGGAATTTTTAATTACTCTTTCTCCATCATCACTAATACAAGAAATACAGTCTTGTTAATCTGAAATTGTCATGAAGCTTTCTGCTAAAACTCCTAAGCTACCAAACCTGTCAGGTTAAGAACTTAATTAGTACAGGGTAATATCATTCCTACTAAGGGTTTTTTTTCCCCTGGGAAAAAGTGAGGGGAACAAAGCAGACATTGTAAAAGTCAGACTCAACTGACATGCACTTAGGAACAGAATTCTGACAGGCAGCACCTAAGGTTTCAAAATTATTGTTATTGTTATTATTACTATTACTTCAAAAAGGCATATGAATCCTTGTATTAGCATGTTTAGACAGTCTGCTTCTGAAATTACTTACCAGCTTTATATGCTAAGGAGTTGGAAGCTGGTACAGACTTCTTATAACAAAGGTACACACTGGAACCCCACTAAAAGAGACATGTTTCATCTTAGAACCAGCAAAGATGACAAAAGGCAGCAGATTAATGAAGGATAAGCATTGGAATACACTCCCATTTACAAAAAAAGCAAACACTTTGCATTACAGAGTAAGACAAATGGTTGGCTGCAGAGTGTGTGTAAATCAGATAACTAAGAATTCACCTTTTTCCATTTTTTAGAGATTATACGATTTACATAAAATAATTGTACCATCACACTAATCCTTGACTTATTCCACAGAAAATCAAGAAAAAGTGAAGAAAATTACTTACAGCTTCACATTTGCTTGATAATTTAAAAAGATAGTTTTATAGGGATTTCATCAGTGGAACCAAAATTCTAAACATCACCACCTGCAGTTTTTATCATGCTTCCATAAACTGGTTATTCACGTAGTGCTTTTGCAATTTGTCTAAATACACTCTTCAATTGCAAAAAAAATTATTTGGCTTGAGTAAACTAAACACAAGCCAGACTAAATAATATGGTTGAAATAAAGTTACTAAATATTGGGGAAAAAAAGTACTATAAGCAATTATTCTTATTTTTATGTGTTAGTAACAAAGGCATCACAAAAAAGTACTTGTGACATATGCTAAGTATCAGCATCACCATTGGGGGTATAATTAAGATAAAAAATTCCAC
This sequence comes from Rhinopomastus cyanomelas, assembly GCA_013400115.1. Lineage (NCBI taxonomy): Eukaryota > Metazoa > Chordata > Aves > Bucerotiformes > Rhinopomastidae > Rhinopomastus > Rhinopomastus cyanomelas. The sequence goes on along the minus strand of VXBP01001803.1, from coordinate 30,597 downwards.
TGTGCTACTTCTAAATAGCACAACATGAATATTCAAACTGAATTAGAAAGTAATTGGTATGAAGAATTCCTTACAGCAAAGGAAATCAGAACAACAAAACCTACAAAACTACCTACATGTGGTATAAAGAATTGTGTGATAGTGATATGTGTGTATGATACACAACTGTTCACAGTGCTAAGAGTTCAGAGAGAGAATAATTTAAGTTTGTTTGTTAAGTTTAGGAAAAGAAAAATAAAAAGACTCAAACTTCTAAATACTTACCATACCACAATTTAAATTCTTATCAACTTTACAAAATGTATGAGGAGGAGTTTCTCCTTTGCTGGTAATAATAACACATATATCCGTCACTGCCAGTGAATTTTGAGGTCGTATTGGAGGAGCCCTTCGATATGTGATAAAGATCCGTTGAGAAGAAGCTGAACTATTGTTAACATTAGCACAACGGCCATAAGGAGTAGCCTGAATCACTTCGCAGCCAGAAATGATACGTTCCTTCCCTTCATATAGAACACTGCAGATAGGAGGGAAACAAAATGTTATATACATTCAAATACATTCCATTCCACAGGAAAGAAAAAACAGTAACTATGGGTGACTCCTAGAAGCAGAATATACATTATATGGCCATACGACATTCACACAGTACCTAAATCTTTTAGACAGATCACTAGTTTGGATCGCCATGTTTATATCAAAAAACTCCATTCACAGCTTCACAGCAACTAAATGAGCTAAAACATCACATTTTATTTTTCCTAAATAAAGACATTAGGAAGTGAGCATTAGAAGAAATCAAGTCAAACCATGCATCACTGCATCATTTTAGTGCACAGACACTATGATAGGGAAAGTTTTGTATCCCACTTCACACCCAAATATGTGATGGTTCTATTTGCTTGATTTTCCACTGTATGTACTTGCCATCTTCAAGCAAGTTTTCAACCTTTTAATATATAGTAAGATTTAGGATAATGGTAATTGAAACTGTGCATTTTGTGACCTGCAGCTTCTAAGTTCATCACAAGTTTAGAATAAAGAATAACTAGGCAATGTATCTCCTACTGTCCCAAAATATCATAGGTTAAATGGTTGACAGACTACTAGTATGTAAATACTTGAGAACTTCATAAAGTCACTTATATAAGCAAAAATAATAAAGCAAAGAAATCACATGAGTTAAGTGTGTATTGATGTAGCTACCAGGCTGCCACACAAATTGACTGAGCTCGTTTGTGGGTGAGAACCTTTCTGCTTTCAATAATAGTTTCAGGTGGAAAGAGTCTGATCATCACACTTTTACTGCATTTAAAACAATGTTTAATCTCCAGATCAAAAGCAGCCAAATACAAGTATTTTCTAGTTGCAACATTAGTTGTTTCAAAACACATGTACGGAAAGTACATGTTATTCAAATTACTTCTACACTAAGCAAAATTCTGGAAGACCATTTTGCTCTTCTTATTGGGTTATCCTCTTCATAAAGTTAAAAAATCAAAACCAACACAAACAAACACAACTCCAACAACTGCAATGGCAGCAGCTTTCATTGTGCATAAAAATGAATGAACTCTTCACATTATTGCCTTCATTAATCAGAAGATAATATTAAAAGAACATTCTCGAGTTCAATATCAATTGCACATATTTTAAATAAAAGACTTTAAACACTTCGGAAACATTTGTCAGCTGTCAGCTTTTGAGAAGGAAAAACATACTAATCACACAATTCCAGGAGTACAATTTAATGGGTTTACAAGTATTCTCAGGAAGATACTTAAAAAATCAATATATTTACAGTTGTGCAAATACTTCTAAAATGTAATTAGCTGCCAATATTCAAGATTATAACTGTGAGGTACCTGCCATCAACAGCAAAAAAGAAAATAAAAGCAACTTGCACTCCACACACACAGCAGGAGTGTTACAAAAACCACATACTACATACATACATACTACAGAATTTAAGAAAACAAGCAAACATTGAAAACCACCCACAGATCACTCAATTCACAGAATTATTTTAATAATTCAGATAAAAACCACAAAAATTATCCATTAAATACTACATTGAATACTAACGATAAATAAATATATAAACATACATAAGTATTTATTTGTATTTTTATTTTTATGTATATATGTGTGTGTGTGCGTATGTACCTATACCTACGCATGTGAATACTATGTCCCCCTGAGAAACTGAGTTTACTTCTACTTGTTTCAACTTCCCAATGTTTTGCTTGGATTAGTTAGTCGTGTACAGAGTAAGACATGTTTCCAGCATCTATGACTTTATTCTTTGGCTTCAATTCTAAACGCATCTCATTTCATACACTATTCTACTATGATAATGATAGAATCACACATTAATTAGTGTTGAATAAGACCTCCAAGATCATCAAGTTCAACCATCAACCATTATGCCCACTAAACCATGTTTCCGAGTGTAACATCTACAAACTTTCTGAACACGATCCAGGGACAGTGACTACCTTCCTGGGCAGCCTGTTCCAATACCTGACCACTGTTTCAATGAAGAAATTTTTCCTTATGTGTAATCTAAACCTTCTCTGGCATAACCTGAGGCCATTTACTAATGTTACTTACAAAGCAAAAGGTACTCTACAGTTTCCTATATATGTTAGGACCATTGCTTGTTAAGAAAAACTAAAAAAATCTTGTTCTTTCTTTGTAAGACTTCTTTTTTGTAGGAGTATGGAAGTTCTCTCGTGGCCAGTTTTACTCATCTAGAGGTGTACTTCAATACATCAGGCAACAGAGTTCAGAAAAGACAAATACTACCTTTTTGCAGCTGTTGAATTAAAACCACAAAATTCTATGCTTCTGGAAAACAATTTCAAAATAAGCGAACTGTTGGAAATTGCATCATGGGTAGCTGCCTGCAGCTTGACTTCTCTTGCAGGTCCAATCTTATTTCTGCCTTTCACAGTCCTTATGCAAAATAACTCATTATAGTAACTCTTCTTACTTTATTTAAGAGAAGACAGAATTCAATGACTAAGTAAAATAAATATACTAGGCAGTAGGAGAGTCAGAAAAGAAGCACTGAGTCAAGCAGAGAGAAAACAGTGACTTACTTTCCATTTTTGTTGTCATCACTATTAGTATTTGTTTAAACATACATGGTTAGTTTCATCATTATTAACCCAAGCTGTTCCAAATACCCAACTTTTGTCACACTGATAAGATTTAATGAACAAAGGGTAATGGTGTAAAAAACATCTTCTAGTTTCTATTACATGTTTTGAAATTTGATTTAATTTTTAAAATACATTTCTAGTAAAGAATAACATTTGTCCAGCTGCTACTTCTCTTGCAGACATTCACAGAAACCAGGTATGTAGAATGAGGTTGGTCCTTGACACAGAACCACTAACCAAACTCAAGTGTCCCACAGTAGTTAAATCCCACCAGTATTTCTTTACTTACACAATGCAAGTTACCCAACTTTTGCACTGCTTAGCAGTGCAAGAACCTCTGCTTCAAATCAGAAGTCGCCCACTCCTTCTTTGCCTCTTTCTGCTGTTAAGTGTTACAAATTGCAAAACCACTGAAACTTTTCTGTCAGGTTTTTTTCCACTGAAAACACAAGTTTTGCATTTCCCAATTCTCCTACCTCAAGCGTAAAACAAGGAGAGATGAGATCTTGTTTCAAAGCCTTGCTGCACTTAAACAAAAACAAATCTCAGATCTCAATTGTCTATTTCTGGAACTTCAGCAAAAATGGTTGCTAAGAAAGCAAGAGAATGACCAATAGCTGAAACATTTATAAATGTTTCAAGTTTAAGACAGTAAATTTTACAGCTGTATTTAGGACAAGGACCTTAAACATCTCTTGTCCTAAGATCAAACCTTTATTCTTCCAACTAAAACTGGCCACAGCAAATGCAATATCCAGAGGCATGGCACAGAGACTAATGTATATGTAAGTGTGCACCTGCAGCAGGAAGTCACTCTAGCAGCTTACAAGACACCTCATCTTAAGAGCCACTGGAAGAAAAGGAGGGGAAAAATACAGAAGGCACTGAAAAATACAGAACACAAGGCTAGTGGCAGAACATCGGCAGTGTACTTGCATCTGAACTATCCTCCAAACAGCGTTTGTTTAAGTAGTTTCCCTAAAAATAACTCTGAAAGAAGTAAGCACAGGTACATACATATGTTTATCAAGAATCATATGAATGCTTGGACTACACAAGATGATAGATATAACACCTTCAAGGGATCGCTAAGCATGTCAGCTGAATTAATGCATATGTGAGGCTCAAACATAAAAGATACTTTCACTATTCATTCTTTAACAAAGAGTAGAGAACAGCATAAACTGACATTAAAACAGTACCATCTCTTGCTCAAAATTGGCTTTTATTTGGATACAACCAAAATTCACCAAAAAAAAAAAAAAAAAGCAAGCTTGGTCTAACCACCTCTTGTACAGAGATGCAAAATAGCAGGAACAGCAGGGAGAAAAACATTCGTATGCATCAATCCTCATACAGAAAAGCCTGTCATTATTTGTTATGTATGATATGACACCCTAACTAGATCTGTGTCAAACAAACACAGAATAAATACTACTTAACAGATACCTAGTTCCAAAAAGCGTCTCTATTAGTAAAGGCCCTAGTCAGACAACTATTTGTCTGGTTTGCTTGCTTATCAGGTATTCCCTAAGAAACCCACTCAAGCATTCAAGTTCCTAGAGTTGTGGGGGACAGGGAAACAAACATGCTAGCAGAATAACTTCCATAAAGGCACACACGGAAGACTGATGGTTTCAGAAATCCTTTGAAGAATCATTTGCTCAGGAAATTCTTCCTTCAACTGCAACTTACAGGAATTTGACATATCATTCAAAGAATAACTACATATAGCAATTCTACATGGTCAAATTCAGCTGTAACAGCTAATCTCATATTGCAGCATCAGACACACACAGGAGAAGACTACTTTAAAAATCAGTTTCACTGAAGATTATTAGAATGTAATTTAGATGATTGAGATGAACAAGAGTGTACTAGGTCACTTACACAATTTGAACTATAATCTTTAGAGCAGACATCTTGCCAAGTAACTAATTTCATTACTAAGATTTCATTATCAGTTTCTTCCCAACTAGACTCTGCTTGTCAGCTGGTAGTCAAACTGTAGGTCAAAAGTGAGGTATGCAGGCATTGTGCCTGATGTGCTTAAACTGACAAATGAAATGGAATAAACATATTACATCTCACATATACATGCATGTTTTTTCATTTACTCTTTACTATTCATTTAATAGCTAAGGAAAAACACATTCATTATTTTCTCATCATTGTAACAGTTCCTCCCACCCATGCTCAATTTGCTTGTTTCCTTTACATCCCAGTAACTCTACAACGTGTTTACGCAAACCAGAGCTGTACAGAGCTGTAGTACAGCATAAGTTGTTACAGACTGATCGTGGCCTCAATAAGCTAGAAGCACTGACAACAACATTCATCATCTCAAGATCTTGGCCCTTACACTAAATTCAGTATCCTGCAAGTAATGTTAGTTCAGAACTTCCCTGCCCAGTTGCCTCCTGCATTGAACTTCAGGCACTGACTGTATCTAAGCTCTACAAACACACCAGTGACTCCTTAGGCATTTATGCGCTGACATTGAAAGTGTGTGCTTTTAAATACAAGCAGGATTAGTTATCAATAACCCACTGTTTGTGGCCAGTCATCACAGAGCTTGGAAGGAACCTCACAGACATTCTGATCTCATAGTAAGGCATATTACAAGATTCTAGGTATTGGATAACTTTAAGATGTGAAGTCATCACTTTCTGATTAATAATGTTCCAGTTTTGGATTTGCATTATACCATTTCTATAAAATAATTTTGACAGCTGAGGACTTAATTTGCTCCATGTCTTTCTATTTATATCTCTTCAAGTTAAAATAATATAACTCATTATAAAAAGACAAGTTCAATAGAAGACTGTTTTCAGCTTCTTTCAGAAAATACTGCAGGGTTACACACAATAAGCAATATAGATACAAAGACAATATATTTTTAAAAGTTTTCTCAAAACTGTTTTCACTATCTAATCATCATTGCAGGGGGAACTGAACTGTCACAGAAATCTTACCCAATGTCAGTTAGAGGTGGTTTGTCCCGGCCTCTCTTGTAGCAAAGAAAAAGTTCAGGACTCTTCAGACTTCCATAATTTAAGTTGGCTTGCAGAGCTGTAGGAGTGGCTTCAATACAGGTATATCCCTCTGGGACAGTTTCACCAGCTGATTTAATTATCACAGCTATGTCAGTAATTGGAGCCTTTGGATCTGTTGACTTTGTTTCATGTCGACTTATTTCTTGGTCTAAGAGGGTTGCAGTATCTGTATCAGTGAGCCCTGCCACTACAAAATAGTCAGCCACTCGTGGCCCTGTGTCTTGTATCATGGTTATGCCAGCACTGCCTGGGGGAAATAAAAAGAGAGAGGAATCAAACAGTCTGCTTTCAATCTAAACCTCTTCCCTCAAAAAGTATGAAGTATTACTGTCAGTAATTTGAGCACCTTGAGTGGTAAATAAATTACTTAATAAACAAATAAATAAATGACATAAATAAACAAAGCTTATAACACAGCAGCTACACAGAAAATCACTTAGCACTAGCTATGACACCATGCAAGCTTTTCATAGTCTATAAATTAATGCAGACACTGACAACTAAAAAGTATCTATATTTTCCTACCATTGCTTGGTGTGTAGTTTGACTACAGAACTCTGGTGCTTTTTTCATTTTTCTTTTTTTTCCTGAGAAATAGCACAATTCCAAGTATCAGCAGTATCTTCTGTACATTTCACCCATTTTGTTTCATAATCTAGACCTAACAGCGGTGTCTTGACATGTTCAGCTGTATGTGGCAACTGTAACATCTGTAAGTAATTTACAAAAAAATCACACACCCAAACCCACATTTGACCAGTTGATCAGGCAGTACACATCTCTGCTGAGTTGCACATTTCAGAGCAATGAAGAGCTGTTCTCCCAAAAGCAGAAATATTCAGTAAGATTTTAAAGCACTGAAACAAGTCTCTGTTAAGAGGAAAACTAATTGCTCAAATACTACAAGTACAATTTAAAGTCCTCAGTCTCATTAAACATCCATCTTCTTAAAACCAAGCACAGAATCACAGAATCATTAAGGGTGGAACAGATCTCTAATATCAGCAAGTCCAACCATCAACCTAACACCAACAAGCACACTAAACCATACTTCCAAGTGCCACATCTACTCATTTTTTAACACCTCCAGGGATGGTGACTCCATCACCTTGCTGGGAAGTCTGTTCCCATATCTGACCACTCTTTCAGTGAAGAAATTTTCCCTAACGTCCAACGTAAACCTCAACTGGTACAACTTTAGGCCATTTCTTCCTGTTCTATTGCTAGTGCCTTGGAAAAAGAGACTGACCCCCACCTCTCTACAACTTCCTTTCAGTCAGTTGTAAAGAGTTACAAGGTCTCCCTTCAATCTGCTTTATTCCAGACTAAACAACCCCAGTTCCCTCAGCCACTCCTCACAAGATCAGTCCTCCAGGACCTTCACTAGCTTCACAGATCTTCTATGGACACACTCCAGCATCTCAGTGTCCTTTTTATATTAAGGTGCTCAAAACAATGCAATATTCCAGGTGAGGCCCTACTAGTGCAAAGCACAAGGGGTATGATCACTTCCCTAGTCCTGCTGGCCACACTACTTCTAATGCAGGCAAGGTTGACCCTGGCCTTCTCTGGCAACCTGGGCCCACTGCTGGCTCATGTTCAGCCAGCTGTCATGCAATAGAACTGAATACTATTATACCCTTTAGGGAGCTACAGGCCACCCTCTTTTAGACTCCCATGTTTCCATACCCAGATTTCTAGGGATCCCATCCAGAATGTTAACCAAAAATGGAAGTTTGGTTCCTATCTTCACAAACAAAACTGCCACAGCTGCCTAGATTCCACATAAGGACGGCTGATTCAGGAATATAACCAATGGTTTAGGTTGGAAGGGACCTTAAATATCATCAAGTTCCAACCCCTCTGCCATGGGCAGGGGCACTTAGAACAAGTAAGTACACTACAAATAATATAGATAATAATATATAAATAATAATATGTAAGTAATTATAATATACAGTAAATATAATAAGAAATGCACTGAAATGGAAAGTTTATTGTATATACAATGTCCTAGTCTGATAACTGCAAAAACATTGGCTAACTGAACTGTGAAATGAGAGACAGTACAACCTGCATCCCTGCAACCTAGTTTCTCCTCCTGGTCTTAATCTACCCTTTCTTACTGAATTGTACTGAAAAGGTATTGTCCATCTCGACAATTTACTAGGCTTCCAAAACTCTTTATCAGAAGTGTTGAGAGTACTTAGATTAAGGAAAAATCAGTTATTCATCCTGCGTGCTAAGAAATATTAGTGTAAGATCATGCAACTTAGTGCCAATCACTACACTGCAAGCTACTGCATGACATGAAAGTGGGGAGGGGAAGGTTAATAATGCAATTCCTTTCAAAACTGAAAGGATCTGTGTATCTGAGTACCCCCACCCTTTAAAAGCCTCTCCTGCAGTACTTTTCCACAATGCTCTTTAGGATATCACTTTAATGTTCTCTAAAATGTTCTGTGATTCTGTGTAAACACTATGACTAACAGCTTTCATAGGGCAACCCATAAAAAGAGATCGTGAAAGAGACACAGAAGCATTTGGCACCCTTCAAAAAGAGGAAAGCCATGGCATAGCTACTCACATGACTGAGTTTTCCAGCCTAAAATACATGGGTGACGTATCAATAGGAAGAATGCAAGGTTTATTGAATTTGCCATGTGTTCAGTGCCTAGGTCTAAGAAAAAAAACTGCTCTGAAGCCGTAGCTATCTGTGAAGCTTCTGAATCACTTTTGGCTATAGAACTTGTAGCAGTTTATCCTTCTACTGTCATAAAGCGCACAAAATTAGTGACAAAGCCCTTTACAAATAATCAATTCAGTATGAAATACAGAGGTAATGGCTTCAACTTAGTCTCATTTGAATTGATGCTTCTTTTAAAAGGTTCCTCCTCATACTGCCACTGTTTATTCCTACCTTCACCTCTGACCAGAATGACATAATGAACCGGAAAAAAAGGACTTGCTCTCACAGAGCACTAGCCTGGTACACACTGTTTAGTGTTCAACCAGAGCAGTTCTCGAATATTCTAATATTCCAGGGTCAGCACACTGGCAGTAGCAGTAACACTGAATTGCACTGGATTAATCATTAAATTGTGAAGCCAGTTTCAATTTCTCTCTTATACTTGGGTTTGTTCACAGAATTAGAGAAAGAGTCAAGCAAACAGACCTCTGCTTGACTATCATAGAAGAAAGTAAAGTCCTGAGCCAGAGTATCTGGTAATCTGGAAAGTACTGTTTGCACTTGACACAGGTGAAACCAAATTACTGGAACAAGCTGCTAAAAATAGCAAAATAGCTGGCATCATATCAACGTGTGTGTTTTTAACAAACAAAACCTCTGTTAAACAATCTAGCTTTTCCTTACGTATAACATATTCACGCAGCTCCATGACATGTTCTCTCAATGCTGTACTATTAATCACCACTAACATTTAGCACAAGCAGGAAATAAAACTATAACAACAACAGCATAAAACCTCAAAAATTTCAAAACAGTTTGTATTTTTAACTACACGTGTAGCTCCTCGAATTGCACTGATGTTATCCTGGAATTTTTTTAAGTGAGAACTTAGCTATTCTGGGTAAACAGGTAGATTTTTGGAAGGATCTGAAAAATTGAGTGCTATCAGAATGCAAATAAAGAGAATCCATTCTATGTGAATTTTATTCACATAGTGCATTTGCAATTTGTCTAAATACATTCCTCCATCACAAAAAAAATTACTTGGCTTGAGTAAACTAAATGCAAACCAGACTAAACAATATGATTGAAATAAATTTACTAAAACTTCAAGCAATATAACCACAGAAATCTAACATACTACTCTAACTATAGTCCACTTTTGGCATATCAACAGAACATTTGCAGCCATCTTATCTTCAGGACCAAACAGCTCTCACTACAAAACACTGTCCCAATACAATGTGGGACTACCAGGTTGCATCAGAGAAATTCAGGTGCTCCAGAACCAACCCCTAATACACTGTTTAAACCCACTCAAAAAAATAATAGTGGAATAAAATAAAACACTGTTCTCCACATCATCCAATCCCACTGTCATGGGCAGGAGTAACTTCCACTTAAACAGGCTTCTCAAAGCTCCATCCAGCTGTCCTTCCAGGGATAGGACAACTTCTCCAGACACCCTGTTCTAGTGATTCTCCACCCTTATTCTAATAAATGTTTTCCTTATGTCCACTTAAAATCTATCCTCTTTCAGTTTAAAACTGTTGGCCCTTAACCTGTTACTACAGGCCTTGGTAAAACAATCTTTACCTAGTACTTCACAGCAGTGGTAAAGACAAAGGCATGACAAAATTGGTGTGAATGAACTGCTGACACCAATTAGAAAAGAAATCTGATACAGACACAGGTGATCTTATATCAGAACAATAAAATTTAGTGACCTGGGACAGAAGAAGGTAAATCTTGAAGGCCTGAACTTAGGAAGTTTCACCAGCAGCAGGGATACGAGTGGTTAAAATACTTGTTTCTAGGACTGTTTATAAAAATCAACTATGAATACAAATTCTAAAGGACTGAAACTATTTAATATAATGGTATGATGGCGATTACTGGATATAACAAATATAACGGTGACCAGGTCTGAACAAGCTCATATGGAAACAGAGAACCATACCTTCATAACAATTTTTAAGTAAACATTTGAGAAACAATGGTTGCAGGACTGAAACAAGATACGAGCCAATTATCTTCTAGGTATCTGAAAACCAAGAGCTAAAATCCTACAGGTAGGAAACTAAAAAAGATATCTTTTTCAGGCTTTTAACTGTAACTTCTATGAATGGCTAAAGACATCTGAAATTCCTTAATACTTGACTAAAACAGATATTTGTTACCTCTCTTTGGGGAATTGTTACTGACATCCTGATCAGAGTGACTAACAAAATACACCACTCACGTAACAGAGAACAGGTGTCTGCATTCCTCTAATGTAAGTTTTCATTTTCAATTTCAGATCATGATCTTTGAAATCATGCAACAGTGTGCTATATATGAAGATGGCATAGTGAGGAAATGAACTGACTTTTGCAAATCCAGTATTTTAACAAATGATAATGACACTGTGAGGTACCCATGTTTTGCCACTTAAGTACCACTTTTTAAAACTAATAGTTTTACAGCTTTTCAGACCTGCTTTAGAAAAAAATGAAGATAATTTTCTAATAGTTTTGCCTTAAGACAAAATACTTTATTGTTTCTTATTAACCTGAATTTTCTTTGCATTTTCTGTTTTCCTGCCCCATATGCAATTCCCTGTATTGCCAAATCAAAGGAAGGAGCTTTGTATTTAATGAATTTGAATTATTCAGAAAAGACACAAAAGCAAAATACTAACAATGTAAGATTCTGTCTTAGGAAGCAGAACTGTGCTTTTAGTGTGAAATTTTTCTGATTGTTAGCAAAACAATTGCTATGAAACAGTGGGACAATGATATGGTACAAATGTTTGTATCAAACATACAGCTTTCAGAAGCAATGTTTTAAGAGAGCAACTTTAACAGCTACTTAGGAATTATAAATTACTGAAAATACCACTACATTAGTGAACCCTGTGACCTAGGACACTCATAAGCATCAAAGTAGCCCTCAGGAAAATCCTAATGGGAGAAAAAAATTAAAAGAACAAAAAATAAACCCCAACTCACTCCAAACTATACCATATTCAACAGTTCAAATTTTCCTATTGTACAAGTTGTCCAATTATATAAAAATGGGATACGACATAATAATATAAAGACGAGAATAATATATAAAGAAGATATACAGAGGAGAAGAAGCTGTAATCAAGGAAGGAAAGTTTGGACAGAAAACAGAAAAGCAAAAATGCAAGAAGGGAAGATGATAATCAGCAAACAATCCAGCTATAAACTTAATAAACCAGTATACTCTTACATCACTGAAGTTGTACCCAAACTGTTATTTCACATAACAGAAGAACGCAGCTACTCCGGAGGCTGCAAATACAATAGACCAAGACAGATGCTATTGTAATAATAATTCTCAGAGCAAGGAATGTACTTTATGAAATGCACTTACTGCCCCATCTGCAAGCTCTAAAGGTTAGCCATGCTCAGTATTATACAATAAGTGAAACATCTGCAGCCCTGGAAACATTCTTTGTTAGAGAACTCTTCTGTAACTGGAAACTCTGCTGGAATAAAGCCACATGTAGTAGCACAAAACAAAAATAAAACAGTAAAGAGAAAGATAAGAGTGAATAGTCCAGTGTGTAACTGCCTTCTGGAAGCTCAAATCACCTAGATTACTTTCTGTACTTTTTATGGTGACCTTTTTTGGTTCATTTGAGGGTGGCCTATGGTTTAGTTTTGAGAGGTCAAAAGAGGGAAAATACTCTGTTTCAAATCCACTTGAAAGGTTACTCAAAGTGGGCTCTTAAGAGTTTCAGGTATTTTATTTCTAGTTAATCTCTCTACTAATCACTGAAACAGTTAAGTACTAACACTGAAACTATTTTGCCAGAATCTTCAGTGACTGAGGTCTGCCAGGCCACAGAATTATGCTTTGACTTAATTTCTGTTAGCTGCCTACAATACATTCAACCTGTAGGCTCCAAAAGCCATTCAATAGTTTCAAGGAGCATGATTTTACCTTTTCACCTTTCAAGAAAAAAAATGCCACAAGAAGATGCCATTCTTCTCGTAGGTCTGACAGCTTTATCACATCAAATACAGGCTCCATTAAAACTTTCAGAGGCTAACAGCGTGTTCCCTCCCCCCTAAACACCTTTCCTGGCTATCAAGAGAAGAATTCCTTTTTCTGGTTGGTCTCTGACACCAGCCTCAAATCACTCTGCTTCATGTCAGCATTTTCATTATTTCTCTGCTGCTTTTCAAGTTTGGCAGGAGCTTATTAACACTTCAGAAGTCTGTCTTTTAATCATCTTGCCAACTCCTCATTAAGAAACTCTCTTTGCCAAGATGGCTTTAAGAAGTCCAAACCACATGCTTGACAGCAGTTAGAATATTAATGGTTTTGGTCTTAGCACTGCAGCAGAAACTTACAGAAAAACTGGTTTTCTGCATTTTATGTTGCACCAGGCACATAATGACCTTGATTTGCAGCACATTTTTGCAGTGAGGGTTTGCATTAGAACATCTGCAGCAAACACAGAAAGTGTAGTCTTAAGCCTTAGAGTAACCCCTTTCCACTCACTTTGCGGGTCACCTTATAATGTTACTACAAATACAAACATACAGGAGTAAAGTTCCTGAAAACTCATTCGGCAGTATGTGTAACGAAATTTATGTTTCCATGCCTTGCAAAGCCCTTGGTTTTAAAACCTTGCTTCTTGCTGTGGCCACTTACATTCCCGAATATATAACTTTAAGAGAAGTGAGTATGTTAACCCACTGTATTTTAGTCTTCTCCACGTACATAAAATGTGATGACATTGTTAAAATACTAAGATGATGTTGTGTGTTACAGGAATGTCTAAAGAAAATAATCACGAAAAATAACTGAAAGGTAGTACTTATACAGAGAAATGCATCAATAAACTCTTTTCTCAAACACTAGAAAAAGTTGTCAAAGAACCACAAGCCTGTGGTTGTCCATCATGAAGCCTTGTCATTCACCACGTAGCAAATAAATGTGAAATTTGAGATGATGATTTTATAAGAAGAATCAGTATATGCTACCTAACACTCAGAACACCTACACTGTACTACTCCCTCCACACTGGTGGAGTTCTCAGGAAAAAAAACCCACAGGAAACCTGACTATCTGGGATTAACCACACAGATTTGAAACAGTGAAAGGAATGGTTAAATCAGATTATTGGTAACAGTGTATCTGCTTAGTTACAATACAAACAGAGAGAAAAGGGAAAAAAACACCTTTTCATTCTTTTTTTATTTTGTCCAGCATTACTGTCAGTCTCCAGAATATTTTCTAAAGTTCTGGAGAGAGAATTCTTCAGAGAGCCTAAAGCATACCTATGGTAGGATTCTGAAGTCATATTCTTACTTGTGCAAACAGAGAGCAATGTCAATTTACCACTTTACACTGTTGTATCTGTCATGTTATTGTCATTACCCCTTATACTTTGTAATACACATTTCTGTCTTGTCTATTTATTCATGCATTTGTCTATTTAGGATACCCTTCAGGTGTTTTCATGTATTTTTTGACATGAAACGTCTTGATACTTGTTTTTATTGATTTTGCTATACATTACACATAAAAAATGTGCTTCCTGAAAAAAACAGACCATAACTACTGCGGAAATAATTCACAATAAAACCATTCATATTTCCAGTTTAACTACCTAGGGACGGATTAGTTCAATTTACTTTTACAGGACTGATCTCACAGAATCACAGAATGTTAAAGGTTGGAAGGGACCTCAAAAGATCACATAAGTCCAACCCCCCCTGCTGGAGCAGGGTAAGCCTACAGTACTGTCTCAAGATGTCCCACATGGGACTTGAACCCATGACCCAGGAATTCAGAATCCCATGCTCTACCAAGCCAACCAGGTATCTCAGCTTATGCTAAATTGTTTGGAGACCTTATTGCTCTCTACAATTGCTGTAGTGAAAGGAAGCAGCAGAGAAGTGGAGGCTGGTCTGCTCTCCCAAGTAGCAAGAGACAGAAGTAGAGGAAATGGTTTCAAGTTGAGCCAGCGGAGGTTTAAATTGGGATATTAGGAAGAATTTCTTCACTGAAACATTTACCACACATGGGAACAGGCTGCCCAGGGACACTGTAAAGTCACAATCACTGAAGTATTTAAAAGACATATAGATTTAGTGCAAGAGACATGATTTAGTGGTAACCTGGCAGTGCTGGTTCAACGGCTGGACTTGATGTTCTTAAAGGTCTCTTCCAACCACAATGATACTGTGATTCTGTGAAATTTAAACAGGCATATCTTCCTAAGATTTGTTCCCACACAACGTATCTAGGAGTCTCATCACTCTACCTAATAGTTGCTGAGGCATGCAGAATATATTTGAGACACACACATTCATGGTGGAGTGGAAGTCACATCTTTTCCCCTTGCAAAAGCAATAAAATACCCAAATGAAACCAGCCAGCAATCCGCTCTCAAATATACTGTAGTAGAATGTCCTCACTCTCCTCTATCAAGGACTCCTCCACTGTACAATTGTAGCAGGTTAGAACTAATGAACTGCTTTGTAGTAAGGTCTTGATGACATCTCAGATAAATTTGCCAGACAATGAATAGCTTAGGGATACTGGAAAGAAGTTTCTTAACTCAATAGCGGTATACAGAAAAGGAAAAAAGAAAAAGAAAGGAAAAAAACCCCAGCAACTCAAACTAGAAACTGTGTCACAAATGCCATTACACTGGAAAACAAAAGCATGCTAATCAGAGACGAGTGCCACCAACCTCTCCCTTAATGCCCAAATTGCACCCCAGGTGCGGGCAACATGCATTCCCAACAAAACGTCCAGTCTCTGTCTTTCAGATCCAAGATTTAAGGATTCTCAAGTCCTTCTGCTTTCTTCAACTACGCACGAAGGAGTTCTCCCCCAAAACTTAAAGCACCCCCAGTCTTCCTCAGCGGCAGAAAATGACAAACAGCTTCTCTTCTTGCTGACCTGTCTCTCCAAAATGGCAGCGAGCAGTCGCACAGCCCCGGTCACGTGCAATATGGAGACTGATTGCATGGCTGTATCAACAGGGCCACCCTCACACTCTGCACTTGACCGAGAGGGTTCCCAAGACCCTCTCCTCTCTTCTCTCCTCCTTTCTCAGCTCCAGGTGAAAGAGAAGATACCCCAGCTCACCACAATGCTGAAGGACTGCTCCATGGAGGGGTGGTTGCACTAAAAATCTTGCTTCCACAGTACATGGCCAGGATTGCGGCGTCAGGTTCAGGCCAAAAGCAGAAGAGCTGCGCAAAGCTGGTGGGGGCCCAGCGGTGCAAATCAGGGTCTTCCCAAGACTGCTGAAAAACCGCAGCAGACACGACTGTCGCCCGTGCTGTGCCAGGGTGAGCTGTGCAAACCGGAGTGTCTTCTTTCCTGTGGCAGCAGCACCACCAGAAAGCCCGCGGCGAAAATCACAGTTAACGCCAAGGCCGGGGAGAGCTACAGGTGCGTCTCCAAACCGCGGCTAATCGGCGCCACTGGAAGCCGCGGCGAAAATCACAGCTGGCATTTTGGCTGGGGGAGCTACGCAAACCGGAGCATCTGCATTTCCCGCGGCAGTGGCACTGGAAAACCGCGGCCAAAGCCGCATTCCCTGCCCCCCCCCCGTCCTGAGAAAGGGCGGTGGGGGCGGCGCTTGGCTGAGATTTCACAGCCCAAGAGCTCAAGAGAGTGAGCAAACAGCCCGCTCTGCTTTTTATAGGCTGACCTAGACATGCAGATCCGGGGCAGGTCCTGGGGACAGTGACACCTTCCTCCAGGACAAGTTCCTGGTGGGGGAGAGGTCCTCCAAAAGCAACACAACTACATTTCTTTTGTTCTTCATGAAAGCACCACTTCTACACATTTGAAAATTCTAGTAATTTTCAAACTGCAACAACAGTTTAAAACATTACTTACTGGCTCTGGAAAGAGGCAGGTGGGATCACAGTTTATGTAGTCGGAGGATTTACCCAAGAGTTGAGCTACCAGAATTTCAGTTCCTAGTCAAAAGAAAAAGCATCACACAGCTCTCTATAACACTGTGTTAATGCTTCTTAGTCCGTGTCTTCTTCCTCCATCACTTTTTAACAGGTCTAGGGCAGCATCAATATGCAAAAATAGTTATACAAGTTTGCACTTACCAATCTGGACAACTCAAATGCAGACAATTTCAATTCAAACATTCAGTCTTGAAAGTTAAAGATGAGAATTTAAAAAATCTCAAGAGAAGAGACAATTAAATAGCTGAGGCAGCTATTTAAAGGAATTTGCCTTCTCAGATCTGTGCATCATTTGGCTATTAACATACTAGGAAAACAGTTTAAAATCAGAGAAGTGATTTTTTTTTCCCCCTAGCTAACTTTGGGCACTGGAACAGGCTGCTCGGGGAGGTGGTGGAGTCACTGTCCCCGGAGGTGTTTAAAAAATGAGTAGACAGAGCACCTGAGTTCATGGTCTAGAGATTGGGGAGATTCAGTCAGATAAGAGTCTGAGAAGGCGAGGCTCAGAGATTTAATAGCGCGTATACTATATACATAAACCTCACAGAACAAAAGCTCTAAATGTCTTTATGTAGGATTTGTTCTGTTTTCTTTAAAACAAACTAAAATGTCACATTAGTCATTACATTAACTGTTAATGAGTCATCATAATGCAAAGGAACTTAAGGCTTTCAGATGTAATTAACTTACAAGATGCTGTCTAACAAAACAGTTCAAAGCAGAAATGGAAGAGAGAGATGCACATACATCAGTTTAAAATGCCACTGTATTTTTTTAAGAAAGCACATATACACTGTCTTTTTTCAAAAGCAAACTTTCTACTTGGTTTACCCAATCCACACCATACTCCTTTCATACTTACTCTCATGTAGGTTTGATTTATTCTTACAAGATCTGTACCAGTATAGTCAAGATTGCACAAAAGAATCCCTCTTTTCAGGGACACACAATATTCTGGTATAAGCCCTGTGTAAGTACACCACCACAGCAAAACCAATTTCTTGTGGGCAATGTATCTTCTGTTTATAACTTGTGATTGTCTCATAACAGTACAACTGCAAGTTTCCTGACATACTTTATCAGTACTGGAATTCTTCAGGATAGGCTTATATTTTATCCATGTAACAAAACGTAAACAGTTTGATACAGGGAGAATTACTTCTCAAAGCCTAAAGAAGTAACTACAGAACAAAAAACAAACTTAAGAAACCCACCAAAAATCAACTAAGTAAGGTTATGCAAGAATTTAAGGTGAGAATAAATTTGAAGCTTTCACTTCTGACTTCAACTCTGAGTCAAATAAGCATTGTACAGGAGATATGTAGACTTGCTTTTTCTGGTTGCACCAGAACTTTGAGAATGCAGTAATGCTTATGCAGCTAAGAAGTTTTTTTAAGAACCAAAAACAAACCTGGATGTGACTGGTAAGATCCATAGTGCTCCCATACATTAACAAACCATATCTATACATCACAGTGATTCATGACTTAGAAAATGCCTTATACTCTTTCTCCTCCTGTCAGGTCCGTATTTCATTTGTAGATGTATGTGAAAACTATTCAGAAAACCAAACTTCACAGTGATACCTTTCCTAGGTTCTCTAGGTTTTCATTGGGAACTACGTACTAAAAAGTAATTCTTGGGTAACAGCAGAAAAAGGTTGCTGAGAAAGATGGGTGTCCCTAGGCTAATATTAACTTCTGCCAATATCCCTCAAGTCATATATTTGGTGGTTTCAGAAGCTTAACAGGTATCAGACACGTATTTTGCATATACTAAACAATGCCCAGGCTATCCATGTTCCTCAGACTATTTCCTCTGGGAAACACAGTGCTTATTTTTTATTACATGTTTTAAGGAAACCCACAAACATATACCTATGCTTTCAAAGAACCCAATCTCTGTGTTTGCAGTACCTTCAAACAGCACATTTTTCTGGCATTTACACCCAGATACCCCTCAGTTTGCATTCTGATTACTTAAAATGACATTCATTACTTAAAATGTTACTGGGAGAACTCAAACGTCAAGAAAACAGTGAAGGCATAGGTATACCTCCTGGTCTAGGCCAGCTGCTGCTCTTACTTCCAAGGAAGGCTGCATGATCAACTGTTAATAACTGGTCTTACCAGTTTGTGTATTTTGCAACAGTCCCATCCAGTGATCAGAGTAACTAACTGAATAACCTGTTCCTACGACTCAGCAGTTTACCTTATTTTCCCTTTCTATAACTTTCTCTTGGACTGAGATGGATCTAGAATCATAAAATGCATTAGGTTGGAAGGGATCTTAAAGGTCATCCAGTACAACCTCTCTGGCATTACCTGGGACATCTTAAACTAGATCAGGTTGCCCAGAGCCTTACGCAGTCTAACCTTGAATGTCCTACGGGATGGGGCCTCCATCACCCCTCCGAGCAACCTGTTCCAGTATTTTACCACCCGACTGTAAAATTCTTCCTTGTATCTGGTCTAAATCTCCTCTCTTCTAGTTTAAAACTATTATCCGTTATTACCCCTTATTCTGCTACAGCAGACCTTGTTAAAATGCTCTTCCTTGTTTTCTTTGCAGACTCCCTTTAAGTAATGAAAGCCCACAATAAGGTCACCTTAGAGACACCTTGCCTCCGGCGTCATGCAGTTTATCTTCATAGGAGAGGAGTTCCAGCCATCTGACCATTTTTGTGGCCCTCCATGGGACACACTCCAGAATGTTAATGTCCTTCTTGTTTTGAGGACCCCAGAGTTCAAAATACAGTACTTCAGGTGGGGTCCACTCTGCTACACCAAAGCAGAGAAAGATGGGTCTCCCTAGGCTAATATTAACTTCTGCCAATATCCCTCAAGTCATACCCTGGTGGTTTCAGAAGCTTAACAGGTACATACCAAAGCAGAGCAGAGGGGAAGAATCATTTCCATTGCTCTGCTGCCCACAATCAGGATGTGATTTGCTTTCTGGGCTGTAAGGGTACATTGCCGGCTCATGTCCAGCCTCTCATTCACCAGTACTCCCAAGTTCTTATCTTCATGGCTGCTCTCACTCTCCCAGGCTGTATTGATACCAGCACTGCCCCAACCCAGGTGCTGGACTTTACATATGTTCTTACTAACCCTCATGAGATTCACATTGGCCCACTACTCCAACTTATCCAGGTCCCTCTGGCTGACATCCTATCCCTCTGGTTTACTGACCACACCACTCAGCTTACTGTCATCTGCAAACTTCCTGAGAGTGCACTGTCTATATCATTGATGAAAATGTTGAAGAGAACTGGTTCCAGTACAGACCTCTGAGGCACACCACTTGACAGAAATCTCCATCTGGACATCAAGTCATTAACTACTACTCTTGGAGATGACCATGCAACCGATTTCTTATCCACTGAACAGTTAGTTCACCTGTCAAATCTGCATCTTTCTGAATGGTTGACCTATCAAATCAGTACCTCTCCAACTTAGAGGGATGTTGTGGGAGACTGTGTCAAAGGCCTTACAGAAGGCCAGACAGATATTTGTAGCTCCTCCTTGCCCACTGCCGTACTCACGTCATCATAGAAAGGGAATAGGTTTGTCAAGCAGGATTTGCCCTTGGTGAAGCCATGCTGGCTTGCTGGCTGTCTCTAACCACCTCCCTGTCCTCCATGTGAGGTTTGCCGTTAAGTTGTTGAAGTTTCAGGGTTTAATTATTGAGCTATAGATGCCTTCATTTCTTGCTTTTCCTGAAGTAATCAGTAAGTAATTGAACTTCTTTTTCTTCATCTGCAGCTTCTAGGCAATTGGTTTCTAGTTGTGGTTCTCTTTCTCCCAACTTCAACCACATTTTTATCCCTTCTTAAAGCAGTAAGATACAATTTACACATTATATAGGCACAGGTGGAGGATATGTCACTAGCAAAACTTCCACCTATGTCAGGTTTCTTATATGGATAAGATATTGTTTCTTACTCAGAAAATAACACAGGTGGCTGGAACCATGTTAGGTCACACCAGGAATAACAGCACTGCGTTGTTTAATGAAGGAAGGAAAGGAAAGAAATGTTTTTTTAAAAAGGCTTGCTTTCACTAATCACACTATGCCTGAACATGAAAGACTTGCTAATGCATTCATGACTAGACTTCAGTTTAAGCATTACTGGTCAAAGCCTGTAATTAATTATAAAAGCAAAAGCAAGTTCGGACAGAAAGCAAAAACATAGGGTTCTTTGCCTCTCTGGTCAAAAAAAAGGGCCAAGTTTTGTAGTAGAACTGCAATTCGTTCACAACTGGAAAACACTTTCAGTTCAACAGCAAGAAAGCTTCTATTAGTTCAGAGACTTGTAATTGTATACTCAGCTTTTGCTGCCAGAACCGAACAACATGATTTGCAAGTCAATCCCTAATTTACTCTATTTTTAACATATTTTAGACAGAAAAACACATGCTCTTGGTTGATGCTTGAAAAGCATCAAGTCTCTGAGAGCTTTTCAACTGAACAGGAAAAGAACTGAAGTGTCACAGAATGCAAGGATGAAAGCAGAATATAAGAAAACTGGCTCACTGCATTTAACTGAAACAAAATAAAAGGGCCATTTAATTACATGCAAGCCCATCTTTATGCAAGAAACCCTATATATGTTTCACTGACTGTTCTCTCAAGAGTTTGCTACCCCTCAAAAAAACCCCCCAACCTCTGAAAACAAAGTCACAGGTATAAACAGAGAGTATTATTATAATGTCTGCTATTCTCAAAACTGTTGACAAGTTTGTTGTCTGACAGAGCAGACAGTAAACATCCTCAAAGAACGTGTAGGCAGAAACAAAGTACTTAGAGTGAGATATTAGTCACGACAAAACTTTCTTTCTTGTCCTGGCTTGGAATTCATAGCACAGTGTAACTGTATTCCTGAAAATTTAGAGTAAGCAGTCTGCATGCACACATTTTGTGACACAGTCACAAGAAGAACTGAACTTGAAACAGCCACACTCTACTTGAATATAGTCCAGAGTCTCAAACTAACTCATGTTACTTCTAATAGCTGTTTTCACACAGGTCAGAGTCGTGAGCTTTCAATTCCACAAATGTGCAGAAAGCAAGCACACTCAATACCATCACTCGTGTGCAGTACTTCCAACAACACTACATTTTTTATGCAATGGGGAAGAAACAGCATCTCATTTCCACACAAGCAAGGGCAACGGTTATAAGAAAAGGATGTTTTTTGTAGGAATACAGAAGCTCAAAAGTAGATAAAACCCAAATACAGTGCTTCACACTGCGCACTGAAGTAAAAGGAAAGCAGGTCTCATGCATCACAGTGTGACAAGCTGATTCCCATTTCACAGGTTTTAATTTGACAACTCTCCAGGAAGTCACATAGGAAGCAATTCAGTAACTATGACTGTGACCCACACAAACTATTTTAGAGGTCACCTAGACTAAGATCCTCCATATCTTCACTATTTTTTAAGAACACAGCATGATGAAGGTGGGTACATGTCTTAGGATGACTAACAACCACAGAAAGAAGAAGTTCTACAAGATATATCTCTAGACTGCCTTTAAACAAAAAGACACCACACTTAGAGGTTACAGATGCTTTCTGTCGTAATTTCAAGTCAGAAGGCTAAGTCAGTGATGAAAGCAGACATGTAACCAGAAAAAAGACCACCAAATATTCTAGTCTTTACACATACTGCTCTGCAATTCTGGCTACACTGAAATTTATCTGAAACTTAACAAGACAATCTTACATAACAAACAAAAGATTTACAATCAAAACACTATCAAGCTATCTTCATTTTCTTTTTGTTTGTGTCTTTTGTGCCAAGCATTTAAAATATATATGCCAGTCTGCCCAGTAGCCCAGTTAGTTGCTTTTCACTAAAACCGTAAATAAAAATCCTTTCATTCATCAAGCAGGTATGAAGTAATTTGCATTCTGTCATTATTTTTATCCCCCAAGGGCACAGAGTATGTTTATTTTCTTAACTTTCAAGATGCTGCCTTAGAAAGAGTGAAAATACAGTTTTCCTAATTTGTGTTCAGTCTATCCAAGACAATAGCCAATAAAAATAGCTAAAAGTAAATAATTTTCTTTTTAATAACATGTCAGATTTAAATTTAGCTTAGTTAAAAACACTGTGGAGGTCCCCAGAAGTTAAACTAACCCAGCTTATAGAAAAATTTCAGATAAACCATCCAGTTTGTTTACAAGCCAATTCTCATACTGACCCAAAAGATTAGCCACATGCATTAAGTGTGAAACCAGCACAACAGACCATTTCTGCAATGTTCTTGATCTTAACAGCAAAAGAGAAAATTGCAGTAAGAAGACTGATATAGAACGGGCATTTAATTTTCCTCCGCATCACTTCTGATACTGCAGCATCAGCAACATGTTAAATTGTGCTCAGATGCTTCAGAAGATCAGGGGTGGACTAGAAGCTATGCCTCTAGCTTTTAGTTTAAAGAGAAAAAAATGTGCAGACCTAACCTGTAAGCTTTATCACACTGTGCTGATACGATATGACCTGCTTCCAAAGCACAGCGTAACTACTAGTAACGGTGCCCTTACCACTGAGCTACGGGCCAGAGAGATAAGGTCCCTGCTCCTCAGGCATCCTCCCCGCAGCCACGACAAGGAGTCTCCGTTTCGGCGCAAACCATGGTAAAGCCCCAGCCGCTGGCACAGCCCCGCAACTTCCCCGCCTCCGCACTCAGCAAGGGTTAAACTCGCTGACGCCAGGGTTCAGAGGAGGGGCCGGAGCGTGGAAAAGGGGGAGGAAAACGGAGAAACACTGGAGGGAGCCGCCTGGGACTCACCTGCGCCGCCGCCCTGTAGCCCGGCGCTCCCCGCGGGGGACCAACGCGGGCTGGGGCGGCGCGATTAACAGCGGCCGTGGCTGTAATTAAAACCTCAGGAAGCACCTCCGCGCTCCCGGCTCCGCGCAGTTCGGGACACGCGCTGACCCCGGCGCTGAGTCTGCCAGGGCAGAGCACTGCGGGGCCCGTCCCCGGGATCTCCCGATCTCTCAGTCTGCCGCGGCCGCTCACCTGCTACCGGCTCCTCCTGCCGACAGCTGTCTCTGGGCGCCCTTCGCCCGCCTTAGTAAAGGTCACGGCGCTCTGTAGCTTCTCCCCGCGTCTGCCCGTCGTCTGCTCAGGAGCCGCTGGACACGCCGCCGCTCCCGTTTAGGGAGGAAAGAGCCACCATGTTACTTTCTCCCCCGCAAACGCCCACAGGCGGCTCCAAGGCCCGCCCCAAAAGGAGGCGGTGGCGGTGGGGCAGGAACGGGACCGGAGGGGGAAGGGGAAAAGGAAAAGGACGGGGACTCTCAGCGCAGCGCAGTCGCGGCCGCGGCTAAGGGGCGCTCGCGGGCGGCGGCGGGGCAGCGTAATGGGAGGGCGGTGCTGCGCCTCTAGCCGCGTCCCGGAGCAGAGTGGCTGCGGGCGCCCGCGGCGGGGAGGGGTGAGGGAGAGGGGCTGTCCCGGTGGGCCGTTCTGGGCAGGCATCGGGATGAGGCTTACAGATCTGCCTGGTGCCATCGTGGGCTGCCGCTGGCCAGCCTTGGGCTTCTGTGAGCTGCTGGTTTGTACTAGGAAAAAAAAGAGCCAGGAAAGGCCCCCGACAGGTGCTTTCAGCAGCCTGCTTAGACCAGGTTATCCCGTCGAGTGCGATCTGCATTACCCTAATAGCGCCTGGTGCTTTTTCCGTGAGGTGAGAAGCTACGACGATGTCTACAGTTTCAGAGAGGCGTGCCTGGGCCTGGGAGGAGCTGGAAGTGCTCTTGGATGTAGTGGAACAGTTGAGGGCGATGGATGGATGACTCTAGCTGCGGGGGCTGTGGGTTAGGAACTGGCTGGAGGGCCGAGCCCAGAGAGTGGTGGTGAATGGTGCCACATCCAGCTGGCGGCCGGTCACTAGTGGTGTCCCTCAGGGATCAGTGCTGGGCCCCATCCTCTTTAACATCTTCATAGATGATCTGGATGAGGGCATTGAGTCAGTCATCCACAAGATTGCAGATGACACAAAGCTGGGGGCAGATGTGGCTGGTTTGGAGGGCAAAAGGGCCCTGCAGCGGGACCTCGACCGCCCTGACAGATGGGCAGAGTCCAACAGGATGGCGTTTAATAAGTCCAAGTGCTGGGTGCTGCACTTTGGCCACAACAATCCCATGCAGAGCTACAGGCTGGGGTCGGAGTGGCTGGAGAGCAGCCAAACAGAAAGGGACCTGGGGGTGCTGATCGATACCCGCCTGAACATGAGCCAGCAGTGTGCCCAGGTGGCCAAGAGGGCCAATGGCATCCTGGCCTGCATCAGGAATGGTGTGGCCAGCAGGAGCAGGGAGGTCATTCTGCCCCTGTACTCTGCACTGGTTAGGCCGCACCTTGAGTACTGTGTCCAGTTCTGGGCCCCTCAGTTTAGGAAGGACATTGAGGTGCTTGAGCGTGTCCAGAGAAGGGCAACGAGGCTGGTGAGAGGCCTTGAGCACAAGCCCTATGAGGAGAGGCTGAGGGAGCTGGGATTGTTTAGCCTTGAGAAGAGGAGGCTCAGGGGAGACCTTATTGCTGTCTACAACTACCTGAGGGGTGGTTGTGGCCAGGAGGAGGTTGCTCTCTTCTCTCAGGCAGCCAGCACCAGAACAAGAGGACACAGCCTCAAGCTGCGCCAGGGGAAATTTAGGCTTGAGGTGAGGAGAAAGTTCTTCACCGAGAGAGTCATTGGCCACTGGAATGGCCTGCCCAGGGAGGTGGTGGAGTCGCCAACTCTGGAGCTGTTCAAGGCAGGATTGGACGTGGCACTTGGTGCCATGGTCTAGCCTTGAGCTCTGTGGTGACAGGTTGGACTTGGTGATCTATGAGGTCTCTTCCAACCTTGGTAATACTGTGATACCATGACTCGTCCTGGAGTACTGATGGAGCTAGCAGATGATGCCGGGAAGGCACAGGGTAGTATCCAGTGAACCTGACAGCCATATGTACCTGAAGAGGCTTGCCTCAGCCAGGGTAACTGACAGGGATGTGGGAAGGCTTGGCCTTGGTGACCAGTATGAAACACAAATGCAAAGCACAACAGATGGGGACATGAGGTGTGTAGTGGCAGTGTGGTAACCCAGGATACTTATGCATGCAGCAGGACTTCCATGCTGCCTAAATGCAACTATTTAAACAAATGCATTAAAAACTAGAGAGACTGTAGTGTGGATGGCATTGCTACCTTCACTCTTTTTAAAATCTTTGTCTGGAAAGGGTGGGATATGAACACTGCGGGGTCCTTCTATGTGTGTCAGGTAATCATTGTTCTCTGTGAAGGCAAATGCTGCCCAACTCTAGGTCTGCATCTCCCTGCAGCTGGTGCCAGGGCAGATGTTTCCAGCCAGTTGGCTCTCTGGGGCCAGCTTGTCCCTCATTGCCCATCAGCCCAGGCCTGTCCTGCTCTGCCCTACACACTCTCTGCCTCTACATCCTGATGCTCTGCTCTCTTACCAGCTTGAATTGCTAGAGGCAGCCTCGCTACAACAGTGCCTAAATCCTTCCTGTGTAGAGTTACAACCTGGTGCTATTTTCTGCATCAACCTAGGGACCATACCCAGCCAAGAGCTGAAGACCAACATGAGGAATAAGCTCAAGGCAATCTGGTATGTAACTATGACTGTTTTGTCCCCATAAATAGTGGGCAGCCCAAGAGCTCTTTGAGCATTCCTGCACAGCAGCGGACTGCACATCGAGATCTCCTCTTGGACTGGGATGCCTGCGAAGGATACTTCTTGAGGTTGAGAGGTTCTTTGTTCTTTGCCACAACAGATCCTCCATAAATGACTAATAATGTGCAAACTATTTAATATTTAAGGTAATAAGGGTAATATTTAGATAATATTAAAGGTAATGTTTAAGATTAACTGTGTATATATAATCTTTTAAATGGAAGGGTCTCCTGACAGCTTTGTCTGACCAAGTCCTCCATGCAGGAAGTAATCTGGTGTACCTCACCACTATGTCTTGTTGAAAAGTTGCATTTACTCTTCAAACTTTGTTAAATCACTGTTCTATATCAGTAAATACATGGTTGCTTGTCTCTTGAGACTGAAGTACACAACTTCATCAGCAGCAATATTTAATAAGGGAAAAACCTGTTCAGCTAGAGAGTTTTTTTGTTTGTGTGGTTTTGTTTTCTGGGATAGGAGTGGGCAGGAGAGACACAACCATGTGGACTCTGAGGACAGTGAAGAAAGGGGCAGGGAGGCATGCCAGAACAGCCGTTACCCCTCACTGATGATGGCAGGCTGAGCTCTTGCAGCCCTTAGAGGTCACTGGTGGGCAGAATCCCATCTGTGTCCTGTGGAGTACCCTGGCAGGGTACTCCCAGAGTACCCAGAGTAGGGTCTGCTCCTGAACAAGTATGTGATTCTGAAGGAAGTGTGCAGTGGAGCAATCCATCACTGGGAGGACTGCAGCCCTTGGAAGGGACCCACACTGGATGCAGAATTTTATGAAGGACTGTGTCCTGTATGAGGGACACACTGTTCCTACAACTGCCATTTCCTTGCCCTACTGCGCCACCAAGGAGGACAAAGCAGAGCTGGGCCCAGGAAGAAAGGAGGAGTGCGGGGAAGGTATATTTAAGGTAAGGTATTTGTCAGTGTCCTACTCTAATTCAACTGGTGAATCAATGGTGACTTTGTTTAAATCTATTTTGGTTCCCCAAGCTTTTGCCCATGACCATAATTGGTGAGTGAGCCCCGTCTGTCCTTTGTCTTGACCCTTGAGCTTGTCCTGTATTTTCTCGTCTCCATCCACTAGAGTGGGATAGGAGTGAGAGAGCAGAATCGTAGAATACTATAGTACAGTATAGTATGGTATGGTATAGTATAGTATAGTAGCTGCTTGGTGCTCTGTTGCCAGCTGGGTGGCCTTAAACCATGACAAGAGCTCCACTCTGCTGTGAGTCAACCCTGCAGAAGAGAAAAGCATATCCTCTCTGTAATCCCCAGGGCCTCTTACCCTCCTCTTTCACACTGCTTCTTGCACTGTTCTGCAGACAAGGTGGCCACGCAAGATGAGAGGAGGGACAGAAGATAGCTGCCGGTTTTGGCAACATGAGCTGCTGTTAGGTCTCAGAGAAAGACTCCAGTGAAATGAAAGGTCAATGCTCAACTCAAGTTGAAACTGACTGGTGTAGAAGAAAGGATTTCTTAAGTATGTTCATAACAAGAGGAGGTCTAAGGAAAACACTGAGCCAATACCTGATAAAGACAATCACTAGTAAATAAGGATGGAGTAAATGCAGCGGCATTCATTGCTTCAATGCTTTTAATGCCTCAGTCTTTAATACTAACAATAGACATTGGGCTGCCCGGTTCCTTGACTTGGAGGATCATGACTGTGGGAACAGTGGTATTTTTAGGGTCCACTAATCAAGAGGTTAGTTGTATTAGGTGACCAGTTGTAGACCCATGGGAGTTGGTGAGATTAATCACAATGTATGAGAGAAGGTAGCAAATAATACAGCAGGACTCCTTGCAAATCTGCCAAAGGTCTTGGGAGTCTGGGGTTATCCCTGCTGACTGGAAGCTAGGCAACAATATTCTGGTTTACCACAAGGAAATGAGATAAGACTCTGGAAACTCTGTCTAACCTTTGTGCCTGGAAGAGTTATGGAAAAGATCCTGCTGGGTGCTACCTGAAAGGCTTTTCAAAGACAGTGCAGTCATTAGGCACATTCAACATGAGTTCACACGGGGAAGGGAAAGTCTGATCTAATTAATCTGATAGCCTTCTCTGATAACGTCACCCTCCTAGTAGGTGAAAAGAAGACTGTGGATACAGCTTTTCTGGACTTTAGTGTGTTGGATGAAGAAATGGATGGATGGATGGCAGGGCTTAAGAGGTTGAAGTGAATGAACCTACATCTTGCTGGTTTCCAGTTACTGATGATATTCCTCAGGGCCAGCTGAAGCTTATACAGTTGGCCTGGAACCATCAGTCCAGACTATCTAGATCTGTCTATAAGGACCTCTCTGTCTTCGCAAAGATCAGCACAGCCACCCAACTTAATGTCATCTCCAAACTTACTGATGATACACTCAATTTGCTAATCCAAGTAATCAATAATGATATTAAACAGGAGTGGCTCCAGTATAGAGCCCTGGGGAATGCCAGCTTAATTTAACTCCATCCACCACTACCCTTTGAGTCCGACCATCCAGCTGGTGTTCAGCAGAGTATATGCTTGCTCAAGCCATGGGCAGCCAGTTTTTCCACAAGAGTGGCATGAGAAACAGTGTCAAAAGCCTTAGGGAAATCCAGGAAGATATCCACAGCAACATGGTGAACATGGTGTTTGCTGGTGGCTATAGAAAACCCCGAGCCCTGGGTTTCATGGTGGTGTTGAAAGGCTGCATAGAGGCAATGAAAGCCAGCAATGGCATTTCAGGCTTACACCTTCCCTACAGGAGCAGGGGGCGGACACTCCTGCTGTATTTAGCATTGTGTGGCCTCACCTTGAATACTGTGTTCAGTTCAGTGTCATACTCATGAACTAATACTTCAAGCTTCATCTTAAAACATGTATCTGAGTCATTTTAATTAAAAATGTAATTGTAACTGATTACTTTGTTTCATTAAACACTTCTATCTGAAAACCACCATTCAGTTTTATAATGACACAATTTCAACCCAGTCTTGTAAATTTTCTCTTACAAGAGTCACTGATTTACAACATTAAAACTTGGGCTAGACAGACTCTTCTTACTGAAAAGGTTTTCATAAATACCAGCAGAAGAGCAGAAAGATACCTTTCTTTATGCAGCCATCTTTACAAAATTAACATATGCTTCTTAAAATAATGGTTTAACTTCAGGAATGCTTTGAAATAATTAATTTTATAAAATGAAATTATATTAATCTTCTCTGCTGAAAACACAGTGGTTTTTTTTTTAAAAAAAATGACTTCCTGAGGCTTTCTCTGTTTATTTTTCTGGAAATATGTAGGCATGGGTTACTTACATGCCTGAGCTCAGTGACATAACAGGGGGACGGGTTGCCGCAGAAACCACAGGACAATCAAGCATGTGTGCTGTGAGATCAGGAGGCGCCTTCTTCTAGCTGACAGGGAAAAAAGAAAAAAAAAAAACGGAGGGCAGGGTGGTTACCATAAGACATGGTGACTACTTGGACAAAGGCCAGTAGAAAACCAGTGGGCACCCAAACAGAGGCCACACACAGGCATGCAGATGTTCAGGCAGGTGGTTGCAGTGGGTGCTGGAGCCTCGCACTTGATATGGAGGCTGGCAGGTACAACACCTGTGTTAGGTGAGCAGATCAGAGACCTGATGAACATGGTGTCTGAGCTAAAAGAAGAGGTGGAAAGACTGAGAACTATAAGAGATTGTGAAAGGGAAATTGACTATTTCCATAATGTCGTATCTGCAAAACCTGATCTAGGGTTGACTCTTAGTGGCTGAGGGGGTCCAATATCCTCCCTACAGCAAGTCTCTCAGCCTCCACGTAATAACCCACGGGAGCAAGGTCAATGGGAACAGGACTCCACCTGACAGAACAAATGCAAACGGAGAAAGTGTGCTACATTAAAAAGTTCACCACCTACGGTGCACTTGTGGAATAGGTATGAGGCTCTGCAGGAGGAACAGGTCATCAGCAAAGATGAGGACTCAAAAAGCCCAGGAACTGCAACAAAGACAGGTTGCCTCAGGCCAGCCATCAGGACCAATCCTGAAAAG
>VXBP01001802.1:430801-558567 GCA_013400115.1 Rhinopomastus cyanomelas | reverse complement strand
CAAGAGCTGAAACCACTCTGGTGATTAGTCTATGACGGCTTTTCCCACCACTGAAAGAACTCTCCAAAATCTACTTGTGCAAACACTTTGCATAGCACAACCAGACGACCACCTGACGAACCTACTTTGGGGCGCGTTCAGCATGCACTGCAGCAGAAACACCACGGGTGAACAAGTCGCTGCCGCTTCCCAGATGCATTCAGCTGCTCGGGGCACACTCTGATCCGCCCGACAGAATGCAGCAACGGTGCTACATGAACCCCTGAAAGGGGCACCAAACCATCTGCCTCAAAAACTTGAGGAAGTTGATGAAGTCTTCTACAGCCAGCTGGCAGCAGCCTCACAGGTGCAGGCCCTGGTCCTCGTGGGGGATTTTAACTACCCAGACATCTGCTGGGAGACCCACTCGGCCAGCCACCCACAGTCCAGGAGGTTCCTCAAGTGCATTGTGGACAATTTCCTGATGCAGAGGGTGGAAGAGTCCCCTAGGAGAGGAACTCTGCTTGACCTTGTCCTCACCAACAAGGCGGGCCTGGTTGAAACAGTGAAGGTTGGGGGTTGCCTCGGTTGCAGGGACCACGAGATGGTGGAGTTCAGGATCTCGTGTGGCAGGGACAGAATAGCTACCAGAACCACAACCCTGGACTTCAGGAGGGCCAACTTTGGCCTTCTCAAGCAATTGCTAGGGGACATCCCGTGGGACAGGGTACTGGCGGGTAAGGGAGCTCAGGACAGCTGGCAAACATTCAAGGACTGCTTTCTAGAAGCACAAGAAATGAGTATCCCAACAAGGAATAAGTCAAGGAAGGGGGCCAAAAGACCCGTGTGGTTAACCAGGGAACTACTAGGCAAACTGAAGAGGAAGAAGCAAGCCTATAAGTCATGGAAGGAGGGAATGGCCACTTGGGGTGATTACAAGGCTCTAGTGAGGGAATGTAGGGATGCAACTAGAAAAGCCAAGGCCTCCTTGGAATTAAACCTTGCAAGAGAGGTCAAAGGCAGCAAAAAAAGCTTCTTTAAATATATAGCAAGCAAAAGTAAAACTAGAGGCAGCGTAGGCCCCCTGCAGAATGAGGTGGGTACCCTGGAAACAGAGGATGCAGAGAAGGCAGAGATACTTAACACTTTCTTTGCATCTGTCTATACTGCTAAGGGTTGTGTTGACATTAGACCCCAGACTACAGAGGAGGTTGAGGCAACAGGTGAGCCTGCCTTGGTTGATGAGGATTGGGTTAGGGATAAGTTGATCAAACTGGATGTGCACAAATCCATGGGCCCAGATGGGATGCACCCGCGTGTGCTAAGGGAGATGGCGGAGGTCATTGCTAGGCCGCTCTCCATCATCTTTGCTAGGTCCTGGGAAACGGGAGAGGTGCCTAGGGACTGGAAAATAGCAAATGTTACCCCAATCTTTAAAAAGGGAAAGAAGGAAGACCCGGGTAACTATAGACCGGTCAGCCTCACCTCCATCCCAGGAAAGGGATGGAACAATTTGTACTAGAGGCTGTTTCTGGGCACATCAAGGACAGGAGGGTCATTAGGGACAGTCAGCATGGCTTCACAAAGGGAAAGTCATGCTTGACCAACCTGATAGCCTTTGATGAGGGTGTAACCAGGTGGATGGATGAGGGCAGAGCCGTGGATGTCATCTATCTTGGTTTAAGAAAGGCATTTGACACGGTCTCTCACAGCATCCTCGCAGACAAACTGAGGCAGTGTGGCCTGGATTTTCGGGTAGTGAGGTGGATTGTAAACTGGCTACAGGGTAGAAGTCAGAGAGTGGTGGTCAATGGGACAGAGTCTAGTTGGAGGCCTGTATCTAGTGGAGTGCCCCAGGGATCGGTGCTGGGACAATGTATGTGAATCTAAGTAAAATCCGAGATCACTCTTCATCAGGATGCTCCCACATGCTTATCTCACCTTCACAGTAGATGAATCTCAAGACAAAATAAACCTTGTGCAGCTCCAAACCAACCGCACTCATCTACCTGGCATCATCCAGTTAAACTACAGGGACTCTAGCAAATCCAAAATTTATGGGTGCTCCACGCCCCTCACAGTCTAATCAGCAGTATTAGACAGTCGTGACGCTATGCTACAGGTATAGCTGTGACCACGTTTGGGGGATTTTATTTGCTTTGGTTTTATTAGGAATTTTAAGACACAAAACTAGTTTTGAACATTTACATTGGAAAGCTTAAAAAAGCTGTACTTTTAACTTTGAAGCGAACTAAGCTGTATCAGTATCTCAGATTCTGCCTCTCCAGTGAAAGTCTCCAGAGCATGCAAGTCTGAACATTTATGAATTTAGGAAAAAACCCAGATGCCACGTTATTCAACGAAACCGCAGGCCTCCTCTCCAGTACAAAGCAAGCCATCCACTTTGATTGACTGCAACATTCTCTACTAGCCGTAGTGGCAACCCAAGCTAGGCATACCTGAAAACTTCCAGTCCACAGCAGAAGCACTGAGCACACATTGACAGTTAAAGAAGGTGGTACCTGTCTGTTGTTTGCTACAACAAAAACCTGAACAAAAAGAACCACGTTGAAGCGTTCAAATGAAGGTTGTTTTCAGCAGTAATTTCACAGACTTACAGCTTCGATACTTCAGAAAATGACCCCTGGAAAAGAGGTGCGTTGTAGAAAATAGCCTTCCCACGCGCGTGGATTCACACGCGATGCCTCCCCAGGGTGCGGCGCCGGAAGAAACTCCCCGCACATGCGGTGTCAACCACTGAAGCTGAGGCCGGCACAGGAAGCAGAACCATACCTGAACGAAGCGAGATGGCGAGCCAGACGCGCTGGCGGCCTAAAGGCCCGAGTTTTCCCATCGAAGCGTCCGCACAGTTTGCAGCTCGGTGAATCTCAGAGAACTTCTGGCAGCTCCCGCGCGGCAGCCGCGCTTCCGCCCTCAGGCCGCCCTCTGCGCTCCCGGGGCGGCGCCGCCGCCGCTCTTCCGGGCCCCCGCCGAGGGCTCCGCGATCTGACCGGAAAAGGCCGCTTCCAGCCGCTCGTCGATCTCGGTTTTCTCCCGGAAAAAACACCAGAGCAGCATCCCGGCGCCCAGCAGGCTGACGGGCAGCACCGTGGACCACGGCCTCTTCTGGTCGCTGCCCATCGACTGGCCGACGCTCCACACCCGCGGGCTGGCCTTGCTGGCGGAGAAGGGGATCGGTCCCTCGCCCTCCGGATCCGCGCCCTCTGCTCCTCGCCGCCGTGCCAGGCACCTTCGGGGCACCGGGAGCGGGGAGCGCCGCGCCCTGCAAAGACACTCGCGTCAGGGCCGTGGAACCCGCCGCCCAGCCCCTGGCCCCCGGTCCCCGGCCTCACCGCCAGCGGCCTAGCGCCCAGCTCATCCCGCTCCGGCAGCGGAAGAAGTGGCGCCCGCGTCGGCGGAAGCGGCGCCGCCAAGGAGACCGCGCGGGAGGCGGCAGCACGACTGGAGGCGGCGGGTTAGGCAGCTTCCGTTGGAACTGTCAATTTTATTCCGTGTTTTATACAAAGAGCGGCCGCGCATCCTAGCAGCGCAGCCGTCCTTCCGTGACGACTCGGTCGTGGCGGCAACTTTCCAGCAGCATCTCGAGCGGCGTTCGCCTTCTGCGCCCGCTACCCACTGGTGACTCTAGACATGAAGGGAGCGGTGTGTCGTGCACTGCTGTGCCCGAAAGCGTGTCATCCCTCTGCTGAACTGTGCACACGTCAGCACGCAGAGCAAGCAGCGTGCTGCTCTCTGCATGGTCCTCGGTACCATTCACACAACATCGGCCTGGAACTGTTTTGTATTGGCAGCACCACCTGTTATTACGCTTAATGAAAGAAAACAACTAATCTGGGAACTGAGACAATCTGTAAACCCATGCCAAATATGCACCATGACAACAAACGTTGTCACATGCTAGCCAACCTCTCCTTAAAGGGCAAGCTCTCCCTCCATTGGGTTCCCTTTGCTTTAGGGCAGAAATCACCAAGTCAGTAATGCTCACAGAAGATAAATCCCCTTAGTACCATGATACAGGTTAACTTGCTTGACAACCCAAATGGGGTCACCGCTTACCACCCACGCTTTTTCATACAGTGTCATTCCAAGCTCCTGTCTCTCCAAGCAGCTGCTCGTTGTTCTTTGACACATTGAGAAAAGTCGTGGCTGCAGTTGCCGATTTGTTATTTTCGTGCTCAACACTCTTGTTTTCAGCTGTAATATTTAGTTTAAGACACCAGTTATTCCTGCTTTTAAACAGCACAACATTTCTATCATGGAATTCACGAAACAGTTTTTACAGAAGTAATCCCGAGTAAGCTGCAGATTCTGCTTTTGATTACATGGCTCTAATCTACAACAACTAAGCAAACTACCAAACAGGCAGAAATGCTGTGTAAGTTACACAGTTAAATGCATAACATAAACAAATGTGCAGGTGAAAGGCTTCACAAAAATTCTAATACCAGATTTCCCTGGGAAAGATAATCACCAACTAAAAAAACAAGAAACTTTCTCCAAGTAAGAAGAAAACAGTCAATTGGATCACGGGTTTCTTGTCGTGAGGTGCCAGTTATGAACACAGAAGGCGTAAATATACACTGAAGGAAATTAAATTCTCCTTAGACACACAGCTCAAGTAATAATGTGCACGATGCACTGGAAGAACTGGGAAAAATCCCACCACCAAAACAAAAACACCCCAGCTTGTCTGGAATTAATCCAGACAAGTGTTGCTTCTTATAGCCAGTACCAAATAGTGTTTCCTTCTAAAAACTGCCTGTGAGATGTTGCTCCCCTAACAGAAGTCAGAAAGGAAGTAAAAGGTAATTAAGAAGGGATAAAAACACCTCATATAGGGAACGTATCAGGTGCTCTGGAAGAAGTCAGGTCTTGTGGCTGACTATTCAGAAAGTGGAGCTACTCGGAAGCAGCTCATGTGCTATGAACGCTGCAACTCCCATTTCTTTTAGCACTTCAAGTCCCACAGAGAATCTTCCATTACAACAGCAGTGAAAAATTTCCTAAAAAGCTAAAATGTCAAGTCATCAAAAGTTCTTTTGGGGGGGTACAAAATAAGTCCTCTGGCATAGGAATCCAGACCTAAGTACTTACTAAAAACTTTGTCTACTGAATCTTACCTCCATATATGGCAGGTTATTTAACCCTTGTAGTAACAAACACTGGGGCCATCACAATTTGACCAGGCAACAACGAAAGAGAGCAGTGCCAAAGAACTCACCTGCAATTCCTTCGTGTGTGATACCATGCTGACTTAGCAAATCTTTCAGGTTTTTTATTTCTTTGGAAAGTCTCCTGTATTCCTAAGAAATAAAGCACATTTTAAATGGCTTTCCCACTCTCCAAATGCAATCACAACATGGAATTTCATAAGAAATAACCGGTCTGTGCACAGACGTTACTGAAAAGATCCTAAAGACAAATGGCTTATTCCCAGAACAAGGGTCACAGTTTATAAGAAAATGTGTTTCTGTGTTTCTAAGACAGCAGCCAGCTTTCTCCCAAAACCGAGAGTAGGAAACGGGAGAGCTTCCTACAACTGTTGGGGATCTGCCCTCTAACTAAATATTCAAAATTTGTATCTTAGATCACAATGCTATAGTCTGGAAACTCGCCGCCTCTTCACCTGTTGAACTAACCCTAACTTCTCATTACTAGGTGATGTTCTTGTGTTCAGCAGCTTCTGCTAACTTACAGAGCCAGGGATTGCCTAGTACTTTTGAAACCCCAAACCGCAGATCTGAAATTTCAAAGAAGCTCCAAAATAAAAAAATCATAGGCGACCATTCCAGTGCCTAATGGGCGGCCCACCAAAGCAGGTCTCTTCATGCCAGCGTGCTCGGCTGAACCACAGTTCATTTGGCTACATTCAGGAATCACCAAGTGGCACTTTGCCTACGCTAAAAAATAAAATTACAACTCCACATTAGAGTCAATTAATTTCCTTCCATGATGGTTTTGTAACATTCAACTTGCACTCTTCTCAGCTGAGCGCACCATGTTCCTCTATCTTCCATCTGTCTTAGTCCTGTTGCAGGACTATTCACACACATGAGGGTCGTTGTGCCTTTTGCTCGTCAAGCAGATGGTGCATTTTCACAGAATCACAGAACATCAGGGATTGGAAGGGAACTAGAAAGATCATCCCGTTCAATGCCCCTGCCACAGCAGAATCCCCTAGATCCAGTTGCACAGGAACATGTCCAGGCAGGTTTGTAACGTCTCCAGAGAAGGAGACTCCACAACCTCCCTGGGCAGCCTGTTCCAATGCTCCGTTACCCTCACTGTGAAGAAGTTCGTTCTGATATTTATATGGAACCTCCTGTGGTTCAGCTTGCACCCATTGCCTCTTGTCCTGTCACCAGATGATACTGGGAAGAGCCTGCCTCCATCCTCCTGACACCCACCCCTCACATATTTATAGACATGAATGAGGTCACCCCTCAGTGTCCTCTTCTTCAAGCTCAAGAGAGCCAGCTCCCTCAGCCTTTCCTCATAAGCAACGTGTTCTGCTCCATCATCTTTGCTGCTCTGTGCTGGACTCTCTCCAGCAGTTCTGTGTCCCTCTTGAGCTGAGGGGCCCAGAACTGGACACAGTACTCCAGACCTGGTCTGTGTCATCATGCACTAACAGAACCACGGAATTGTTCACGAGCTATAGGACTTGTAAGTGTCGGTATTTGTAAGGCTGTTTACATATTTATTTTCAACAGCAATTCCTTCCCATTTCCAGTCTGACACTCCCCTGGAAAGAGTATTTACAAGATTTTCATGATCCGAGCACCTACACGGACAAACCTTTACACACCTGCCCCATCATCGTATTGTGCATTTAGCTTTACTGGTTTCTTTTGGACTTCACGGCTGGAATAGACCCCAAATCACTCTGGTGCAGACTGGTACTTAATGGAACCCGAAAGGTAACTGCATCGACAGACTTCAGTCAAATCCAAAGCGTATTGACACAATGCTGTCACACTGATGCTGCGGTAGAGCAAAAAGGCGGCAGTTTAGTTCCACGCCGTAAATACTACACTCTGTACCTTGCTGCACTTCTCCACCGTTTCAAATTCCAGGCTTATTTTTGCATTTTGTTTCTCTATTTCTCTTTCTTGTGTTGCCTTCAGGAGTCCTGCTTCCTCAAAAACCTCTCTCAGGACTTTTTTGTAACCCTGGAAAAGAAAGTTTCCAAAACACAATAGATCAATCCACCCGACTCTCCTCTCTGCTTGTAATTTGCCGTGGCCATTCCAATCCCTCTCGCGGCAGAAAACAGTCCAATCACCAGCTGATACAGCAGTTACGGAGCACAGCGTATTGCCTGCCACCCACGGGACAAAGGCATCCACTCCAAAGCGAGAAGCCCAGCTTCACCATTTGACACCCACTAAGAACTGGAAGCAACTGACAAACCTGCTCAGTTATTAGTTCATCATACAGAAGCTGCTCTGCTTCATCCCACTTCCTTTGAAGGGCTTCGGTCAGAGTTGGATAAACTGAAAAACAGAGTAAATGATGTAACAACAGAAGCCAATGTTTCTGTGCAGTGGCTAGCCTCAGCTGACTGTAAGGGTTTCAGTTAAATTCTATTTCACACATTTCAAGTTCGTGGAGAATGCCGCCGACCAAATGATTCTTTCTTGTTTCCAGCTAGAAGGCCTCATATTTTAGAATATAAACATTTACACGAGGTTGGTGTAATGCACCAGCTGTTCCACACAAATGATTTTCTAAATCTTACCTAAAAGAGAGTGGGGGTGGCACACAAGAGGAGTCTCAAACGTCAGAGAGTAAACACAAGTGCTTGGTTCAGACACATAGGCCAGTTTGTTACTCCTTCCACAAACAAGACGAACCTAAACAACAGTAAAACCAAATATGAGCGTAGGAACAGCTCTACTCCAAACAGCATCAACAGCACTGATGATCAGTTTGGCATTTTCCAGTGTCGTCAAACGCATTTCTGCACTTCCTGGCACATCAGGGTTTCCAGCCTGTCACACACAGAAGAACAACAGCAGGGATATACTCAGACGATTTCATCAAACGTGAAAACTGCTTCCTCTAATGGGAAATTATCCCCACCATCTGTCACTGCTCTTTAGACTCCCAAGCACCACATTTTCAGCAAGAACAAGGGTGAACAGGACACTCTTTAGAACTTCCTCTGAGGTAAGAAAAACTAAGATAAGAAATGTTATTTCTGACCAATGTGCTACACAAAGAGAACACCACACACCTAACCTGCAGAAATTTGTTTCAACCTTTTAACTCACAGCACAAGTCTTTTCTGCGAGACATCTGAGTCACAGTATCAAAGGTCACACAGGAATATTAATTCTTGCTGCAACCCTGATGGGAGGTAAGCACACTATCAAGGTATCTCACAATACAGAGTATCCGCACCTTGGCCAACAGATTTTTGTCCTTTATTCCATCTTCACATCAGTGATTATGCCAACTATATATCCCTCTCTCTCTGGAGTACTGTACTGTCAACGGCCATTGTCACAGGTTAAGGATCTTCTGCATGAAAAGCAGCCTGCTATGAACTACAGAGCATCTCTACCTCTTCTTCGTTACAGAAGCCTGCGTCACCAAGCAACGCGAGGCTTAATCGTTCTGCCTGTAAAACTGCGTAACGCACAGATGTGGGAGGTGGCCAAGGGCAACCATCAATGAATAAAAGGATTAAAGACGTCTGCCAATCATGTGCTGCATGCCAGATGCCACGTCTCTTGGCTCGATTCCTTGGTCATGCCCATGTATCTGATTCCTCCAATTCTCCTTGTGTGCTGTTGTCTTCACACCTCACTTAGCCGCTCATCACACTGCTACTGATCGTCTAACTTCATAGAATCACAGAATCACTAGGGATTGGAAGGGACCTCGAAAGATCATCTAGTCCAACCCCCTGACAGAGCAGGATCACCCAGACCAAGTCTCACAGGAACACATTCAGGCGGGTTTTAAATGTCTCCATTGAAGGAGATGCCACAACTCCCCTGGGCAGCCTGTTCCAGTGCTCCACCACCCTCACTGTGAAGAAGCTCCTTCTCATATTTATGTGGAACTGGGGTCGGAGTGGCTGGAGAGCAGCCAAACAGAAAGGGACCTGGGGGTGCTGATCGATACCCGCCTGAACATGAGCCAGCAGTGTGGCCAAGAGGGCCAATGGCATCCTGGCCTGCATCAGGCATGGTGTGGCCAGCAGGAGCAGGGAGGTCATTCTACCCCTGTACTCTGCACTGGTTAGGCCGCACCTTGAGTACTGTGTCCAGTTCTGGGCCCCTCCATTTAGGAAGGACATTGAGGTGCTTGAACGTGTCCAGAGAAGGGCAGCGAGGCTGCTGAGAGGCCTTGAGCACAAGCCCTATGAGGAGAGGCTGAGGGAGCTGGGATTGTTTAGCCTTGAGAAGAGGAGGCTCAGGGGAGACCTTCTTGCTGTCTACAACTACCTGAGGGGTGGTTGTGGCCAGGAGGAGGTTGCTCTCTTCTCTCAGGCAGCCAGCACCAGAACAAGAGGACACAGCCACAAGTTGCGCCAGGGGAAATTGAGGCTTGAGGTGAGGAGAAAGTTCTTCACGGAGAGAGTCATTGGCCACTGGAATGGCCTGCCCGGGGAGGTGGTGGAGTCGCCATCTCTGGAGCTGTTCAAGGCAGGATTGGACGTGGCACTTGGTGCCACGGTCCAGCCTTGAGCTCTGCGGTAACGGGTTGGACCTGATGATCTGTGAGGTCTCTTCCAACCTCGGTAATACTGTGTGATACTGTGATATTGTGAACCTCCTCT
Organism: Rhinopomastus cyanomelas; assembly: GCA_013400115.1. NCBI lineage: Eukaryota > Metazoa > Chordata > Aves > Bucerotiformes > Rhinopomastidae > Rhinopomastus > Rhinopomastus cyanomelas. Next base: position 548,774 of record VXBP01001802.1, on the reverse strand, counting down.
GTTCCAGCTCACACCCATTGCCCCTTGTCGTATCACAAGATGACACTGAGCAGAGCCTGGCTCCATCCTCCTGACACCCACTCTTCACATATTTATAGATATTAACGAGGTCACCCCTCAGTCTCCTCCAAGCTAAAAGAGACCCAGCTCCCTCAGTCTCTCCTCATAAGGGAGGTGGCTCCACTTCCTTCATCATCCTCATAGCTCTACGCTGGACTCCCTCCAGCAGCTCCATGTCCTTCTTGAGCTGGGGGGCCCAGAACTGGACACAACACTCCAGATGTGGTCTCACCAGGGCAGAGTAGAGCGCGAGAAGAACTTCTCTTGATCTGCTAACCACCCTCTTCTGATCCAGCCCAAGATGCTTTTGGCCCTCTTGGCCACAAGGGCACACTGCTGGCTCATGGCCATCCTTCTGTCCACCAGGACCCCAGGTCCCATTCTCCTATGCTGCTCTCCAACAGGTCAGTCCTCAACCTACACTGGCACCTGGGGTTCTTCTTGCCCAGGTGCAAGACTCTGCACTTACCCTTGTTATAGTTCATTAAATTTCTCTCTGCCCAGAGAGAAACTGTAGCCCTCTTTTTTCCCCTGGATATTTTTAGCACAACAGGCTGGAATCCTTAATTCAACAGCCCTTTCTTTTTCCTGACACAAAGTACAAAGCTCTCTGTGTTTTCACAGAGGCAGCAATACCAGAATATTGCCCTCTATCAAGGCAAAAAGAAGTTAAAAGTAACCAACGAGAACAGAGAATCACCGAGTCTCTTTGGCTGGAAGACACCTTTGGGATCATCAAGTCCCACATTCAACCCCATACTGCCAGGTGTTGCATCCAGAGACTGTAGGCCTGACACCAGAGCACAAACAGCCTTTGCTGTAAGCCCAGTCGCTTTCGCTGGAAGCAAGTCAGGTGCGCGATACCCGTGTCTTTACAGGCAACACACAAAGACCCTTTCTGATTGCCGGTGATACATTAAAAACCTGCAGGGTAGCTAAAACTCCTTGCAAAGTACACCAGGATCACAAACAGGCTTCACACCCCTGGAAAACAGTGTCGCTGAGGGCTGCAAACATCACCAAAAGGTGACTCTTCTGCAGAGAGGAGAGAGAGAGCAAATTTCATCTGTTTTAGGTTCATCCCCAAAATCAGGTGCATCACAGGGGTAATATTGATGCTGAGTTACTCGTAAATCAGCTAAAGGTTAAGAAAAGATCAAGCTGGGTGAGTGGGACTGTGGTCACTGTCAACAGTTACTAAAAGTTAACCCTTCTGTGCCATAATTCCTGGGAATTTGTGCAAATCAACCCTCCCTGCATCCTTATGAATAAGCAGAAGCATAAGACCCTTTAGGTGCCTCACGTTCCTCCTTTTCCACCACGCTTTTGCGTAGTACAAGACCTGGCCTTCACTTGGTACCTGCGATTGCTCTGGCTATGAGGCATTTATCAGCCATCAAGTGTCTACTGCTCCTCTGCAACTCTGAGCTTTGCAAATTTCCTACTGCCAACACGAGCTCACCACCAAACCAGGTCCATACGCACCATGTCTACTCACGTGTCCTTTAAATACCTCCTAGGGCAGTAGCTCAGAAGATACTATCAGTCACCTGTTGAGCCACTCAGATGTGCACTAAGTCCACAGGGCCAGAGTACCGAGAGAAATGCTGGAAGCGCTCACCAAGCCACTCTCCATCACCAGTCCTGGCTAACTGGAGTGGACTAACTCCAGTTGACTGGAGACTAGCAAATACGATCTACAAGAAAAGCTGCAAGGAGGATCCTGGAAACTACAGGCCTGTCTGTCTGGCACTGGTGCTCGGAAAGGGCTGCAGACGTTGGACTTCAGGCAGGCTTCCAACACTGTTTCCCACAGCATTCTCCTTCAGAAACTTAGGGCGCAAAGCTGGGATAAGTACACTCTGCACTGCACAAAATGCCGGCTGGATGGCCAGGCCAAAGGAGCTGAACGGAGATAAATCTAGCTGGCATCTGGTGCAGGGTTCAGTACTAGGGCTTGTTCCTTTCAGTGATCTGGATAAGGGGATAGAGTGCACCCTCAGTACGTTGGCAGATGACACCAAGCTGCATGGGTGTGTTGAGCTCCTGGTGGGTGGGGAGGCTCTACAGAGAACTAGACAGGCTAGATCAGTGGGAGGATGTTAACTGCAGGAGGTTCAGGAAGGTCCTGTGCTTGCGTAGTGACAACCCCACGGCAGGCTACAGACTCAGGCACGTGTGGTTGGTGAGCTGCACAGCAGAAAAGCACCTGGGTGTTTTGACTTACAGTTGTCTGAACATGAGCCATCAGTCTGCCTGCAGAATCATAGAATCATTATGGATTGGAAGGGACCTCGAAAGATCATCTAGTCCAATCCGCCTGCAACAGCAGGATCCCCTAGACCAAGTCACACGGGAACCTGTCCAGTCAGATCTTGAATATCTCCAGTGAGGGAGACTCCACAACCCCCCTGGGCAGCCTGTTCCAGTGCTCCATCACCCTCACCATGAAGAAGTTCCTTCTCAGGTTGATGTGGAACCTCCTGTGTTCCAGCTCACAACCACTGCCCCTCGTCCTATCACTACATGACACCGAGAACAGCCCAGTGCCATCCTCCTGACACCCACCCCTCAAATATTTGTAGACATTAATGAGGTCACCCCTCAGTCTCCTCTTCTCCAAGCTAAAGAGACCCAGCTCCCTCAACCTCTCCTCATAAGGGAGGTGTTCCACCTCTCTTATCATCTTTGTTGCCCTACGCTGAACTCTCTCCAGCAGCTCCACATCCCTCTTGAACTGAGGAGCCCAGAACTGGACACAATACTCCAGGTGTGGTCTCACCAGGGCAGAGTAGAGGGGGAGAAGAACCTCTCTTGATCTGCTAACCACCCCTCTTCTAATCCACCCCAGGATGCTGTTGGCCCTCTTGGCCACAAGAGCACATTGCTGGCTCATAGTCATCTTGTTGTCCACCAGGACCCCCAAGTCCCTTTCCCCTACACTACACTCCAACAGGTCAGTCCCCAGCCTATACTGGTACCTGGGGTTGTTCTTGCCCAGATGCAAGACTCTGCACTTACTCTTGTTATAGCTCATTAGATTTTTCTCTGCCCAGCTCTCCAGCCTGTCCAGATCTCGCTGAATGGCAGCACAGTCTGCAGGGGTGTCGGCGACACCACCCAGCTTTGTGTCATCAGCAAACTTGCTGACAGTGCATGCCAATCCCTCATCCAAGTCATCAATGAATAGATTGAACAGGACCGGTCCCAGCACCGATCCCTGGGGCACTCCACTAGATACAGGCCTCCAACTAGACTCTGTCCCATTGACCACCACTCTCTGACTTCTACCCTGTAGCCAGTTTACAATCCACCTCACTACCCGAAAATCTAGGCCACACTGCCTCAGTTTGTCTGCAAGGATGCTGTGAGAGACCGTGTCAAATGCCTTTCTTAAGTCAAGATAGATGACATCCACGGCTCTGCCCTCATCCATCCACCTGGTTACGCCCTCATAAAAGGCTATCAGGTTGGTCGAGTATGACTTTCCCTTTGTGAAGCCATGCTGACTGTCCCTAATGACCCTCCTGTCCTTGATGTGCCTGGAGACAGTCTCTAGTACAAATTGTTCCATCACCTTTCCTGGGATGGAGGTGAGGCTGACCGGTCTATAGTTACCTGGGTCTTCCTTCTTTCCCTTTGTAAAGATTGGGGTAACATTTGCTATTTTCCAGTCCCTAGGCACCTCTCCCATTCCCCAGGACCTAGCAAAGATGATGGAGAGCGGCCTAGCAATGACTTCCGCCATCTCCCTCAGCACACGCGGGTGCATCCCATCTGGGCCCATGGATTTGTGCACATCCAGTTTGATCAGCTTATCCCTAACCCAGTCCTCATGAACCAAGGTGGCCAATGGCATCTAGCTTCTATTAGAAAGAGCGTGGCCAGCAGAAATACAGAGATGATCATCCCCCCTGGCACCAGTGAGCCCACACTGCAAGTACTGTGCTCAGTTCCAGACATCTCACTGCAAGAAGGACAAAAAAGTGCTAGAGCATGTCCAGAGATGAGCAACAAGGAAGAGCAACAAGGCTCGTGAAGGGTCTGGAGCACAAGTTGTATGAGGGGCTGGGCTTCTTTAGCCTACAGAAAAGGCTGAGGGGAGACTTCATTACTCTCTACAACTACCTGAAAGTAGGTTGGACTGAGTAGGGGGACAGCCTCTTCTTCCTGCTGGCAAGCAACAGGACCAGCAGAAATGGGTGCAATCTGCACCAGGGGACGTTTAGGATGAATGTTAGGAAGAATTTCTTCACCCAAGGAGTTATCAAACATCAGAACAGGCTGGCCGGAGCAGTGGTGGAGTCCCCATCCCTGGAAGGACTTAAAAAGCACACAAACATAGCACTGAGGCACATGGTGCAGGGCTAATCTGGCAGCGCTGGGTCAAGACCTTGGATGGTCTCAAAGATCTTTTCCAACCAAAGATATTCTGTGATTTCACCACTGCTCTGGGCAGCCCGATTCAATGTCCAATGACCCTTCCAATGAAGGAACTCTTCCCAATATCCTGCCTAAACCTCCCCTAGTACAACTTACAGCCTATAGTCCTATCACTTGCTAAGCTTAAGTTAAGCAACTTAAACACTTAAGTGACCTTCTTACAAAATGTTATCCTGGTTTTAGCCTCCATCTGATCACCTAACTCCCACAGGAATTCATCTTTGGTTTTGTGTCACATCCTAAACGAGAAATTCAAGGCAGGAACACTTCAGTCTGCAGTGTCACAAGTGCGTGCAGACAGTCACACTGCCTGGATTAGCACAGTTTAGGTTACCATACCTTAGTCTGTCTGCTCTTAGTTTCACATGAGTCTCCTTCCCTCATCCACATTCCACAAAATGTATTGTTTTCAATTTCCCACTCGTGCCAGATTCTGAAAAAAAACAGGACACCATTCTATTTCAGGTTACTGGAAAGAAAAGAGGCGTGCACAAGGAAAAGCAACACGAACACCCTCATGCCACGTTCAATTTGACTGTACATTCTTCACTTCTGTTTCTTACAGCCACAGCCTCATACGCAGGGCACACCAGTGCTACTCTGAGAGCACAGCTTTGGACCAACTTTCAGTTAGCAAAACACTGGCGCTTACAAATCTGAGTTTAAAATCCAGTGAAACGTACTTAGTGCTGGTGAAAGCACCTACACGCTATTCGTGAAGCCAGTGATCATCTCGCCATCTTGCTGCACCCCTTTTCTCTTGTATGGTCCCTGTAAACACAGGGAAAAAAACCCCACGTGTATGCAAAATCCTTAGAAATACTGGAATTCTAAAGCAGTTAGCAAAGTCTTTGCTGGCACAGGCTGTAGTTGCGTATGACTGGCTTTCTCAAGGGACGCAGGGCACCTCCAGCTGGCACTGGTTACTCATCAGTGTCTAGCTAAACTAGGAGGTCAGCATTTAGCGACAAAAGAAACAAAGCCTTTTCATGCAAAATGAACGCCTCCGGCCTCGGGAACAACAGTGGCCTGAGCCACCAGTGCAACAGCCTTACTGTCAAAGCTGCCTCCTTCTCGACAAACGGTGGGCTAACAACACAGGTAAAATTTAAAAGTCTAAAAGCCTTACCCTAAAATCCCACTATAGGCGTTCCATCGAAACGTCTGCTCATGCTGCGTGACATTATGGAAAGGACAAAACTCATACTTGTATCTTAAAAGGAAAAAAACCCAGGAAAATAAACATTTCAGACTGAAATAAAAATCTAGTTCGTTCCTATCAAATACACAGAATCGAATACCCAAACCCAGCACTCACGTGGATTCAACAAAGCTGAAGCACTTCCCGGCCAGCCTGAAGAGATGCGCAGGGCCTGAAAACACCACAAAACGACATCAGGGCAGAATACAGCTCCGGTTAAACTTAAACAGGGCACTGTGGTGATACACCCGCAAGGACTACGCGACAGACGTGTTTATCTCTGTGTAAGGAAATCTGTGTCTCCCGTACAGACCCCTGTGAGCTCTCACTGGTGCTGTGCTGGTTTGCCTCACTACCAGAACATTCTGCATCTTCGACACTCAGTGGAATAGGCAAGCCTCTTCCTACAATAGAGATAAGAAACCTCTACACAGCCAAGCTGTTGGAGGCCAGATCTATAGAAGCACTCATCAGCACAGACCTTGCCAAAACACTGAAGTCACCAGAAGCTGAGGCAGCGAGACTTCTTGTCCATCCCCGAACTGAAGTTCACACTCCTAAAACCTATTTGCCCAAAAGGCATCTTTCCATTCAGCTTTCTATTGCCAACTCCATTTCTGTTTCGCTTCTCACACGCAGAGGTCGTACGTTCAATTAGGGTTTACAAAACATCACAGAAGACGCTAAACACAATGGCCATGTGGCTTTCTTGAACCTGAAGGTCTATGTCTGTGCGCGAGGTCAGCAGAGAGAAGTGCTTCCTTCTGCACGCACTTCGCATCCAGCATTTACCCGCTCTCCTCCTCCATACGCGGTCTGGGACGTTTCAGGCTCCCGTTCGCTTTGCCGAGGCACGAGGTTACACTACGACACCCGCACCTCATGTGCCAGCAGTCCAAGACTACCCTCGGGACTATTCCTTAAACAAGTCTGGAGTATCTGGTGCCGCCAGCCGACGTGACGACCTCTGTATGGCAGTACGACAACGTTAAGGATGTCATGAGGAAAAAGGGTTTCAGCAGGGATCGGAAGGACCTGTGACTGACTACAGACACCCACAGGACGAAAACGCGGGTACCTCTGTAACACCAGCAGCCCGAACGACCAACGAGATCAATCAAGCCTTCAGAAGCACCATAACGTCTGTCTGCCAAGGCTCGTTCTCCGCAACCGGAACCCAACGGCCAGTGAAGGCAGCCTCCGCCCGCAGGAAGTCGGGGCAGACTCCTCTGCAGGCGGCCGACGCCAACCGACAGCAAGAGACGGGCTCGTCTGTACCTGACACCGCTGACGGGGCCACCTTCGGCTGCAGCCGATTCGTCTGAGGCAAGAACGGGTTATTCAACCTTTGGGAAGAAGGACAGTCACACCTGTGAGCCCGAGTTACGCGGGCGGCGGCTGCTCCCGCCCCTGCCCGAGCGCCCGGGCACCCACAGCCGGGGTCGGCGCAAGCGCCCCGGCCTTGCCCGGCAGTGCCGGCGGACGGCCACGTACCCGAAGGCGTTCGGCTCTTCCACGATCTTCATCTTCCCCGCCGACGCGAGGAGACCTGCCAGGCAGAGAGCAGTTGGTGGCCGCCACCGGACGGGCCCCGGCGCCCCCGCTCGCCCCGAGCCCGCCCCGGCTCTTACCCGGCGCCGCGCACACCGCCGCCAGCAGCAACGCGGCGGCCGCCATCGCTTCTTCCGCGGGAAGCGGAAGGGCGCAGGGACGGCGGCGGCCGCTCCGCCCCGGCGGGGACCATGGATCGCGGGCGGCGGCGCCGCGGCGCTCGCAGCCTGGACGCCTTCGCCGCGGACGCAGAGGCCGCTCTGAAAGGTGCGGGGCGGGGAGGGGTGCGCCGCGGGCCTGGCTGGGCCTGGCGGCGGCCGAGCCCGGTCCGACCGGAGCCGGGCGGGCACTGACGGGCGTTTACTGTTCGCAGCCTGTCTGGCGGGCGAGGGGTGCGCGGAAGCCAAGTTCCCCTGTGCGCTCGCCATGTGGGAGCTCGGGCACTGCGATCCCAAGCGATGCACCGGGAGGAAACTGGCTCGAAATGGGCTGCTCCGAACGCTGCGCCTCCACCAGAGGTTCCCGGGCCTTGTCCTCAGCCCTCTGGCCACCGAATACGTTTCTCCGGCTGACAGGTAGGGGCCAGCGGGCGCTGAGGAGCGACTGGTTCAGTAGAAACGTTGGGGGAAAACCCAGAGTTTCCTTTGAACACGCCTGCAGAATTGCTAGGGAGATGCGTTATTCCAGAATCACAGAGCGTTAGGGATTGGCAGGGACCTTGAAAGATCCTCCAGTCCTATCCCCACTCCACAGCAGGATCCCCTAGACCCAGTCACACATGAACAGTCCAGGCAGATTTGAAACCTCTCCAGAGAAGGAGACTCCACAACCCCCTGGGCAGCCCCTGCCAGGGCTCTGGCACCCTCACTGGGAAGAAGGTCCTTCTCAGATCCATGTGGAACCTCCTCTGTGCCAGCTCACACCTGGTACCTCTTGTCCTATTTGGAGAGAAAAGTAGTCTCTAGAAGCTGGCGGAGAACCTGAACCCCAGCTCGGGTGTACCGCTAGGAATGAGAATGTCACTACTAACCCTTCTGGCACGCTTGTGAGCCAAACATTTTCACCGTGGGTTTGAAAGAGATGGCTAAGCTTTTCTCCCTCACACGCACATTCAGAAGAAGAGCAGGTCACTACTCATTCTCGCCGCATGTTTTGTAGATCGTTGCAAAGCACATGCGTACTGGCGAAGGCAGGGGACGGTAGGCAAATCCGTTGCTAGTATGAAGGGGCAGTTGCAGGTCTCACTTTCACTCTATCAGTACAACGCAACAGCTTTTCAAACACGGCAACGTTTTTTCTTTCAGGCACGTTGTTGCTCAGAGTGGAATTGCAGTCATCGATTGTTCATGGGCCAAACTGGAAGAAACTCCCTTTAAGAGAATGAAAGGAGGTCACCTACGGCTGCTGCCTTACTTGGTGGCAGCAAATCCTGTAAACTATGGTCGGCCGTGCAAGCTGTCCTGCGTGGAAGCTTTTGCTGCAGCTTTTTGCATTGTTGGTAGGCTGCATGACATAGGTTTGATGGGAAGTGTGTTCCCAGGAGATCCGTTCCAGGAGATACGATCTGCAGTAGAATAAGCTAATGCAGTCCCACTGGTCATCGCTTTGTTAAGCTTGGATTCCGATTGTCTAATCCAGTAACACTGAGGTATCTGAGGGTATTCGAGTCATCTGATAAAGGCACAAACTGCAGATCCTGGTATTGTCAGGATGGCTCCTGATATTCAAAAAAGCCACGTAAGACAATGCCTGAATCTTTACTTGCCTCTGTCTTAATGAGAGTTGGCAGCTGCCGGTTAATAGTTGGATTTTGTTTGAGAACAAAAGGAACTGTCCCTTCTTGCCATGTTCTGCAAACTCATCAGGGAATGTTCTTGGCAACTGGAGAGACAAGCTGCACTATACTGCAGGTTAGGTGCTTCCTTACTGAAGGACCGCAGGAGCCAATACCGAGTGAATAATTCATTACCTGTGCAAAATATTGTCATTAACACTCAGACTATTTTGAGTTGAAGTGAAATTTGATGTTTTTAATATTTTTAAAAGTCTGAATCTCTGACCACTGGAAAAAACACTGGCAGACATCTCACTATTGTAGCAATACACAAGCACTTACTGAACTTTGAAACCTGTAAGTTGAGTGAAATCTCACACCAGAAAAGGAAGCTGATCAGTTCTTCTCTGTTCCAGGATTCCCAGATTTAGCAACCATTCTTCTAAAAAAATTTAAATGGGGTGAAGCGTTTCTTGACTTGAACAAACATCTCTTGGAAAAATATGCCGCCTGTCGTTGCCAGCAAGAAGTGGTGGGAGTTGAAAACGACTTCTTATCCAGTGCTGAAGAAAGAACAGACGAAGAAATAGGTAAGAGAAAACAGACGCACCACAACCTCCTTTCCCTAATGAATGGTAATCTTTCTGTTTACTCTCATTAAAACACTGAGAAGCAGGAAGAGCCTTGCTGAGGTTTGTCGGTCCGTATTCTCCTTAAACACACAAGCTTGTGTTTTTCCGACTCAAAGATGACAGTGACTACAGCAACTTAATGCACGTAGTGATGTATCCGCAGTTGAAATACGGAACGGCTACTCTTTAAATGAAGGACGTCGGAGAACTAAGGAGTTGAAAAAACACGTTTCCTCATTTTATCTACAGACATTAACAGCAGAGGGTTCATAAAAAGACTAGTAATCAGGAGGACTACAAGAATGTAGGTGTCCAGGCCGACAGCAAGTTAGCTGTGTGCAAACCTAAAACTAATCTTAAGTGGGCATGCTTGGGTCATCCCTAACAGCAGACCTGTGAAGGTAACAGCCTGTAGTCTCTCTGATCTCATAGCCATGACATACTAGGCCAGATGAAACCACAGCCTTGTTGTTTGGTGGAAGCCTAACTACAGTAACGTTAAACTGAAAGCAGTTCTTAAAGGGCAGCACTACTATGCCAGCTAAAGCACGGTTTCACCCACAGACCTGTGTCTGGACTGTAGTCCCAAAGCTGTCATCCTCATTTGACTGTTCTGTGGTCACAGTTCTCCCCAGCTGTGCAGCCAGAGTAAATCTAGCCCTACCCTTACTCAACAAGAGCCACACATGGACAGGTGCACTTTACCTCCCAGTATACCTGGCTAACAAAGGTAGACCTTTTAGAACTAAACCATTTGAGAGCATCCGAGTTTTCTTACCAAAAGCCTTAGTTTGTAAACCAGTGGATACAGTCTGACTGCTCCTGAACAGCTACTGAACCACAGGGGACAGTGCACGAAGGGCAGGGCATGGAAAAGAGTGGAAATACCAGAATGGACTTGGCAGTTGTTTTTCACCTCCACTGGTTTCTGACCAGACGAAGAAGGTGAATTTGCCTGAAAGCTGGCCCGGATTCCCTGTGCCTTCCCCTCCCTGCCAGTATCGCCTTAAAACAAAAATAGACCACGTGCCAATGTGCATTTCTTACCTTTCCTTTCCAGATCCATTTGATGTTGACTCCGGAAGAGAGTTCTGCAACCTCAACAGACCAGTCAGTTCTCCAGGGTAATCCATTGTCATTTGAATACTAACTTTTCTTATTCTAAGATGTGTTGCTTCTGTACTCATTAGAAGTCTTTCCAGACAAGCCCAAAGGAATGAAGAATCCAAGGAGGATTCATGCAGCGAGAACACTCCGGATGATGCCACCAAAAGCAGCGATGGGAGCAGTTCAGAAGATCACGGTCCTTGAAATGTGCTGCAACAGCTGCCAATGAATCTACTATTTGGAAAGTTAAAGCACACCCAGCAAACCAAACCAAACCCAAACCATCATGCAAAACCACCCAACCACCACAACAAAAGAGCTCTACCCAAAAATCCAGAGAGTCTTATATAAAAGAGATTTTCTTGCAAACACTTAAATGGGGCATGTTCACCTGTGGCTTGGTGATTAGCAAATACCCTTCTTCGGGCAAACCTCAGGCACCAGGTGCTTACAAAGGTCCGCTCTGCACAGAAAGGCTTCAGGTTATTTGATTTTTCCATAATTGTGTGTGGGGTGCTAAGGATCTCGGGAGGAGCCTGAAACCACCTGGCCATGTTCCTGTGCAACTGGGTCTAGGGGATCCTGCTGTGGCAGGGGGATTGGACTGGGTGATCTTCCGAGGTCCTTTCCAACCCCTGATGTTCTGTGATTCTCTGATTCTGTGAAGTTAAAAATAAAGTTGTATTAAAGTGGAAAGTGGGGTGTGGTCATTATTTTTACCTAACAGTGCATTAAGGAAATTGTCTTCTGGGCTACATTTCAAGTGGATATGTGACCAAGTTATTGCCCCATTCAGAGTGCCCACCACACTAGGCCCGACCCTGCCACACGTATTCCAATCACTTCATTTAGTTCAGTGTTAACTGACTGCTCAAGTTGAAAAAGGCACAAAATGCTTCCTGGGATTGTTGCAACACCTCAACCTGTGTTTGATATCTTCACATCCTTTATTTGTTCCCTCTGATAAACGTCTCTTAAGCAAAACACACGCTGGGCGCTTCATCTTCAGAACTGTGCCTTAACACCTCAGGGAACGGGTTCAGCGGTGCTGTCAGCCTGCACTATACTCAGCCTCAGGTGCCTCTGCTCAGTCAGAAATCCACATCCCATGGCCTTTGCATCAGACTGTTGGCTGCTTTAGCGTCTTCACTTTTCCATTCCTCTGCCAGTCTGTACAGTGGAAGCAGAGCTGCTGGCAGCTGCTTTCTGTGCCTTTAAACAGAACGCTCTTCTGACTCACGGCATCCGTCCGGACCTTACTGAAACCTGAAGTCCGGCAGCCCGTCAGTAGAACTGGACTTGCTGGAGACGATTCATAGCCTTACATCTACACATAGAAGCTCACGTCACAGCAAGATTTTCACCTCTTAACTCTGTCCAACTGAGGTCAGAGATTGCATGCCAGCCTTACTGGAGCTGGAGGTCTCGCCCACAGTCTTAGCATGACAAACATTCCATTTGCTTTGGAAAGAAACTGAACAAGAAAAGCCCCAGGAAATGAATTTGTCAGTTGCTCTCCTCCCCACTCTGGGCACAAAACAAGGATTTCTAGCTGGTGATGAGGAAGCAATCCCCCCTCTCCCGACAGCTCTTAAAGGGCTGTATCAGGCTTTCCAAATTAGGGGTGGGCCACCCTAACTGAACGCAGACAGGCAGAAGAGACCTGAGAACATCTGGATCACGCTCGAGTCTGCCAGTAGGAAGCTGGTAATAAAAGCACTGAAGAAGCTACAGGTCAGGCAGAACAGCTCTTCGCACATCGTTTGTTCTGCATAATGATTTTGGCTAAAAAAACCAGCAGTGGAAGTTTAATAGAGTGCAGAGGGCACCTCAGCCTGACATACATGAAGCTCACACAAGGGAACAGATTTCCTTCACAGACGGGAACTGTACTTGCGTCGAGCACGTCCTTTTCCCAAGAGCTGCACGCCCTGGCAAACAGAACGCACACGAGTACTCCTGATGAACAAGCACCGTTTGAAATGCCTAGTTGCCATAGGTCCTCTTGCACTTCTTGGACAGCTTCTGTTGTTCCATCAGTCTAAGGGTCAAACCAGCGTGCTGATCCCCTTCCGCACAGCCAAGTGACTGGTCTAACTAGTCAGGATTCCCCTCAGCTGTTTAAAGAGCTGAACAAAGTTCAGGAGCTGCAGTTACACTCAAAGGGCCACCCAAATGTTGAGGGCGGGGCACAGAAAAGAGCGTGACAGCAACCCCTTAGCAAGAGGCGAGAGCAGCGTCGGGCCCAGCACCACACGAGTTACTGCCCTTCCAATCGCCGTAAGGAAGATAAACAGCAAAGCCCTTTATATAAACAGTTTATTTACTCTAAACAGCAACACAGACAGAACGCCATATAAACACAAAGGAAGTGATGCGGAATAAGGATGCTGGCTGACTTTGGATCTCGGAGGCTCTTTAAGCAGTAACAACCTAGCTTCAGAAAGAGAGAAAAACAAATCCAGGGAGGGAAGGGGGTGGAGGGTGTGATTTATTTTCGTTTCATACAGCCAGCTAGAGGCTAAGTACAGTTCTACCATTGTAAAGCATGCCTGCATCAGAGAGCAAAGTAACTAGAGATACTAGTGAATCTGTAGAAGTATAAAAGTTTATAATTTTACAGCAGTTGAAATACTGACATCAATATTAAAATAAAAGTAAGTTTTACATAACAATCAAAAATACAAAAGACTGAAAGAAGAGACCCTGTATGAAAAAACTGGGGGCAATTCAGCGAATTTAGAACTGTATACAAGTGGCGGATATGGAGAATGGCACACAGACAACCCCCTCCCCTACATGGGATTAATTGTACAGAGCAACATTAGATTCTGCAAAAGTTTTGTAAACAAGTTCTTGCCAAACCAATCCCTTCCTTTTTAAGATGCTGCATGAGAGATGCTTATGATGGTGCAAACTTCTTGGCTTGTGCTCGAACCCTCTTCTCATATTCCACTCTGTTTTGGCTGAACGGAAGAAAGAGAAAGGGTCATTTCAGCTTGGGACAGCAGAAGCCACAGTGCAACTTCTCTTCGACACGAAACTAAGTCCCTGCTTAAGGCAAAACCATTCACTGAACGTGGCTCTTTTGGGCCACAACTGATCATTTCCTCGGAGGCAATAAGGTAGTCTAACTAGCTGCTTCCCAGACCTCATCTGTTGTCAAACAACTACACTTCACACCATGCCGGTGTCTACAAACGTGTTTGCACCTTCTCACTCTGAAGACCAGCTGCACCTTACAAGAAGGATTCCTATTCATCAGCACATAGGTTTTGTCCACTGCCCACGGTAAGACCCGAGCTCACAAACACAAAATTCCTAACAGCACAAGCAGCTGATGAGAGCAGCTCACTAACAGTTGGTGGGCTTCCTATGACTTTCAGGTACCATCTTCACTGCTTTGGGGAGAGAGGGGACGCGCTCCTTAACAAACATGGAAGTGATAACAGCATTTATCTCTGCAGACTCCGACACACTGTCCCAATCTACTGCAAAACGTAGCTCAACGCTTTGAAAACACACTGTAGTTCACCGAGTCTGGCAGACTTGGTACAAGTACTCCAGGGAACCATGACCAGTCATCACGCCTCAGACTCAACAGATGTTAGGCCAACAAGGGATGGTAGTAGCTCAGAAGACCATCAATGTACATTCCAGACCATATTCTGTGCTCTCTGTCACAAGTGTCAGGCAAGATTTCAACATAAACATGTCACCATTGCTCTTGTGTCAAATGTAGTTTACAGTGACTAGAGTTTGCAGACAGCAAATTTAACTTGCTTTCAGCTATGAAAGCCTGCCACAACAAAAAGAGGGACCAAATTATAGCCTCAGAAAGTAACAGGTTGGGGGGAAGAGAGAGGAAAAGCAATTAAGCCAATTAATTTATTCGCCTAAGCACAAATTTACAAACTTGGTTCTAAAATATTTCCTCTAAGTGATATCGCCGGGACACATGAGAACACAACCTGGCTGTTGAATCTCACACCCTCACACAAAAGAATGCCTGTCCTAGTAACTCTCCAGCAGAGAAGCAGCCTTTTAGCACATGAGGAGTGCTGAAGTTACAGAGCAACAGGACCAAAGCAATAAAGTGCTCTGAATACAGAAGTTTATTCTCAAAACCTAACAACTTGACCAAAAGACATCTGGTTAAACAACAGCCTCAATCTCCCCACGTTCTCTACCTCTGCTTTTCACAAGGATGCTGTAACAGGCACTTGTGACAAACCCTGAACGTGAAGTCTCACACAATTTTCAAGCCTGATGCTCTCCTGGAGCCCTGTTCTGTCCAGAATGGCAATTCCACATCCCCATCTGGGTCAGTAACTGCTGGTGCTGAAAGCACCCTCTTCTGAGGGGTTTTGCTCCCCTCACGCTTACAGGCTGACCACCACTTTTAACGGTGGAAACATGCTAAGATTAAACAACTCCCATCCTCAAAGGAGTATTCTTTAGCTCACAAACTTTCCTAACCAATGCAAACTTCATGTTGCTAAGGCCACAAGCTTTCTGTACTTTTTCACCGGTTTTGGAAGACAGAGCTTTCACCACATGCCTCACGTTTCCTAGAGCCATCGCAGCAGTTCACCTTTATCCCTTGGGCACAAATGCTCACAGATACCCAACACTGGACTGAAGAGTAAGTTACTTCTACCCTGATGAAGCAGACTTGTCCCCCAGTTCAGTCTTCCTCACTGCTGCTCTCATAAAATTATCATGCTTCATCAGCGCTCCCAGTCAGCCTTCAGGGATTCCACACTGGGTTAGAAGCTAGCTGAAGAAGGCTTCAGGCTCTCTTGCTGTTGCAGTGCTATTAAAAGCTCCACTACCCTAATAACCATGAAGGAACTGTTCTGATCACGTTTGGGAATCCCCACGGGTTACAGCCATGAAAGGCAGAAAACCTCCCGGATCACTCCTAAAACCACCAACAGGTTAGAGCTTCAGGAACAAACAGCTGCAGGCAATACAACAGCTGTAAAGATACTTGCCAGTAAATTGTGTAAGCTTCTGCTTGAGCTGGGTCTTGAATATTTGGTTCGTTTAGAAGTTCCTGTATTCCTAACAAGATCTGCGGCAGAAGGAACAGAAGTAGCACAAGCATGGGTGTTACCAAGTGACATCAATTTAAAAAAACCCCTTAGAAGCCAACGACAGAAACACACAGTAATTCACATCAGATAAGCGAGCAAAGCAAGTCAAATGTCTCAGTACAATCAGTGACCTGTTTAATTGTGATTGCTGGCCTCCAGTCCTTATCCTCCTCTAAGATGGAGAGACACACTGTGCCTGAAGGATACACATTTGGGTGGAATAACGGTGGTTCAAATTTACCTGATGAAGAAGAGACAGTTACATGCACGCAGCACTACAGTTAAGAAGAGAGTTGATTTAGATAAGTGCAAAACAAGAAACCCCCAAACCAAACTGGCCAATGAAACCCCCATCCTTCTCAACCCCACCCCCAGCCAGGCTCTGCACACTTTTCTATTAATTTAATATTAATGCCGGTTTTCCTCTTGGCTCACCCTGCACCTGAAGCTGGAACTTCATCCCCTCTGTGGTATCAATCCAGGCACTAACACTGTCATCATGACCAGGAATCTTTCACTTTAGGAACGGAAACTGACAAAGTTTGCAGCAACTTTGTGGAAAAGCCCTTTCAAAATCAATCCTGTCTTCACAGCCTCGCACACAATGATACCAAGGGAAAACAGTGCCCTCCGCTCAGCTCTCCTCACTAAAATACTCAATGTTCCTTACAAAGATTGCCGTGCTGCTGCTTTTTCAGTTTCACTTTTTTTTTATTGTATCAAGAAAAGTTAAAGTTGCAGGACTAACTGAAGGAAGGGCTCGTGCAGCTCTCCTGCTGCTCGGTCTGTACTCTGTTGTTTCCTCAGTTTTCACAGGACTTCAGTGCAGCAGCCACCATCTTGACTAAAGGAACGAACACTTGTTTAGCTACATACAAAGACACTCCACTAGTGTGGTTTTCTACTCCATCTGACACCACAAGGAAGTCTTGCTTGACCTGCTCAGTAAAATACAGAAGCAAGTCGGAAGCCACCCTGCTGTGACATCCGACCAGTCACTTACACACCTTATTTTAAGGCCTGACAGTTTGGCCGGAGACACCAATTGTTATCTCCTCAAAATACTCACATCAAGCCTTTCCCATTTAAATGTTTTCCCCTGTGTTTCATGCACTCACCAGTAACAAGCTAACAGGGTAGCCAAGACACCCAATACAGCTAAAGCACAGAAATGAAAAGAGAAGTAAAGTGCCACCAAAGCCCTCTGTGATCACAGTCACTGATTTGAGACGGCAGCCAATTCAAGAACCAAGTAACTAGGCAAGGCCACGGATGTGTCTAGATTTCTGGAATAGGAAAGTCTGAGATAAAGAAAACTCAAAACCTTAACAAGGGAACTAGGTAACTAGACGTATCTGCCACACACAGCATCGCAACAAGAATCCTCGGTGCAGAGCAGTCGATGAAAAAGACGGAACTTGTTTTTAATCACGCTTGCTCTCTATAGCCTGGTCTTAGAGGGGCCACCCTAGCAGTCAGAATACGCAAGGGATCTGGTCTAACCATCCCTACCTGTAGCTTCCAAAGAACGTTTGATCAAGCAGTGAACCCTTCAAATGGTGCTTCTGTCAAGGAAATCCACACAGCAATACTCCTCCCCTCCCAACACTGTCACAATGAACCCCCAACCTCCTGAACACAAAACGGTGGGTAAAACCCCACCATTTCCTTCAAAACAGAAATCTAAGAACATAGAAATCGGTCACAGAACTGTACCAACTAGTTTAGGATTATGCTAGCAAGCCAAGATTCTTAGTTACTCTACTCACATTTTGGGGGTGAAGAAGGGTAGTCATCCTTGAAAAGCATCCGTAGTTTAAATAAGCCTCCTTCCCATGGTGTCTGTAAAACATGATGGCAGGGTTAATGCAAGGAAAACAACCCAACTTGTGGAAACAGCTTCCCAAGAATAGAGCTTCTCCAGTACAGCACATGGCACACTTCTGCCAGAGAGCACCATCCAGCTGTCCTACGCTGCCACGCGCTGTCCACACTGAGACAAGCTGCCCTGCCTATATAAGGAGCTGAAGAAAGAAAATCCTGTCCTGCCTCGCGACTTCGCTATAACTTGTAAGCGTTGCCGAGTCATCAGTAGTGGGGAACATGGCTGAAAATGCCACGTGCACATAAAGATCTCACAGTATTTAGAACAGAAGAATACTCTTGAAGTGGTTTTTATCACACACGTGCATGAGAAAGGGCCCACAGCACCCCACTTCAAAGGGGGCTGTGAAAATAGGAAATGGCTACACCCCTTCAGTGGGCGGGTGTAAACGGCTTCTGCTTTGCCTCAGGAGAAAGCAGCTGACAAAACGACAAACAAGACATCTGAACAGTGCTGTAGTACTGCTGCAGTTAACATAAGGTTCAGTAGCCCAAACGAATGCTTTCTGCTTTGGCAGAAAACAGACTCAGATTCCATCTTTGGAAATGATAAATTCCACAACAGAAATTCCAAGCAGCTTTTTCATCCCATCAGAAACTGCGAGAAGCACCGATAAGAACAGTTCCCACGCTGGGGGCAGGCCAAATGAGACAGCACTCCTCAAACGCATCATGTAAACACTGAGACACCTAGCAAAGGACGAGGAGCTTGTCTCAAATACGTATTTCCTTCTCCTCTTACTTGGAAACAAGGAAAGCAGCTCACCTTTCGGACAAACTGATTTCTGGCGTGGAAATACAGAGGAATTATTACACCTGTGAAATTCAGTACCGCACCGCCACAGTCCAGAAGCAGCTCCTACTGTCCTGACAAAGTGGCAGCCCACACGGATGGATTGCAGAGACACTCTAACACCTTACTAGGGTAACAGTAAGGCAGCAGTATCATAAGAACCATATTGTGTTACTGGACAGGCTGCAGATGTTCTTCAAATCCAGCTCCAGGTACTTAACAAGGGATTTGCTGTTAAAAGGGTGAACTGAGTGGTCCAGCCACGGACTAGCACCACTTTATTGCCGTTTTTGAGTTGGCCAACAAGAACATGGTTTGGTGACTCCGACCACTCATCTGCAGGGGAGCAGCTGCAGCACATTATGCCTCCAAACACAACTGCAGTAGAGAGCAACTGGTTGCTCCAGTAGCCCATGCCTTGCTCATCTCTGTTTCAGAGAAAGCATTTTCACTCAAGTAAGACCTCTGCTTTTAGCAGCTGATCTCTGCCAGGAATCACAGGAGCATCACTGATCCGTTCCTGGTGCGATGCACTTTCTAAGAGGCAAGAGGATGACGTTAAAGGTGTGGTTTGCTCCACGTTGTGTTTTACAAAACTTAAGGCACTCTTAGGAAAATTCCATACAGCGTGAGGTATAGAGTGACATCTTGAGAAGGCGCTTTACTAGCTACAACAAGGGAAAACCTGGTTCTGGCAGAAGACAAGGGGGTGAGTTTTCCTTAGAGCTTAATTGTTTTAGGTGCCTCTGTTAAGAGCTAACTTGAGCTGTTCAGCCACCCACCGGAGTACTGAGCCACATTGCAACCATAACGACGACGTCATGTTCAGCGCTGAACTGCAGGTTCTGCTTACATACTTCGTTCTCTCAGAATCTAAGAATCAAGACCTTAAGGGGACATAAGCAAGCTGGCAAGAGGCAGAGAACAGGCAAAACAAAAGGAAGCCCACATCCAAAGGAAAACACAAATGACCTGGAAGAAGCCAAACCACCAAGTAATTAACAGCTACTGTCTTCAAGAACAGTTTCACACACCAAATTAACAAGTAACCTCTACACACCAAGTAACAGCCTGAACTACTCTGCGCGATAACACTTCATTTTGAGCAGTGTTACAGAAGTTAGTTCAACGCATTAATGATCGTTTCCGCTTGAAACTCTCCAT
Organism: Rhinopomastus cyanomelas; assembly: GCA_013400115.1. Classification (NCBI taxonomy): domain Eukaryota; kingdom Metazoa; phylum Chordata; class Aves; order Bucerotiformes; family Rhinopomastidae; genus Rhinopomastus; species Rhinopomastus cyanomelas. Next base: position 529,066 of record VXBP01001802.1, on the reverse strand, counting down.
TTGTCCTGTCCCCTAGGACTGGATCAAGCTGATAATCAAGTCTGATCTCTGCCTGATTTTTCCTTTGCCACATTATTGTAAGGAAAGGAACATAAAAGGATGAGTGAGATCAGACTGAAGGCAGCAGTATTTGAGGAGCAATGTCTGCTCTTCTTTCCCTAATACAAAGAGAAAATTTCCTGAGAAGGAAAGGCAACGAGATACCAGGTTGGCAATGCAGATCTATTGTCTGTGAAACACAGAAAGCTAAAGCCAGTGATACAGCGCTTCTGCGGTACGAGAGGGCTCTGGCTATTTTAAAGGTCCTGGCAGTGAACCAGCAGAGGCAACACTTTGGAAATATTAATTTTCAAGCTTTAGGACTGACATCAGCATTCAGAGAGAATAAATGCAACAATAAACCCTGAAGTGAAGCAGAAGACAACCTCAAGTTTGCTCAGTGCAGGATTCCTACGCGCTCTTCTGAAAACTTGCATCCTTAAGGCAGTCAGTGCCAACAGCTGAACAAGCTTGGGGTATATTTTGTCCAATGACATTCTTAGTCCACTCAAAGTAGACTCCACAGTAGCAGCAGGACCCAAGCACTTCTGTTAAGCCACACATATCACACTCTCGGTTGTCAGTGTCACGCAAAAGAAGGGTTATGTCACTTATGTCCCACTGTTATGGGACATAACACTAAGTGAGGTGTTAGGACAACAGTAAGTCTTACCCCTTTCTTTCCAGGAATAGCACACTCCCAGTTCATTAGATTCATGGTGCCATCTGGATTTTTCGTAGGTACTGCTACAAATCCCTGAATTTGAGGCAAAAAGCCAAAGGGTGAGGAATGTAGAAGACTTCACAACATACTTGATCTTTACACACTTACTCAGTTTTGCAAGGCAGAGTTTTATGCAGCTTTTTAATAAAAACCAAATCCCGACACATCAAGTAAACAAAAAACTCCCACAGCGCGAGAGCCTCGCAGTCAGTGCCGTCAGACATCCGACTGTTCTCATACTTACAAACGGATGGTCTTTCCTCCAGGCTTTTCTCTCCTGTGCAAGTCTGCTCAGAGCTATGCCAGACATATTCAGAAAGCCTCTAAAACAAGAATAATTGCTTTTAGTACGAACTTACTTACAGCTTCAATAGCACATTACCTCGTGTTTATATGCCCCACTTACGCAGGAAATACTTTGGTCTCGAATTTTCCCTGCTAGAGCCAAGACACATTTCTGCACTCTGCAGAAGCAGACATCAGGAATAACATTACTATTAAGTCAACAGCTTCTTATTTATTAGACTTGACGCACAAAATATCACCCCCACTGTGTGTTTCAAATTTGAGCCACGTGTCAGAAACAGCTTTGACAGGACCTGGACAACAGATGCGTATTTAGTCATGGGAAATGTTCTTGGACTCCCTACCTGTGTGACTGACAAACATGTCTATCTCCTACTCAATCTCAAATGGGCAAATACCTGCACTGCTTCTGTTTCTGGCAAACAGAGCAGTAACCAGTGTTGTTTTTCAGACTGTACAGTCCCACTGAAAGCCAGTACCCTACACTAAAGCAACGCGAGCGCAGAACTCGCCGATCACTTGATCTATTTCACTGATGCTACCACACAACTACACAGCAGCACAAACAGCCAGCACATAACTGAGCCAAGCAAGAGCCAGTGGCCCACTCATTCCACAAAGCAGGTTTTCAATTCCAGTATAAACCAAGTAACTTTAGCACAGCTTCACTGCCTTAGTAGGGTGACTAAGACTGCAGAAGAAACAGGTCAAACATCTGTGTATGATGCAGGAACAGTTCTAGACAATAGTTTCTACAGCAAGATGCTTTCAAATTCAGGAGAAGGTTCTCCACTCACCCAGAATAACAGTCAGAGCAAGTTCATTGTCAAACTATCTATCACAATTTCACGAGCAACATGGTAAAAACAAACTCAAATTAAGGTTGCTAATCCTCCTCCCTACTGATCTTCTTGTCTCAAGTAAGACTTGATGCTTGCAAGTTAGAGAAGTCAGACCAATTTGTTCTCAACTTAGGGTCATAGTTTAGCTGGGTCAATGGTTGGAATCTACAACTTTAAAGGTCTTCTCCAACCTGAGCAGTTCTGTCACTCAGCTCCTCGGGGAGGACACAAGTCTTTGTGACAGTCAGAAGAGTATTTCTTCCGCTAAACAAACAGCATTCATGACAGGAGTGTTTCCACTCTACTACAACAAACATTTAAACACCGATTAGGTTGAATTATGCAGAATTCACATTCTACTAATCACCTAGATCATTCATAAGAGTCTTGCAGTTGACTACTATAACCACACGAACTGGGGCTCATGAAGATGCTTGCTTGCTAAATCTCACATGTCCGCGCAGTGCCCGCTGACACGCTGTTCACGCTGAAGAGACTTAATAGGTGCCGATGCATTTCATGTCCAATGCACACCTTGTACAGGTTCATCTGCAACACTCTTTAAAGAGTGGACAACAGCACAGTTGCAATTATTTACACATCATCAAAAGTAGCCAAGTAGTGCAGACACCCTAAATTATTTAAAAGCACCACACTAAGAGTTTTATGTCGCTCCTAGGACTTTGTACTTCAAATTCCTTTTTCTAGCTTTCCTTAAGTCAGTTGCATTGATGGCCGTAATCCACGTCAAGCAAGCAATCAAACTCACGTAAGATACAGCTTTTTGAAAGACCATTAACATGCAGTAAACACGAACAAAACTAGTCCTTTGTTCAGCCCAGTAGCCCTCCAGTATTCGAATATTCATGCCTATCTAAGTCAGTTACCCAACTACCCAGCTACAGCACAAGATTTGCAGGTCTTAGTCAACCAACACTAACCGCGCACCTCACTTTAGAGTTCAGTCTCGGGACACACAGAGGCACTGAAAAGATCCCATCAGAACAAGAACACTCTCCCTTAATCGCATGATACGGGGTGTAACTTTAACTACTTTGCGAGCTCATGCCTTTGCAACAGATGCAAACGAACTGGCATATGGCCGAACCTCACCTGCGCCGTTAGCATCCACTATAACGTAGGTCCACTATAACAACTGCAACCTTCCCATAATCAGATGGAAAAAGTATTTGTGCTTATAAAACATTCAAATATTCTCAGACAGTTTAGTAACTCGGAGAGATATTGCAGGGTGCTTCAAATACAAGAATTCTATTTCCTGTGGCTAACAGCCAATTACTTACATGGACCTCAAGGGAAACACCACCTTATCCGAGGGCATATAAACGACGTGCATCCTGCAGAACACTGCTACCCAAGTAACTCCCACAGAAAAAAGCCACCAGTTTCCAGGCCCTGTATCTGGCTTGCTTTGGCACTACACTGTGACCCAGCACATTAAACATTCTTACATTCTATAAATATCTACTCAAATCTGGAGACACCTGACTCAGTTAAGCACTGACAGCCTACATCCAGCATTTCAGTATATAAGAGACCACAAGACTGTCTCCACAGGCTTCAGTTACCCTGAGAAGGTCAGATGGGCACCTAAAACCTCATCACAGACTGCCGCCAAGTAAAGACCAGCATCAAAGAAGACCGAAAGCCCACTTCAAAAATTAAGGTCACATCAAGTTAGCATCCTCTCAACCACAAATCCATCTATTAATCTGTTATTAAATGGCCTCTACATAGGCACTATTTAGACACTTTCTAGCAGCTTGGTAGAAAAAGTTTACTTTTGTTCTGCTGAAGTTTGACACAGGACAAACCTTTGATTTTTATTTTTAGTCATTACATCTGTTTCCTTTGCCTGAGAAAATTACTGCTAACGAAGAGAAGTCCCAACATACTTAACGAGCTACACCACTGGGAAGAACACAAACTTTTGCTCATGAGCAAGTGCATGAAGCCCACCTTGCAGGAGCCACACAAGTGTGGATGAGCAGCTTCCACACTGGTTTTAATCTCCTCACAAACACACTATCTACTGCTGTAACAGGCAACAATGTCCTTATCACTGCTCTCTCATTAGAAAGTTAACAGAAATTTCTAAGTGTGGTCAGTAGCTCACCTCTGCTGTTAGTCTTCAAAAAGGAACCTAACTAAACCAAACCTATCGTAGGCATGGTCTGTGCTACGTTACAGAGCGTCCTGCCCGTGTACGTCCTTTGAGGAGGCAAAGGGCAGGGAACCTACTTCCAAATACAAAAATGACCCTAGCAAAGAATAACTCCCACGCCACAGCAAGGGCCATCGCAGCCGCAGTTCTGACCCACGACAAGTTTCTAAATACATAAAGAGCTTGCTCTTTAAGTCTCAAGAACTTTCGATTGATCTTACTAATTCCAAACAGTGAGGAAAACAAACCCTTTAGGACTGCTGGTCTCGTACTTCTACTCTGCAGGTTAAACACTGGCACTGAAAGAAGTTACGGACGGGAGCACTTTGCCCAAAAACTGTACGAACTCGAGCTTTCAGAACGGGGAAGAAAACCAAAGGCTCTGGTTCAGTCGAGAAACGCGAAGTCTGACGGGAATGGGTCTGCTCCTGCTCGAGGCACGAAAGAGACAGGAGAGGCGGTACTAGCCAAACGGCCACCACAGTCGCCAGGAGAACAACAAAGCTAACAGCGCGGCCAGCATTCTGTGCTCGACCGGCCAAGGAAGTTCGCCTGCGGCAGCAGGGCCGAGCACCGCCCGCCTCCGCCGAAGGCCGCGGTTGCTGCGGGCCCTGCGAAGGGGCCGAGGCCTGCAGACGGCACCCGGGCAACCGCTCGCCGGCTCCCGGCCAAACACCCATGGGGGCGGGGGCTGCTTCGCGCCTGCCAGCGATGCCCAAAGCTCCGGCAGCGGGCCGCGGGGGTCGTAGTACCTGGCTCTGGTCGGCAACGATGTGCCGGAGGGCCCGGCCGCGCGGCCGCAGCAAGAACCGCCAGGCCCGCCCGCCCCGCAACCGCCCGCCCCTCCTGCAAGCAGCCGGCACCAGACCGCCCTCTCGCCTCTCCCGGGGCCGCCCGCGCGCCCTGCCGGGGCCCGCGTCCCGGGCCTCACCGTGATCGGCCGCAGCACCCGCGCGTGTCCCGGATTGAGGCGGCAACGAGTGACCCGGATGTTCCCGGCTCGGGCGCCCCCCCCCCCCCCCCCCCCCCTTTCGCTCTTTGTCTCTGGCCCGGAGTTTCCCTCCCTCTTTCCTCGGTGCGGAGCGCAGCAGCACCGTTTGTCCCTCACCCCGACCCGTCCGCTCCGCTGCGCAGGCTCAGTGCGACCCGAGACCGATCCGTCCGCCACGCTTTACGCGTCCTTGCGGCGCAGGACCCAGGGGCGCCCAGAATTATGCCTGAGCGCAGGAAGAAATCCCGGCGGGGCTCTCCCCGCCCTCCTCGGCTCCCATAAGGCCCCGCCGAGAGAGGTTTTACCTGGGGCGGCAAGAGTCGACTGCACCTGGACCGGCTGCTCCTCAGCAGGGAGAGCACAGGTCTAGCAGGCCGCGCCTGCGGCGGCACGCACTCGAGACTGGCCGAGCCCCGCCCGCCGAGCCCTGCCGGGGCCCTGATTGGGCGCGATGGCCCCTGCCCCCAGAGACCGTGTGAGAGGCAGCGGGAAGCGGAGCCCGAGCCCAGGCCCTGGCCCTCTGGGGCTACCCGGCTGCGGCCCGACTCTTCCACGGCGAGAGGTCCAAATGCCCGCTGGAGACGCGGCGCTCGCTGCAGCCGCGGGCGCGCTCCCGTTAGCTTCGCGTTCTGGATCGGCCCCGCCACTCGATGGAGACGCGGCGCTCGCTTCAGCCGCGGGCGCGCACTGGTTCCCCTCGGGTTCTGGGTTTGTCCGGGGTGGGACGGGACGGCGACGGGCCCGGGCTTGGTTCCCTATAACCGAGTATGAATCGCGCTCTCCTCCGGTCATTTGAGTCATTTTTAGTAAAGTCAACGAACCACAGTGATTTCAGCCCCGAGATGCCGCACGGCCGCGCCTCGCATCGCTCTGTGTTGGATTCGGATCGGACAGGTGCCCAACATGCCACCCAGCGAACCTTCAACAGCAACTCGGTCCCATTAAAACTGCTGCTGGTGGAATTCTGTTTCGTCATAAACCTGGGCCACTGGGATTCAGTTACAGCTGGTACCTAAAGCCGGCAGAATGAATCTAGGTATCGCCGGACGTCCTTGTTTGCACCTTGTTCTACTGGGCTTTTACAAATTGCATGAATTGTTTTGCTCTACGTCTGACTTAAAGCATGAAGTACAGAACATGGAGCTTTAAGCTCACTTTGAGAGAGTGAGAGGCTGTTGCACAGGGCAAGGCCATAAACTATGGTTCATCTTTATCACAGTGAGGGCCAGATGTCCTCAGTTTAAACAGCAGTAAGGAAAGTGGGGGTGGGAGGGAGATTAAAAACAAAACTTCTATTGGCATATACTACAGTACCAGGCTGCCCAATGGGCAGAAGACGGGGATGCAGTCTTTACTGCTTTGGGGGTTTATGCGTTGGACATGACATGCTTTAATTGTAGCCACTCCTGCTTTTATCCAAGAGGATGAGTGGAGTTGCCCGTGACACCTCATTTCAGTGTTTTCCTCCTGAGCAATTGGTATTGATAGGTGTAACAGGGATTTAGATTAAAAGTAGTGCTGGACAATTCTAAAGTGCAAATAGTAAGACAGTCCGATAAAAAGGTGGATGGACTTGGTGTTGATTAGCTCCTTTCTACTACAGCAGCATTTCTACTTGGAACTTGCTTTGGTAAATTTCAAATTCAGTGACAGTGCAGGGAACCCCTGTAGTCAGATTAACACCGTTTTACTGAAAGTGCTGGATACACGTGGAAAGATTTCAACGTCATTTGTAGTAAATTCACCTCGTATGTAACTGTACACCTTCTAAGATGTTAGAACTCTCAGGTTTTAGATTCTCATACTTCTTACTAGCAGTTTGGACAATAGGAACAGTTCAGTGCCTATCACAGCACTGAGACTGAGCTATGGGCTTTTCCATTCTTTTGATGGCAGAGCTGTCAAACTGCCTGAATGATTGTTTGGCAAAGCTGTGCTTGGCGTTTCATCATTTCCTTCAGTCTTTTCTTTCTTTGAAGTTTTTGCAGCAAACATTTACCAAGTAGCTTCTTGTTCACAGCTTCTTGTGCTGATTGTCTGCTTTACTACGAAATGTCCACTTTGATTAACTGACATTTTCAGACCCAAGGAGCATTTACAGTGCTGACTCCAACACAAGCCGGTGACATTAGGCTGGGCCATCTCTGAGTTGCGTGAAAAGAAAACATATACGTTAAAACTCGGTATGCGGGGGTTTGGTAAATGTTTTCTCCATCCAGAGAAAACGGTTTCCTATGGAAATGATCAGCAGTGGTCATAGGAGATGGCAAGGAAAAGTCAGTAATCCCCCAATAAATACCTGTTGGAATAAACAGGACTTTTTGGTGCCAGTCTTGGAGCAGCAGGAAATGACACATCTCTTTTATAAAGAAGGACGCATCACTGCTTTGAATCACTGCACAAGAAGGCAAATGTGTTTTATATCTGAAGCTCCGAACTACGGGTATTAGCGAAGCTGCACTCTTAGTGGCAGCATTAATGCCTTTAATGCAATTAAGAAGAAGATACCAGACTTTAGAAGGGAAAAAACAGGTTTATTTCATGCAGTTTACAATGCGCTAGTGTTATGAAGATAAAAAAATACCCACACGTTTTCATTGTACGTTTGTTTTTAAAAAGATGGTTAGCTGTAGCCATCTTCAAATGACTCAGGAAGCCCTAGCGGATCATTATCCAGACAAAGTCCATGGACTCGGTTTCTCATCCATGTCTGTGCTAAGAGTTTTGTCTAATGCAAAAGCATTAAAACCAGATCAAAACTCAAGCTTTGCTGCAGTAAGAACACTTCAGAGATAACAAATTGGCACAAAGGAAGAGTGCTATTGCTAATCCACTACCCGGGGAAAAACACGTTGCTAGTGCGGCTGCTGGAGTATCAACACAAACCGGTGACACACAGCTGATTCTGAGCCCAGTGATCTGGGGAAAAACAACAACAGCAAATCCTTTATTTTTTTGGTCGGTCGCCTAGAGAGGCTGCAGGAAATAAGAGTTTTCATCGCTAGGCTCAGATGAGGACAGAAGCAGGTGGAAGCAGCTGCCATTTGATACTCTGCCAGATCCAGGCAGGCAGGTCGGCAACATTTCTCGTACAGTGCCTTGGCACTTGCTCCATCCTAGCAAGTACACATTAGCCAAGTTAAGTTTGAGTAAAGTTGAGCAGAAGGTTTCTGGAAAATCTTCAAAAGGAGCAAGGATCATGAACATAAACAAATTAACTCTTAGATTTGAGATGACCAGGCCTGGAAATCCAAACACGTGTTAAGTCTGGTCAAAATTCAGACTCAGCTTTCTAAAACAAGAACCGCTTCCCCTTCCACCTGCCAAAGTAGCAAAATCTTTCCAAAAATGTTCTCCCACTGCAGTAAATATTAACACACAACCTCCTAAATATAATCCTGTGATGGGCCCAGAAACCGATGTTTGCAGCAGAATCTCTTCACTGACCTTTTGAGAAGTTTATGCCTCGGTAAAGGACCACTGAGTTGTGATTAAATATTCTGTGACCATTTCCTGGGGCAGAATCTTCCTCAAAGTTTCTCTCTTGCCAGCGCTGTTCAGCACAGGCAACAGTACAGTGGTGGGCAAATGTACCACATCCTTCAGCGGATTCCTTACCAAGTGGGATCCTGAGAGGCCCAGCCACACGTAGATACTTCTACATCTGCAGTTGGTAATGGTTCAGCCATTTAAAAGAAGTAGTTTTAGAATCCATGAGTTGAAAGACGGATGGACTATCTGCTTTTTAAATGCTTTGTGACTCCAGAACTTCAAATTAGCCCTGGAAAGAATTTTAGCCCTTAACACTTCTGCCCAGAAAATGTTCTCTGCCTGACGCTTGTTTTGGCAGAGTGGACAGTGATGTCTGTTTAGCCCTTTAAAGCCTCAGTTCAGTAGGAAGCCTTTAAAGACGGCTCCTGATTGTCATGAACCCAAAGAAAGAAGAGTTATATGACATTCAGTTTGGGGAGCCTTAAACTGAAGCTTCTTACTTACTTTTAAGAATCAACAATTCCATCCACAAACCCAGGTCAGACATTCAGATTGTCCCTAAACCCAGAGATAACTGCAGTCTAAACCCAAACGAAGTACGAGCAGGATCCCCAGACCTGTACGTTTCAAAACTGCTGTGTTGGAAAAGACACTTCTCCAGCGGCCGCTGGAAGTTATAATACTACTGTCCTGAGCTAGCAGGTGCTGCTAAAGCCACAACAAAACTCTGGCTCTTTTTAAGGGCCACACCTTCCCGGGCTGGTTGAAGAAGTTAATTAAAAAAACCTGAAAGACGCTTCTGATGTGGCAAGAGAGAGAACAAAATACAGTGACACTTCCTGATTTTATCAGATCTCTGGTGAACAAAACTCCAGGCTTCATCTCCAGACTTTCTTTCTCTTGACTCTGATCTCCACAAAAAGCCCAGGACTTCACTTTTTGCCTTGGTACTTGCCAAGGAAGGTACTTCAGTTACCCGCATGGCTGGACAACAGACGTTACAGTCCAGCTTTGTTCCGTAAGACAGAGCTGTGGTTTTGCACTCAGTTAATTTGGCAATGCTAATTTTGTACTTAATGCACTTAATTTGCTGGTGGTAGCTCTGTACCGCTCAGAGAGAGACTGACGGCTCTCACCAATCTCAACACACACTGACAGAATGCTCTGTTTGCTTCTGAGAAGCAGATTTCTGCAAGCACTGTCCTTCTGTTCCTGAAGGGTGTCTGCCATCAGGTCGTCTTGTGTTTATTCTGCCTGACACTTTCAGTCTTCTCCTGAAGCACAGCCTCTCTCAGAGAAACAGGAGATTAGTTCAGTTTTGCTGTCCCCTGGAAATAGTTCTGTTTCTCATCGGTCGTAACTGGGTTTCCACGCTGTGGGGAAGTGAGCCACACAGCTGTCACCGAAAGGCAATGTGAAGACAAAGCAGCCGGATGGATGCATCCAGGTCGGTTGGTGAAACGCCTTTTACTAACACCACAGCGAAACTCAGAAGCCTTCTCATTAAAAAAACAACCTGCTGAATTTGACAAAACCCCACAATACATCTCCCAGGGTTTCTGGGGACCGAAAGTTTAGCAGAGAATCAACAGAAACATCTCAATACCATCAGGCCCACCCCACAGACTTGTTACGGGGATAACAAGCTGCAACTAGCCATAACTCCCCAGTAAGTGGAAGAGAATCCCCGGTAACCTTCTGTCTTTTCTTTGCAGTTATTAAAAAAGTTGTTTCACGTTTTCTGCGGGATCTGCTGAGTGGGCAGCTCTTATGGACCAGGGGACGTCCACATCTTGGCCTCAGAAAGACTTGTTCATTCTTAAGTCAGATAAACTCTGATTTAACTGCAGCTTCAAGTCAAAGGTGTTCCTTATAAAAATGTTACCTCCAGTACATTTACACTCCGAAGAAACTTAAAAGCCAACAGAATGCAGCTTCCTAACCCAAAGCAAGAAATTGCTGCAGTGAAAACAAACTTCTGAGGTTTTAAGTAGTTTTGCAGTGAGTTTGTCACATAAAAGCCTTTAAAAACAACTTCACTGAGAATCCAGTGTGGAACGTCCTGTGGACAACACCAAACCACCTCATTAGATATCTGTATGGTCAAAGGAAAGTTTAAACTCTCACCAGATACACACTGTCATGAGAGGTCACCTTGATTAACTGTTGTATCTCGGTACCTCTTCCTCTCCAGCTACACGCTCTGCCCTCGGGATCTTAAATGCCAGCCTGTAACACTTTACAGCCCCTGGTGGGCTCCCCAGCCTTACACGCTGCTGGGCAGTTTTCTTGGGGTACACAGTCTCCAACTGACAGAAAAGAAACAAAGGTCTCCAGTTGAAACTGCATCAGGACATCACCACATCCTGCGAGATCTTAACAAACTAAAGAGTATCTGTATCACCTGGTGATGTAGGCTGGACTCTAACACAATCAGAGGTGGCATCAGCTGGACTCTAATGTAATTCCCTTTTGACTGTAGCTAACTTTATTTTAAATTACAAGAGTCATGATAAAAGAAGCCACTTATTGAGGGCTCCTTTGAAAAATGGCAGACGGCATCACCCACATCTGTCTGAAAGCCTCACACTCACAAAGGTAATGACGACGTTAGCTGCAGTGGGCGAGGAGTTAGTTTGGAGGAGGAGGAGGTGTATTGAACTAATTACAAGGTACCTGCCTATTAGATTCTGTTGGGTGGTTTTGGGGTTTTTTCTTTCTTAAAATCTTTGTGAGGTATTGGAAGCACAGTGCAAAATGATTGACTGCTCATTGCCCCCAAGCTGCTACTATAGGGACACAGGGTAAACTAGACGGCGTGTTTGTGGGGAACAGAACCCCAGACTTAGAAAACACCCTCTCACAGACACTGCATGTTTGTTCTGTTTGCTCAGTTTGTTACTCGTGGTTTGGGGCTGTCGCTCTTGGAAATCTCACTTTACGACATAAAACACTGTTGGTTTTGGCTGCCATCAAAGGGATGGCAGAGGTGCCGATCCAGAAGTAACGACTACAAAACAGACGGCAACTCTAGGCATTAGAATCCATTTGGGCAAACGCCACACAGCTCTGCAGAGCACGGCAAGGAAACAACAGGAGAGATGGCCAGCTGCAACTCTACGAGCTGGGAAGCTCACAGAATTCAGTGGAGTCGAGCTGTTTACAAACACAGTGACTACTGCAGCAGAGGAAACGCTTTAATACGCAGTTAACACAGACAGCTGTCAGGCTTATTTCAGATACACAAGATAATCTGTTAATATTGAGTGGAAATTTGAGTGCTAGACTGAAGCTGATATCATCTGGGTGCCTACAAAAGTATAAAAGTATAAACATTCCCCCTACGGAATTACAGTTTGTAAAGTCAGTTCCATTTTAACACCTTAAAAAAAGACAAACATTGTTTGTGTTGTTGTGGAGGGGCCAGCAGCTTCCTGTGCAGTCCACAACCAAGTCGCAAAACGCACGACAAACCCGTTCAAGCGTTAGACGCATGGACAGAGCGCTCAGCCCGTTGCTTAACCTGCTCAGTAGAAATGTGTTTTAAAAATCGTTTCTGCCAAACCTCGGTCAGTGTGAAAGAAGTCCTTTAAAAAAAAAAGAGTAGACCCTGGGTGCTTGCAAACCAGCCTTTGCGTAAAGGATTCCCTAGCGTGTCCTCTGTGTAAGGGATTCCTCGCGTGTAGCGCAACAGCGGAGGTTACTGAGAATGAAAACTGGAACCTTTTTAGGATTCAAAACTATTTTGTGGCTTTTTGAAACTCCCTTCCACTGCTGTCGCTGGACAATGAACCCGAGTTTCATACTGTAAGTCTCTTCAGTGTTTTAAAGGTGTGCTCAAACTTTTGCTCCAAACAAAGTGTATTCTAACGCTCCAGTCTCGTGTGCCGGCCCTCAGCAGGAACAAACTAATCCTGTTGCACCGGATGTTTTCAACCAGTGTTCTTTAACTGCATAGTTGGAGTGGCAGGGACAGACTGAGTACAGGTGTCCTGAGCACCCGCAGTCATGAAGGATTTCAAATGGATGAGTTTGCATCCACACTCGAGGTTGGTCTTAATCCCAGTCGAATAAGATCTGGGACACACCAGCCATGTTTCTGTACAAACTCCAGCTCTTGAAGAATCTCTACCATAATACACACGAGTTCAGTGCTTACAGGTGTTTTATAAAAGCACACATACACCCCTAAGTATACACATCTCAAAAGAAACGGTTGTTCATGTAAAGTAACTTTTGATTCCCCTTCCAAACATCTGGCTAAGACTGGAGCATCAATTTTGCCAGAGGAGACTGTTTTCCGAGAAGGAACATCAAGAGTAACTCAGATGAAAGCCATCTGCTGAGATTTGCCTTCCCTTGGGTACTACGATAGGCCATCAGTCCAGTCAGCATCTAGAACACCCTTCTTCTACAGAAACCTTTTGTCCGCCGTGTAGCTTTTTACCTGACAGCTGATCTCCCAGGTTGTTACATGACGGTGTCACCGGGCTGTCGGGAATGTGCAGTAGAACATCGTCAGCTGGGGCTGCCACCGGTCCTGGAACAACGAGGCCCAAATATTCGCATCTGTGGGCTGCGATGTCTCTGTGTGTAGCACCAAGTACATTGTCCTTTACGTGTTTACAATGATTAGAAGGAAAACGTCTCCGAGCTGATCAACACTGGGTCTTCCAGCACCAGGCATTAAGTGCTACATGTCTCAGAGGAAAACGAGAGTGCACGGCCACTTCTTTTCAAACTACCAGTGTCGGTCAGCCCACAAGAGCGTACAACCACGCACCACAACCAACACTTCACACACGCTCCCACACCACCTATTCCCATAATGTATTCTTGCAGTGCTTTCAGCCGGCTGAAACCAGCCTAGAGGCAAAAATGGTTGAACCAGATCAACAGAAAATTGTCTAAATCAGATTTTTTCCTTTGCAGCCGAGTCTTCATTGTGACAATTAGCTGTGTCTTGGAATTACAGGAGAAAACACTGTCACCGCTCCTTCCACACCGTCTTCACATCCTGGAACCTCGCTCTTGCAAAATCTGAAACAGACCAGAAAATTCCGTGAACAAAATTTCGCTCAGGGTCCTCCCTAAGGGCAAAAAGCGACGTCACGACTACTTCATTATGGAGTCTGATCGACTGGCCAAGGGTCAGGGAGCTGGCTCGAGGACATTTGCGAAGCCTGTTCTCTAAGGCTGAAAAAAGACATAGCAGGCAAGGTCTGAATCAAACATAATGACAGCAGATGTAAACTGCTCCTGGGAACTAAGTACAGCTCACGTAACCAAATCCTAAGGGCTGGTGGGTGTCAAAGGTAAGGACATCTCAACTCATCCTAGTTCTAAGCGTACTTAGGGCCCTGTGTGGTGACTGAACTCAGGCACCTCATTCGAAATTTAATGTCTCCTGTTAAAGTAGAATGTCCTTAACTCTCCGAAGTCTTAGCTGTGAGCTGTGTCACGTGAATTACAGTGAAAACAGGAACCAGCAACTCAAGAAGCGCACAAACGGCAACGAGCGGGATGGTGCGGGAAGTCTTCAAATGGCAAGAGGACAGGCTAGCAGGGTTTGAATTACCCGAAGGATTTACAGCCTGACGTAAGGTGCCTAGGCTCAGCCTGTTGCGTCACACAAGCTAGCGTCAATGAACCGCACTTCTTCACAGACTTTTTACAGCGCTGTTCAAACATCGAAAGCTGTTTGGCTGAACCAGCTCCATGAAAACAACTGCTCTAACGTGAGCTTCAAATCTTTACGTTAATTGCTTCTGCAGACAGAGAACAGAGCACGCTGACCTTCCCATGCATCGCCTGGGCCATCCCCACCTCTGAAACAGCCAAGCCAGGCTGCCGAGGGGCGACGCAGGCTCTGACTTCACGGGGACGCATACATTTCTCAGAAATTCTGTCTAAGGAATCTGACTGTCCCACTGTTACCAAGGAACTGATGTTCCCATTACAGGGAAGGGGTTGCCTTCCTGAAAGCAGTTTGTTTGTTTAATACTCACTTTAAAAAGCAATTTTAAAGACAGGGACTGAAGTCCAATGGATACAAGCTACCTGCCCTTGGCAAACCTAGGACCCCCTGTCTATAGCATCCTACAGCATGAAGGGCTCCTCTTGTGCCTAGAGTGCAAGCATTTCTTTTCTTTGCTGGTGCAGTTCTCTTTGCCTCCTGCAGTGAGGACAGGATCCAAGCAATAGTGTTTCTTACGTTGCTCCTCCAAACCGAACGACCATCAGCAACAGCTGCAGGTGCAGTACTGCCGGGAAGCCTTGAAGCAAACCGCAGAACGCATCGTGACAGCAGCCAAAGGGAGCAGCAAGCAAAGCTTCCAAAGTACTTCACAGGGCTCATCTCTAAGCAAAAGTATCTCGAATGAGTTCCTTTTGCTTCTTGACAGTCCTGATAGACGGGGACTGACGGACGGGAACTCCCGGCCCAGAGGTTTATCTCTGCTGAAGGGATGTGCTGTGAGACACAGTTCTGCTTCACCGGGGAAACGTGTTTTGAGACTTGTTAAGGGGAATGTTGGCGGGCTGTGAGACTGGCTGAGAAGAGTGCGGGGGGTAGTGAAACAAAAAGTGCCTGGCAAAAGGGATGAGCAAGTGTTGCCAGCCTTGAGACAGACACGAAGGAGGGAAGAGAACAATTAATCTTCAAGCAGCAGAACCAGATGGATAAGAAGTTCAAGGTTATTTTCCCAGCCTTGGGACTGATGGCCTGTAATGGCCTAGCGCTCTCGCCAGAAGGGAGGAGTTCACTGTGAAAAAGGTCTTCAGTGTCAGTCAAAAGACCCTGCCTGGGACCCCCAAGACCAACCTGGGGGAAAAGCCAAGGGAGGGGTTCACGGTAACAATTAACTGTAATATCCCCTCCGGTGGATGCGGAAGCGTGCAAAGACTGTCTCTAACCCGATGAAGCCTGCGTTTCGGGGCACACAGTTTGGAGGATTCTCCCCCGTGTGCCCAGCACTGCACTAAAGCCGACCTGCTCCGAACTCTCTGTGAGCTGGAGCTTGTTCCTGCACATCACTCCCAGTACTGGGAAAGACTCTACGTTTCAAAATCAGAAAGCAAGCAGAGACACAATCCATGGACAAGGGCTGGCTGTGTCTTCAGTGCAGAATTTCCTTCTGCTATGATTCCAGAGCAGTCTGACTTCAAGACAAAGAGCTGATGCCAGTACTCAGGAGCACATTCCATCCTGGACAACGCACAGAATCTGACAGCACACCAAACGCTTCCGTCTTTGTGCTTGCACGGTGAAACAGTTCCACACATCATTTTAATCCTAAAACACGTAAGGACTTGCTTTCTCTGGAATATTGGCAATTTCCCCTATAAGCGTCTGTCAGTCGTCCAGCCTGTTGTGTCTTTCACAGCGACTGCAGTCAAGTAGGGTCTCACCAGCTCTGCACTGGAGTTCATAAAGAACTGCCCACCACCCGTGTGCCTCAGGGCCGGTTCTGTGTTCACTTAAAACAGAGAATTTAAACACCCACTTCACCACGTGCGTTTCCGCAGGAACTCGATCCCACTCCGTGCACACAACGCTCTTCTTCACGAAACCATGTGTCACCGCAGCGCCTTTGACAGGCATCCGTAATCCAGACACACTTTAGGGTTAATTTTAGATGCAAACGCCGCTCATTTCACACCGACTGTGTGCACCAAGCAAAAACATTTCATACGAAGCTTTAGGAAAGAGACAAGTGAATCTGCGACGAAAAGCCAGGCCCTGAAAATTGCTCAGCAACTACCGACCCATTTAACAGGGCCTGGACAAACCTGCTAGGAACTAAGTGTCGCTGGCACCTACTCATGGTCTCACAGGGTAGCTCTCATACCGTGGTCTGGGTGCTGCCTTCAAGGGAAAATTCCTAAACTGTGGCTTACCGAAGGGCGGGGAAATACATCAGGAGTTAACGGCAGCAGATGTCCACACAGCAGCTGACAGTCTGACGCAGCAAGTGTTGTCTGACTGTGAAACACTGAGACATGGTGGCACAAGCAGCTGCGCGGTCAGACAGTAACTCCGCGCCTGCCCGTTCTGTCGACACGTACAATGAAACGCCCGAGTTCATTCTTTCCTACAAAGTAATTAATATTTCTAAGATTAATCGCCATGGTGCTGTTTTGTAGTTCCAGGAACACAGACACTACGAGAAAGTGCAGCCAGTCCTGTGCTGTGAACTCAGGGCAGTCTGCTGAACCTGGGAACCCCCAGTGAAGCAGAAGATCCTATCAGGTGAGGTAACACTTCAACGCTCTTTGCTTGGTACTTCTTCTGTAATCCCTACTTTTACTAGAGGAGAATCATTTCTGATCAGCAGTCTCCTGAGAGCTTCCATGCACCTGTGTTCAGAAAGTACTTGTCCCATATCCAATACTTCAACCAGTAGCAAACCCCCGGATTCCTCTGCGGTAAAATCCGCTCATTGCCCAGTCTGTACTGACACGGGGGCCTGTCTTGACCCTGCTGCAGATCTGCTGCATTCAGAACTTCCTTCTTGTCGCGTCTCTGTGCTGTCTTTCCACCAGGTGCACCAGATCCAACGATGACTAAACGTCTACAGAGCGCTGGATGAACCCTCATAACCTGGGGGCCTGGCTGTGTTTGCTTCTGAGGGAAGCAGTACCTGAGAACTGTTTCCTCCAACTCCAAATGCACTTGGTGAAGACAGAAGACTGCTCTGAGGACCGCTTGTCACTCAGGCTGGTCAGGAATCCCACGTTCATTTCCGGCACAGGACCAGTTTAAGTTCTTCGGTAAAGGTTCGTGTTTGCCCCATTCCTTGACACCATTCCTGAAGACTTCCTGAAGCCCTTAATTCTACCACAGCAGTCGTTTCTGCTAGCATCAGTGAGGAAAATGATGCAGGCTCTTCTGCAGACATGCGGAAGCAACACCAAGTGTAACAGGTGAAGACACGGCTGCTTTACAGCTAGAAAGGTTCAGGTGTACAGGGGAGAAGATGGAAGCCAGTCCCACGCAGCGGTAAATCTCTTCGGTTTACACAGGCCCCGGCGACCACCCACATGCTGCCACCGAGCACTCCGCAAGTCCCCTCCTGGACACCGGACTGCAGGACAAATGCCAGCAGGGCAGGGCTTTCAGACACATCAGGGAAAGGCTGCAGAAGTTGTTCTTTCTGATGCAAATTTTGTTGTCTTCTAACTTGTAAAGGATCTTGATCCTCGGTAAGAGAGTGGAGCTGATGCCCCACCAGGGAGAGCTGCTTCCTGTGAAACTAAAGCATCCAGATAAAACCATTTCCTTACAGCTGCCAAGTCTGGATTCAAAACCTGCACAGACCATCTCTTGACTGTGCTGCTGATTAACTGCTAATTACTACTAATTTATTATACTGATGGAAAACGTTTGTGTCAGATGTCTCTACACAAAAAAACCCCCCATCTGACAGAAAGACTTGAGCACAGAAAATACGATGAACTGCAATTCTGACCCTAAAATCTACAGGAAGAACTTTTCTTCTCAGCCAAGCTTTAAAGGCACCACTCACAGGACAGCTTTGAACAGCAGCACTCGTCGTTCTGTCAAAGCAGCAGTTCCACCTCTGCTAACCACACCACAACTACGATCACTAACACACGCACCACCAGGACTAGCCAAATGACAGCACAGGGAGGAGCAGGAATCAGACTGGGGCAGAAAGGCATCTGGTGAAATCCTAGGGCAGCTAGTGCTCACCATGACATTTACACTTAATCTGAGTCATTCATATCGTAATCCGTTTCTTCGTCCTCACTCTGAAGGGCATGCAGCATGCAGCGAGTGTAGAGAAAGGAAGGGAAGAGAAGAGATTGCAAGTGAGTTAGAGCTGCAACAAAGCACAGGTGACTTACACTCGAAGCATTTATTCACTTGTATCTGCGATCCCCACTCTCAGACAGTCTGACAGCAGACAACTGCAGGGACCAACACGACACGTTTCATGAAAAATCTCCTTTTTGCAACATCCCAAAGTCCTCTCGGAGAAGCCAGTGCTGCCCCTGCCCCGCAACACAGGGGACTGTACTTGTGGTCCTACTGTTACCTGCACGTCCTCTTTGCCACAGGTGGGACAGGACGGCACTGGAGAATCTGTCTTTGGATGCAGATACTATGGACAAGCTTTGCACACTTGTCCCAAGAGGGACGGCTGAGGAAAGTGCCGCAACAACGAGCGCTCGTGGGAGTACAGGTTGTCTTTGGGCAGTGCCATGGCTACCAGTGATGGCCACCGGCAACACTTACGGCAGTGTCCTACACTCCACCCGTTTTCTTTGCTTAAGTGGCTTAGCGGGCCACAGAAGTCATCCGGCAACACTTACTGTGCAAACTGCTTTCCAAGCAAAGACACGGAAAAAAGACTCTAACACCGAAGGAAGGTGAGGACTCACCGGATGGGCTAAGAACCCTGCTCTTCCTGTCCTGAAGGCTCAGCGCTGCTTCGGGAACACGTAAACGCTTGCCAACAAACACTCCATGCCGGCAGGACTGTGTGTTCCCTGACCCAATCTGCTCTCTAAGTCACAGGAAATGTTCCTACATCTGCTAAAAGCCAGTTTCAGTACGTGAGCACTTCAATCGCTGTGGATCACCAGACACAGAACTTGAATCACACGGACTTTGCAAAGACCAATTCAGTTTCTAGTGAGCAGACTGCAGACTAGACGGTTAATGCTGGCTAAGAGGGAACTACTGAGACAACAGCTCCCCAGGATTTCTGAACACAGCTGTCAGAATCCTTCCTACCAAAAAAGAAACACTTTATTCCCCCCAGGAACAAACTGCCTATGAAAAAACCGCAAACAATTCTGTTACACACACGGCATATAAAACATTCTTCTTTAAGTATCGCCACCGACTGCCAGCAACAGCTCAACTCTTCCGGAACAAAAGGAATGAGCCTTCCATCTCAATCCAAAACTAACAGTAGTTATTATTCATCACCTTTGCCAGACTGTGCTCTGCTCTTTTCTCTGGCATAATGGCCAAGCAGCGCTTCACCGGAGAGGTCTACAGTTTTGCTTCTCTCACAGCACTGTACTGCACTCTGAACTAGCTGCTGCATCTAGAGTCTGACACCTTAATTTGACCTGTACTGTCTTAATTTGTCAACTTTTAAACCTTCCTGGAACATTTCAGCAAAAGCAGAGCTGGACTGGGGTTTTGGAAAGAGTAAGCTGGGGCTTTACCGAGGTTCACAGCTTGCCCCCGACTGCATGAATCCCTTGCAATGCCTTGCAAGTTTCATCTCAACAGCGACAGAAACATCTGTGTGTGTGTGTGTCAACAGCCAAATCACAAGGCAAAAACAGCAGTGAAATTGTCCCTGGGGCCTCGGTGCCAAAACCAAGAGCAGTTCTTAGCATTAATTCAAAACTCATTTCTGCGAAGCTGATTCTTGAAAAAGCAACTCTTGATGTTGTAGCAGCTGTTTCCCATCTGCACACACTAGATGGAAAGCTTCTACAGCAACTACAGACGTGTCCAGCTCGTCTGCAGCCACCTTGCGCAAAGCAGCAGCGCAACAACGAGAGCTGTTCCGTGCGCACAGAACATCTCTGCTCTGCGGCCTGACTGTTCGTTGTGGTCTACGCTTCCCTTGTGCAAACTCTGACAGACACCCAAGTAAAATCCTTAGCCATTGTGCCCACTACAACCTTCTTGTAAAGCTGGTTGCAGACAGAGAACTGTGGAAAGCTGAGAACATTAAGCTAAAAACACACACGCTTTATGACACTGCCCTCATTTTGTAACACAAACCTGAGTCCCCTTCTCAAAGACAGCAGTTACAACCCCACTTTGACAGCAGAACGTCTTCAATGGAACTCAAACACTTTTCAGCTGGAAATGGTGAGGAAAAGGAAGCACCCAAGTGTGTGTTGGATCCTCAGGTGCAGACAGCGAGTACCTGCTAATACTTGAACAACCAGCGCAGGCATCAGGAGCAGTACAGTGTTGTGTCTGGAGAACCCACCCGGTGTAACGCACCCTCTGCAGTCTCACACCACGGACAGGAGACCGTTGTTAACGAGTGAGGGGGGAAACGGCAGCTAAGTAACAGTCCAAAACAGAGACAGGCTGAGCACTAGATAGTGAAGCCGCCTGCCCTGACACCACGACTTACCTTTGCTTTTTCACTGGGCTCACTGGTTGTGCCATAGGGAGTGTTGTGCAATTCCTTTGAGACAACACACAGAAATTCAGCCTGATCTTCATTGCCGTAGTTATAGGAGGAGCCGATACTGACCAGCTGAAAGGCGAAAAGAAAAAATCCAGTCACCTGCATTTCCACACAGAACAGAGCGCACAGACGCTCGTGACCAGTACGAGCGCTCCCGGCTCCTCAGACTGCTGCGTGAGCCTGAAGCATGACTGGCCACTCCAAAGCAAATACGTCTGGATGTTGACAAATACAATGACACTCTGATGATAAGATAGACACGGCTTTTGTTTTTAAACATTCACAGAATTAATGATTTATGACTACGACTGCACTATGAGAAGAAAGGCTACAGAAGCAGCCCATGGAGACGCAGCCCGTTCCTGTTTCTGCTATTTACTGGAAACCTCCCCATCCCCACAGTTCATTTATAGTAGGTTGTATGTGGTACCCTGATGTGGCACGGCTTAACACGCAAGCGGCAGCATGCAGAAAGCACCTCAACCTTACGGAGTAGCCAGCGCTTCACTTACAGAACACCAGCAGTGCTCCTATTAAAAGGTATTTTGAGAGGGCAAAGGCAAAACTTGCATTTGATGGGAAAACAGCAGGACACAGCACAGCGGGACAACCAAGTCTAGCACCTGAGGCTCACAGGTACTGCCCCGAAGAAGGCAGTTAAGGAAGCCGTGCACAATGAAACGCGGCGTGTACACAAGCTTCTGCAAACCCTGATATCAAACGGCCAGTGCCAGGGTACTGAGCAGGAAGGATGCACTCGGCATCAGTGCTACTTCATCGGCAGCACGTTTATGGAACGGCAAAGCTGTCACGTCACCGCTCTTCCATTACGCACGGGATACTTACCTAACGTTAGAAGCTTTAGCGACCCTGCTTTTCCAAGCCAGAATGAAGACAGAGGTAGCTGTCTCATTTATTTTATTATATGTACTTATTTTAAAAGGACGATAAGATAACGTATGCAGCTACTGCTACTGACACAGATCCAAGTCCAAAAGTCTACCCATGGCACAGACACGCAGTGTGGAAATGTCACTGCCAAACCTGTATCATCTACCTGCCAAGTCACCACACACAAGGGATGGCTGCTCTGTTCCCCAGATCTCATTCCAGTGCCCTGGTAATGGCCTCACAGAAAAGGCCTGCTTTCCTTTTGAGGGCAATGGCTCTCAAACCACCGCAGCTGTACATCTGAAAACAAGCTGTGCACCGCCTTTACTCCAGGAGAGCACTAAAAGCCTAGAGCATAAGCCTTGTTAAAGAAGGTAAGATGCAGCCAAGATGAAATCTTGGTCCAGAATCTGTGCTCGAGGGACAAGGCTATTCTCTGAAAAGCACAAGACAGACCAAGGTTAAAAGCAGCTTCCACAGAGCACTGCCAGAACATTCGGCCTCCTTGCACTTCTAAGGAGATAGAGGAGAGAGATGCTCAGCTGTTGCAGCACTACAGTAAGGCAGCCAGGCAGGCACCTCCACAGACAGGCAGAGCCAGTGTCCTCTGCACAACGAACCAACGTGATGCCAGGCCTCCTCCCTGAAGCCTGCACCGTGCTGCAGAAACCTGCACCGTGCTGCAGAAACCTGCACCGTGCTGCAGAAACCTGCAGAGCAATCAGCTGCTAAGCTGCACGGAACGGACAAGTGACGTTCACCAAGAAGCTGGAAAATCAGCCCAGACTTCCTGCAGACAACTTGTCGATTCTCTTCCCTATCTGCTACAAACGCAATGCGAGGCACACATTTTCAGAACAAGACCCAGGTCAGTTGCCACCAGGCCTGCTGACGGGGTACAAAGCTTGCCCTACACACGATACAGCAATCACAGGCCGCAGAATTGATATGCAGGAGCTGCTCCAGTAACTGAGGTAAAGCACAGGACTATTTCAAGCAGTACTTTTCACCCACTGAAAGGCTAGAAAACCTTGTAAAGCCACAGCCACACGTATCTCTCCTTCCCCGAACAGAGATTTGTATGATCTGATTTCATATAGAATCATAGAATCACTACGGACTGGAAGGGACCTCGAAAGATCATCTAGTCCAATCTGCCTGCAACAGTAGGATCATCTAAACAAAGTCACACAGGAACACATCCAGTTGGGTCTTGAATATCTCCAGTGAGGGAGACTCCACAACCCCCCTGGGCAGCCTGTTCCAGTGCTCCGTCACCCTCACCATGAAGAAGTTCCTTCTCAGGTTGATGTGGAACCTCCTGTGTTCCAGCTCACAACCATTGCCCCTTGTCCTATCACTACATGACACCGAGAACAGCCCAGTGCCATCCTCCTGACACCCACCCCTCAAATATTTGTAGGCATTAATGAGGTCACCCCTCAGTCTCCTCTCCTCCAAGCTAAAGAGACCCAGCTCCCTCAGCCTCTCCTCGTAAGGGAGGTGCTCCACCTCTCTCCAGCAGCTCCACATCCCTCTTGTACTGAGGGGCCCAGAACTGGACACAATACTCCAGGTGTGGTCTCACCAGGGCAGAGTAGAGGGGGAGAAGAACCTCTCTTGATCTGCTAACCACCCCTCTTCTAATCCACCCCAGGATGCTGTTGGCCCTCTTGGCCACAAGAGCACATTGCTGGCTCATAGTCATCTTGTTGTCCACCAGGACCCCCAAGTCCCTTTCCCCTACACTACACTCCAACAGGTCAGTCCCCAGCCTATACTGGTACCTAGGGTTGTTCTTGCCCAGATGCAAGACTCTGCACTTACTCTTGTTATAGCTCATTAGATTTTTCTCTGCCCAGCTCTCCAGCCTGTCCAGATCTCGCTGAATGGCAGCACAGTCTGCGGGGGTGTCGGCGACACCACCCAGCTTTGTGTCATCAGCAAACTTGCTGACAGTGCATGCCAATCCCTCATCCAAGTCATCAATGAATAGATTGAACAGGACCGGTCCCAGCACCGATCCCTGGGGCACTCCACTAGATACAGGCCTCCAACTAGACTCTGTCCCATTGACCACCACTCTCTGACTTCTACCCTGTAGCCAGTTTACAATCCACCTCACTACCCGAAAATCTAGGCCACACTGCCTCAGTTTGTCTGCAAGGATGCTGTGAGAGACCGTGTCAAATGCCTTTCTTAAGTCAAGATAGATGACATCCACGGCTCTGCCCTCATCCATCCACCTGGTTACACCCTCATAAAAGGCTATCAGGTTGGTCAAGCATGACTTTCCCTTTGTGAAGCCATGCTGACTGTCCCTAATGACCCTCCTGTCCTTGATGTGCCCGGAAACAGCCTCTAGTACAAATTGTTCCATCACCTTTCCTGGGATGGAGGTGAGGCTGACCGGTCTATAGTTACCTGGGTCTTCCTTCTTTCCCTTTTTAAAGATTGGGGTAACATTTGCTATTTTCCAGTCCCTAGGCACCTCTCCCGTTCCCCAGGACCTAGCAAAGATGACGGAGAGCGGCCTAGCAATGACTTCCGCCATCTCCCTCAGCACACGCGGGAGCATCCCGTCTGGGCCCATGGATTTGTGCACATCCAGTTTGTTCAACTTATCCCTAACCCAATCCTCATCAACCAAGGCAGGCTCACCTGTTGCCTCAACCTCCTCTGTAGTCTGGGGTCTAATGTCAACACAACCCTTAGCAGTATAGACAGATGCAAAGAAAGCGTTGAGTATCTCTGCCTTCTCTGCATCCTCTGTTTCCAGGGTACCCACCTCATTCTGCAGGGGGCCTGCGTTGCTTCCAGTTTTACTTTTACTTGCTATATATTTGAAGTCAGCTTTTCTTCTTGTACCATGGCAAGAATCTGATAGTGGGTGCATTGACAGCAACTAACAGGAGGGTCAATACTTCTGCACTCATTGGCACCCAAATCGATTACCTCCTGAAAGCAGAGGAGATACAGCTTCCAAACATCAGCCAAATCATCGAACCTAGTCTGACAAGGCTGATGGCTGCTCAAGTGACAGCTACCTACACCCCCCACCAACACTCCATAACCCAAATCAGTTGACCTTGTGCACATAATTCTTGGTGGGGGATGTGGCAGACTGACTACTTATCAGATACCTGGGTAGGACTATCATAGAATCATAAGGGATTGGAAGGGCCCTCAAAAGATCATCTAGTCCAATCCCCCTGCCACAGCAGGATCACCTGGACCAAGTCACACAGGAACACATGTATCGATTTTGCCAACTGCAGAACAACTGGGTGGCTTTGTGCCACTATTAATCGATCCACTGGTACAATTCAGGACAAAGTCACTCTCGCAGCCTTAAGCTCCGGCACGTGATACCTTCGTTAGCAGGTCCATCATGTACATGCAACTAAGAACGCGCCGTCTGCACGGCATCGGTAGGGTGCTGGGAACACCACTGCAGCCTTCTGAGAGGCAGAAGCAGCCACAGTGATGGCACATGGAGAACCAGTGGGAAATGTCGGCAGGTTAGAACAGAACAGGGGCATCAGAAACAGCTCAGACAGCAGGGGCAGAAACAAGGCAGCACTTCCAATGTCACCCCACCACCACTCTAAGAAGGCTGCTGACAAACTGGACATCACTGTTCGACTCCCTCGTGCTGTGCTCCTCTGACAAACCACCCCACGAAAAACCCGAAACCACAACAAACTTGACTAACCTGAGGTCTGCAAAACAAGTGTTATAATGCACAGGGAAAGGATTCCAGGTTATCCAGCCAGCTGCTCCACAGGCTCTGAAAGAACAAAGTCTTCTGGGGCCATGGGGCTTAAACAGTAGAGACCAAGAACTTGAAAAGACAGACGTGCACATGTTGACACTCCTGCGCACCTCTGACGTCCACGATTGCAGACAGATGTGCGTGTGTGTGCAGGGCCATGTCTTCACTCTTTCAGCTTCCAGGACTTGCTTCACCATGCTCGTTACTACAGGAGCGTGATCCTGCCTGAGCACCCCTGTGAGCCTGAACATCGTCACAACCGAGCACGGCAATTACGAGCCAATATCAGTTATCATGGAAAAGTAATCAGGTCGTGATCAACCCGCCGGTTGTGCGGGACAAAGACGCCAGCACAAACAGGCCGTCAGCCAGAACGACACCAGGCAGAAAGAGAAAGACTGTGTTAGTCACTATTATTAAATCAATAGCAATGAGGTATTTGCATCTTACCGCTTCACGGGGCAGCACAGGTCAGGACAAAGAAACACCATCAGGGGAGTTCCTGTCTCACAAAGCCTGACCTTTAAAGCCAGACAAACGATGACTGTGAGACAGGGCAAAGTAAACAAATCCCAACCATCTGACCAAAGCAAAGGTGGGCAGCGACCACCTGATGCCTCGCTGCGGTCAGGCTTGCGTTCAGGGACGGCAACGAAGCGACTTACTGAACTGCCTAAGTCTGTGGCTCTGTGAGAGGATGACTGTCTTGCAAAAAAGACAAACTAAGAGAAACTAATGGTAGAGGAGGTACAGCTGCGAGAACAGGTCAAATGCTTCCTGCATCAAAGTACTCAACACCAGTAAAAAGCATCAGCCTCTTCCCATCTGAAAGCCAATAGCTGCACCCCTAAACACGTCCCTGCGAACAGGCTGAATGGCCGGTTCGCCTCCAGGAACCTCACTGCTGAAGTGAGCAAACCTCACAGCTGACTGAACTGAGACAGATCCCCAAGCCAGCCACGTTTCAAGACCTTGCCTACACAGATCTGCGGAAGTGCTCTAACCGCATTGATACCGAATCCACGCAGAACGTTCATGGCACCAGAAAACAGCAGAGCTGCTGCCATCACAGGTGACTACTGCGACCTGCACAAATGGCACCTGTCTGTCTCTGCTGCCCACTGCAGTTACTCACATTAACTAATCTTCTGCCTCAGGACTATTTCGTTCTGTTTCTGTGACGGTCCGATTCTCAAAATAAATAAATTCCGCTCCTATTGCTCTCAAATTCTATTTTAAATATTTTAAATATTCTTCCTTTAACTATTTCAAATATTCAAATACTGTAAACATTCTTACCCTTGTATCATGACTGTTTCTATTTAAGGTGCGGTGAACTTGTCTTCTGGTCAATTGCAGCAGCTAACAGAAGTTTACAGAACAGAAGACACTCACCCCCTCAAACATTCTTCCTACCAGTGTGGGGTGTGTGAAGGGAAGAATGGCCTCTGCCATGTTCGGAGTGACAACGTGCTCACTCTGCCGCCTACTCAAAGGATTTGCAGAAGATGCCCACATGTCAGCCGTCAGACACAGCAGTGACGACTGACACCACGAGTGTGTGTATCTCAGCTCCTCTGTCAGACTTCGAATTGCAGAGAAAATTGATTTATTTATGGGTTTATTTTTGGTTTTTAATTTTGTGTCTGACTTTATCTCTTCTCTGCCTTCCTTCACCTCCTGTTTTACCATGCTGAACTGTACTTCACAAGCAACATCATGCTGCCAGTACCTAACACATCCTTAGCAGAGAGACACCTTTCCTACTCAATTCCAGGAAGTCTACAACCCCAGTGCTTTAATTCCACATTCCAAATGTTACCCACAAAGCTCTAAGTAACAGATGGTGCTCAGCACCCTGCGAGTACATTCTGGAACACAGGTAGGCAACAGTCCAAATCTGAGATCTAGAGCTGCGTGGCCAAGTGCCTGTGTGAAGCCAGATGCAAGGTTCTGCTCCTATCAAGTCACCCTACTGCCAGGCTATCCTCACAACACTACAAAGATCTTTCAGAGTGATTAACTGCCTCTAGAGCAAGGAAAAGAACAACTACTCCTAGCATTTCACTGATGAAGAGTATTACGGCACACCAGCTTCCCCAATCCACTCACCAAAGACACTTCCAACTGGAGCACAGCTACGTAAACAACTGGTGACTGCCTCCAGTGTCAGCAAAATGTCCTTCCGAAACTCTTGACTGCTGGGAAACAGCACAGTAACAAAAAAAGCAGTGACCTGGGCAGGAGGGGAGCAGGAAGGATGAGATGGCCTAAGAACTCCATGACTGAAGCTGTGACTTTTCATTTGGGTTTCAAGAAAATGTTCCAAGGGGGTAAAAAAGAGCTGCAGAACAACAACCCAGACACAGAGATAATCCAGCGCGTTCTTTCCATCTGAGACAAGACCTGAAACAGCTGGTTTTGTTCTGCCCTCACTCCTCCACGTTTTATTTTAGAGAAGTTCTGCTATTTGTTGCTTCTGTTGGAACACCTTCCATCCACCCAAAAACCTGCTCACGTTCTGAGTTACCAGAAACACAGTGTTTGAGTCCAGAACCTAACTGGCCATCAGGTGGATTGAGCAGACTCAAACCACAACAACGGTCCACACAGAAGTCTTTCTAAACCCAGTGAACTCTGGCCTCCTAAGGTTGAAGTTGTACCACTTTGACCGACTGAGTGAGGACCAAAGAGACGCCCTCCAAGAAGGCAGTACCACTTCTTACGGAAAGCCTTTAACGGCTCAGGGGGGTTTTTACAGCATGAACAATCACAATGTGCAATGAAATACTGTGACTATAAACCAAAGCCGGTCACGAACACACACGTCACTATGTGCTGTACATCCAGGGATAAAGTGGAATGACTGGAAAGCAGCAGAAACGCAGGGAGGCCAAGCATATCAGTGTGATGGCAACAGGAACGGTGTGACACACCTCGCTGCAGTGTTTCTGGAAGCATCTCTCTTCCCCTTTCACTTCCCGTGACACTATCAGCAGATACTCTGACTGCTGGGCCGGGCCACAGCTGTACTGGGAACCTATACTGACAAGCTGGAATAACCAATCAAACACAAAAAGAAACCTTTGTGAAGCTGGAGCACAGAACCGTTATCCAAATCGTACAGATACAGAGGAGCTCACACATTCGGGTAACAGTCACTTGCTGGCAGAACACTCTGCTCTCCAGCCCAGCTTTAACTTCAACAAGGTTAAAACGCATGGAGTCAGTTCAAAGCCCTCTGCAATTTCAGAAGGTGGCAAGAGTGGCTGACAGCACCGCAGAAAACTGCCCCGATCGCTGTGCTGTAACAAACTCCTGCGGAAGGCGTGACGCAAGCCCGGAGCCTTGCGAAAGGGAGCATCGCTCTCCTTGACGCTGGCCGATGCAGGAGGCAACGGGGACACGCGACCGAAAGGTGCTCTCCCCAGCAACGCACCAAGGCCGGGCGTGAAAGAGCTTTGTCTCGTCACACACAACGATCAACAAAATACAGCTGAGGAAACATCGGAGGACAGCCAGAGGAAAGGAAATGCTGGGTGTTCTAAATGGGCTTTAGAAGGGCTAATTTACAGACGATCTAAGAAAATAACAGAAGTGGAAAACACCCGTCTCGCTCTCCTAAGAAATGTGCTGGCACTAGCCAAACACACGATGATTCAGGAGGTCAGACAAACCTCAGCTAAACGTCTCCGTTTGCTATTAGGAGAAGCGTTTTATCCTAATCCCACAGGAACTCAGGGCCCACTTACATCACAGCGCAGCCTGCCACTGCACCTGCAGAAGAGCAGAGCTTCAGGGTAAGTGGGAATAACTAGACCACAACCGCCTCTTCTGAGAAAACTGGAGAACACTGTGATGAAAGGCTCATCCACAACTTGTCTGTTTATGCCGCCCTCGTGACACTGTCACACGTGAGCACAGCTCTGACAGCACTGCGGCGGCAGATGCAGCCTGCATTAGCCATTGCAGCTGACGTGACTGATGCCCCACTGTCTGACGGCTTCTCACACAGCCGTCCGGCATAACCCCAACACTCGGTACGCAGTGTTGCCAAGGCAGTCCTTTTTCCAACGGGCAACAACTGAAGCTGAAAATCATCATCAAAATGATGTGCTGAAACCAAAACAGGGGAGCAGCACAACAGCAGCTGTTGCACCGGGACACTAACTGCAGTGTCCTGGGAGCCCTTCCACTCCTGCTTGGAACAGTGCAGCAACATCTCTGTGTAAGTGCGGCTGAAGTTTAACTCCTTCCACATCCAACTGCATTTTACAAGAAAACTTTGAAAGGGAAAAAAAGTCTGTTTTATCAAAACCAACCACTTAGTTGCTTTCTGTGGGGCACAAGGGCTTCCAACCCCCAGGAGCACTCGCTCCTCTGCAAGTTGGTGATTTTGGTCCCACCAACGACAAGGCACCCCGATGTGTGCAAAGCGTTTCAGCTGCCGCTCCAAAGACTGCCTCCGAAGGATCAACACAGGTCTAGGGAAGAGCAGAAACACACGGAAGTGCGACAGGAGCCTCCAGTGTGAACAGTCAGACGTCCAAGGCAGTGCGTTCCAAGCACATTCCCAGTGAAGGAAGTCCACTAAAAGCAGGGCTGTGCTACAGCCACAGAAGAGAGTGCCCTAGGTTGAGGCCACGACAGGCTGAGCGTTATCAGACCACACAGATGCTGCGTTCATCTGTTTCACACTGCATCCCAGGGAGCAACAAGCGGTAGGGAGACTTTGGGAGAAAGCTGGATGACACAAGGACAGAACACTCAAGAAAACCAACAGAATTTTCCAGCTCTAAAAGAGATTCTGAATTGTCTCAGAGCCTGTAATATCCTTTCAGCAGCCGCACTGCCAAGCAGGATTACTGCCAAATCCAGTGTTTCCAATCGGGCCTTTAGGACAGGTGAGAGCCACACGATCCTTTAACGTGTTCAAAGCAAAGAACCTATTTGCAATGAAAGCTCGTTTCTTCCAACAAAGAAGGTCGAAGCAACTTTGCCAATGTGCTGGTCAGAAAAGAGCAGAGCATCAGGTGAGAGCTTTTTCTGGGGCTTAAACTACATTCAGTTTCTGGCGTGTCCACAGGCCTGGCAACCCTTGAGCTACAAAACTGGGGCGTAAGAAGCTTTCTCAGCGCTGAGCCACGTCTGCTCGAGCAGGGACGTCTCCATGACACCAGCACTTTACACCTTCCATCAAACACAAACAAAATGCTCTCTGCACTTTACGAAGACGTTGCTTTGTCGCACTATTAGAGTGAGGCTGCAGAGCACGAGAGGCTCCCCCTTACTCCAGCCTCTCTTACAGCTGACAACAGGCACCGACAAAGATGCCAGCAGCGGAGCACCTGTGACTTTCTCCAGAGCCTCCCACTCCAGTCATTGCTCCAATGCAGTTGAAGCATTCTGGCAGGTCTTTACAGAGATGAGCAAAGAGAACAGGAAGATCTTGCGATTCCACGGTCACGTTTGTGAAATGTAGGCTTGAGCGCACACAAGAGGCTGTCTGTCTTCAGGCAGGGCAAAGAAGAAAAAGACTCGCGTAGCTCACCCTATCCAGCTCCACACCACGTTGGTTACGTTCACCCTCCTGTGTGTCCCAGCCAGTCCTTTATGGCAAGAACCACTGTTTGAGCCTGACAAACACTGATCTCCCAAGCTCACCTCTTTCACCCACAGACTTTACATCTGACTGACCACTTGTATGAACTTGCTTGTTAGTTTTGCTTTAGTCACCTGCAGATGCTTGTGTGTAGACACCAAAGAATCACGTTTCACACGTGACACAGATGTCCTCATAGAAAGGTGGTGTAATCTACCTCCTGGAAGAAGACAGTCTGTTTGTCCTCTGACAAATAAGAACTCAGACATAAAATGGCGACATTTTCTTTCTCTCTCCAATTCCTGGAAATGACTGAACTGAACGAGATGCACAGGATTGATTTCCTAAGCCTGTCCTACGCAAGGGGGATCTCGGAAGACTTTGTCATTATATCCCACGTTGGCTTTTTTACCTGTTCAAACTTCCAGCCATCGGACATTGTGGAAACCATCTGAGTGAGCTCCTCTTCCTGGCACTGCAGCACCCTGTACACGTGTTTGACCGGCACCTTCAAAGAGAAATGCAACATGCTCAGTGCAGCAGGGAACTCGTCGTCTGTGACTTGTCTCAAGCTGCCACTGCTCTGTACAAGAGGCAGCGCCACCCGCTTCAACATCTGCCAGCTGGTTTTAAACGGAACCCCCTGCTCAGAATCACACTGCACCAGACTCAGTGCTTCACTAACGTTACAGGGACTGACAGCGTCATTCAAGAGTCAGAACAAAATACAGCAAGACTTACCCATCGCTCCACGTGGGGGCAAACCACACAGCTCAAAACCAAGGCTGAGGCTGTGCTGGCCTTCCTAACTTTAAGGAATGTCTGACCATATTGAAAAAGGTCTTTATTTCCTGCTGAAGCTTTCCACCCGGAGAAATTAATAACTAGGACCACTTCAGCTGAAAACCCTATCAGACCAGCTTTGCTATCCCACAGCCCAGTTCCAAGAGAAATCTGGCAACACAAGTTTGCCAAGATCTCCACGAAGCCTTAGTTGTCGGGAAGGCAGCAGCAGCGAGAGAGTTCAAGAACAAATGTGAATCCCTTCTTTGCCCAACAGTTTACCCACCTCACTTTATCAGAACTCCATGAAGAAAGGCTCTTGAGTTGCTAAGAGAAGAGGCAAAGCTTTCTCAGTCATCGAGCACTACAAATAAGGAAACTAACTGTGACACAGAAGGGCACAACTAGAGCTGAACAGCCTCCCTACGTTCACTACATAAACATTCCGTACCAACAGCAGCTACGCTGTAGTCAGGCAATCCCATAATATTCAGAGCGTTTAACTGTATGTGAGAAAAACACGTTACACGAAAACTGCTTCCAGAAGAGCTATTTCCAGGTGGGTCCCAACAATTCTTTGGGACGCTTTCTGTTTTTGAACGGGAACCATGACCACGCGTCTGTGTCTTTTGCAGGCACCAGACTGGGGGGACTGGGGATCAAGAGTATTGACCTTTGTGTGCTTGTGGTTCCAGCTCAGACAGTAATGGAGGCAGCCACTCGGAACCTCAGTGGGGAAATGAGCAATTAAGGGAAAAAGCTGAACCCACCTGCTACCTGCCACAGAAAAACAATCAAAAGCACTAAAAACCAGCCTCACCTGTGAGATTTTGCTGTCTCTTTCTCTTATCTTGTCCTTTACCAGTTTTATTAGTGACGTGATGTTGTAGAACTCGGCCTCTTCCAGCACACCTGGCATGAGAACAAGTGTTTGGAAACAGAGTGCGATCAAAGATTCCCGGCCAAAACCATCCAGCAGTTCCTATGATTATCTTCTCTACAACTACAGAAACCCATCGCTTTGCCCTAGAAGCAGCTGATCTGCCAGCCTAACGGTTCTGGCTTCCCTCAGGCACACGGAGCTCAAAGCTCACATCATTCTGATCAACTGCCCTGAAAACCCCCGAAGCAAACCAACGCCACTTCACACACAGAATGAGAGGCAGGAAAAGAGCCCCCCAGATGCTTTCAGTAGCCGAGTGAGGACCACCACAGCCCAGGCCCCACCGCAGGCTGGAGTACCAAGGACAAATGTAAACAGTCCCACTGTGAAGCTCTGTGGTTGTTAGGATGCAGAACATGTTTCTGCCTGTCGTTCGAGTTCTCAGACCCTGAAAGAAAAGCCTGATGACACACTCGACAGACTGGCCCCGCTCACATGGTCAGGACTCACCTGTTCTCCACACACTCAGCCTTTCAATGACGCACACACAAGTTACGTTCCACACCACTTCCTGCTAACATCAGACTACGTTCCTCTTTTGTTGACTTCTTCAGCCACTTATGAATGCAGTCTTACCACAGCACAAATTTGAACCAGTAGGGTAACACTGACAGGAACTGGGGACAGCGAGGGAGAAGCTGGAGGCAGAATTTACATGTTCCATGCATCCGAACATCCCAGAACGTCACTCTTCACGTGTTCCAAAGCTGCTTTTGCAGCCACTGTTCTCTTGCTTGATGAGGACTAAATCAAAACATTCCCCACACGACAGAGACAAGACACAAGGTCTCCCTCGTCATGTTTTGAGCTCAGGATGGGAGCTATGAAATCAGGAATCCGTAGCTCAAAAGCCTCACCTAATGGCCCCTACTGTAACCGCACAGCACCTACCGCCTCCGCTGGAAACAGAGCACAGCCCTACGCTAACCAAGATTCACCATCTATTTGTGAGTTACTTCATGTGACTCAAAAGCAGTGAAAGCAGTAAGCAAATGACAAGAAAAGAAGAGATGCAGTGACATCTTACCTTCCTCTGCCAGGTCCTTGTTAATAACCAGTTTCCCATGCCTGAGATAGTTCAGAACTGGCCCAAAGTAGGTCGGGTCTCTGTCTATTAAATAGGCACCTGTTTCATCCTAGAGGAGAAAACAGAACAAACAAACAAGCCCCACAGAAAACCAAAACAGCCCCCCCAAAACAGACAAGCAAACAGGAAAGAAACCTCAACCCCCAAAACAAAAACCCCGCCACGATCTGAACATCCAAATGGGAGCTAATCCTCAGCCACAGCCCTTACAGTCAGATCCCTTAGAGACAGCAAAAGGAACTCAGCAAGGCGCGGCAACGGCATGGGAGGGACCGCTGGGCCCGAGCGTGTGGGATGCGACCTCTCTCATCTCATTCCAACACGCCCGACCCCGCACCCAAAGACTATCCACGCTGACAGCAGCAGCGATCCAGGCTCCTCAGTGCGGACACCAAAGTTACGGTGACACACCACACTCCAAGCAGCAAAGTGCCACTCTGCAGGAGGCCTGAAGCTGCAGAACGAAGGCTGCGCTCCTATGGGGCTCAAACACCAGTTGACTTTTTAAAGAAATTACTTCTTTTTGTTCCAATTAAAAGGCAACTTTCTCTTTAACCTCCTGCGTGACGCAGTCTCCCACAGCATCCTCCCGGCAAAGCTGGCAGCCTGTGGCTGGGATGGGGAAACCCTCCGCCAGGTTAAAAACTGTGTGACTGGTGCTGCCTCCAGTGTCCAGTGACCAGTGGTGTCAGTACTGGGCCCAGCTCTATTCAACATCATTACTGATGACTTGGATGAGGGGATCAAGTCTATCCTTAGTAAATTCACAGGTGACGCCAAGTTGGAGGGGACTGTCACTCTGCTGGAGGGCAGGAAGACGCTGCAGACGGGCCTGGGCAGAGGCCAAAAGGATGAGATGCAACAAGACAAAGTTCAGGGTCCTGCACTTTGGCCACAAGAACCCCCTGCAGCTACAGACCAGGGGATGAGGGACTGGAGAGTGGCCCAGCAGAGATGGACCTGTGAGTACTGGTTGAATGTGCCCAATGGCATCCTGGCTTGTATCAGCAATAGTGCGGCCGGCTGGGTTGGGGAAGTCATTGTCCTCCTGTCACGGGCACTGGGGAGGCCACCCCTCGAGTGCTGGGGGCAGTGCTGGGCCCCTCATTTCAAGAAACAGATTGAGGGGCTGAAGTGGGTCCAGAGGAGCAATGAGGCTGGGGAAGGGACTGGAGGAAAAGGCTGATGAGGAGAGGCTGAGGGAGCTGGGG
The DNA here is from genome assembly GCA_013400115.1 of Rhinopomastus cyanomelas. Lineage (NCBI taxonomy): Eukaryota > Metazoa > Chordata > Aves > Bucerotiformes > Rhinopomastidae > Rhinopomastus > Rhinopomastus cyanomelas. The sequence goes on along the minus strand of VXBP01001802.1, from coordinate 493,998 downwards.
CTGTCGAGCCTCGAGGAGACTCAGGGGGGACCTTCTCCCTCTCCAAGTCCCTGAAGGTAGGTTGTAGTCAGGTGGGGGTCGGGCTCTTCTCCCAGGCAACAAGCACCAGGAGAGGGCAGGGGCTGGAGCTGCCAGGGGAGGGTTAGGCTGGATGTTAGGAAGCCCTTCCTCAGGGAAAGGGGGATCAGAGCCTGGACTGGACTGGACTGCCCAGAGAAGCAAGAGTCGTCAGAGTAGGCAGAATGTAGAAAGAACACAGCATGAACTACACAAGATTCCGTAACTACAAGCTAACTGCTTCACACACTCAGAGTGTTGCATGTTAGATAGAAATAACTGTTCACAAATGCTGATGTACTGAAACGTGCTGACAGTAATCAGCCCTCAGAAGACAAGTGCTTCTTCTGACCTAAACTCAGTCTCACAGCAATGAAACTGCACCAAACCCTCTAGGTGAAGGAAGCACATACATTTACATACATTCACACTGAGTGAATGAACAATCCACAGATAAAGAAATCAAATCAGCTGACAACTGCCTGAGCTGATGTGCTGGAGGCTGGAGCAGCTCTACAGAGGCATCTGGACAGGCTGCATGGATGGGAAGAGGTCAAGTGTCCTTGATGCTGGGCATCTTTCCATAGAAAATGCCGTCTCCCTCCTCCCTTAGAGAACTGCCTCGTTAGTTACCCTCCTGGTACACGGAGCACTTGGTGTTGCAATCCCGAAGGAAAGGCGGCTGCGCCGGATCTGTAAGGTTACCTAAGTGAACACGAACCCAGCAGTGCTGACACAGCAGTGTCGTCTTCTGCTCCCCCACAACCCCGAAACACGGGTCGCAACGCTCTCCACACCTTCAGGCTGTCCGGAGCCGTGCCCGTGCACACGAAAACACTCTGTGGTGCCATTAGCAACCTGGGCGATCTCAAATACACGCTGCTGGTTTGTTTTAAGTCAAAATAACAAATGGCAGGTCGAACGGGATGCAGACTGCCTGAAGATGCAGATACAGCCTGCACAGACACAGCTGCATTGGCTTCAGGCTCGGGAGCTGGAATATTAATAGACTGCTGCCCCAGTCACTCTGCCTCCTCTGATAGCTAGTTAATTAAGTTCCCACAAGCTTTGAGCAAATTTTAACTGTCACCGACACAACTGCTCCGGGTACTCCAGAAGCCATTTCCCAGGCGTCAGGGGAGCCACAGGAACGTCAGACGAGCGTGCGTTGCAGTCAGTACCAGCTCTCTGTCACACGTCCACACGTAGGCGTTGGCCAACGCTTACCACCCACCACAGCACTTCAGCTGAAACTCCGGTGTCGGCCCTTTCGCACAGTCACACACAAGTTCCACAGAAGTTCTGCCCCTCTCTGTAAGGACCCACCAAGCAGGTGCTCCGGCGGTCTTTGCACACCCAGCAGAAAAGCACTAATGAACGACACTGGCACCTGGAACTCTACCCGCTTCTATTTTTCGTTATTGTCATCACTTCATTCTCTCTACCAAGTTTTTCTTCTTTGTCTGCAGGTCACAGACCATCTTGTTACCCACTGCTTCATGTGAGGACAGCTCTGTGGAGGTAGAGGGAAGGCTGCGCTGGTTTACGGCTACTCTCTCCCGCACCAATGCTTGGCCCAGGTTGTAAACACCACGGCACTTCAGACGAAGCCTAACCACTTGCTCGCAATTTTCCATCACCTGGTCCAGTCTTACGAACGAAGAGTCAGTGTCGCTCACAACAATCAGACTCTTTCTCTCAATAATCAAACCCAAAGCCTATCTACGAGGCAGCACACATGGAGACAGGGCACTGAAAATGCACTAGCACTTCCCAAAGACTTGCCAAAAACCCGTTCTGCTCTTAACAGACTTCCACAAAACCCTTCATCCTGTGACTCCCTTTTTTTAAGTGACCTTGACCTGTAGACATCAGCAACAGGTACAAGATCCAGTGGGACTCAAAAATAGGACCAAGTGCACACATGTCCCTCACCTCCCCTAACACCCTCCCCAAGACCCACTCAAATACACTGGTTTAACTGACGATGAATTTCTGACACCTCATTCTCTTCACTGGGTCAAAACTAGTTTGAAGGCTTTTTCTCAAGCCCTTTTCCAGAGCTGTGTCTTCTGCTGCGGGTACCTAAACACCGACCTCATTTACAGATGCTGCGGAAGCAGCCATTCTGCTGGAGGCAGCGATGTGCTTGGCAATACAACAGCGCTTGGCACTCAATAGGGGTTTAGGAGTACTGCTCTCCTCTACCCTCTGTGCTTTTCAAATCTTGAGCTAGATGCCCAAAACACACTATTCTGACTACGCAACCTAAAAGCTTTGAGCATCAGCAGGCTGGCAGCACTAACCCAAACTGCACGAACAACTCTACTTATCCACCTACTTGGAAAGCTCACGGACAAAGCGGTCTCAGTTAGTCTATAGAAAGATTAGTGACTTTTTAATGTCGACAGAGAAGGAGTAGCTGCCAGGGAGATCTTGGTTTTTCTAAGATGTTCACTGCTTCACTCTCCCTCAGCACAACCACAGTAAACTCCAGAAAGGCACCAACACTGCTGCCAAGAACCTTAATAGGAAAGGCTACCGATCTCCTGACTTCGGAGGAAGCTTAAGGAATGTCAGAGCTGCTCAGACAGACAAATCGCTACAGAGCCAGAACAGGAAGGGGCCCGAACCACAGAACATGTCACCAAGCCTTAACATTCAGGCACACAAGGGTGAGAAGTTAGAACAGAAGCACGCAAGGGTGAAAAAGTCAGCAAGATGTTGCTCATCTACTTTTTGCTCTCAGATCTACAGCAAGATTGAAGTCTTCAGCAAACAAAGTCATTGTGAACGGCAGGTACCGACGACTGCCGCTTGCACATCTGCCCAACGACTCTCTGAGCAAAGCTGCACGTAACGTCGTGTAACACGGAAGACACGTGTTAGAGAGTCAGCGTCACCTACTTATTGAGTACAGTGAATACAGAGGCTCTCCACCACCTCGCCTGTCTTGTCCCTTATCACCAGTGGTGCCACAGGGTGTGTGAAAGCTCATCTTCCTTCTGTTGCAACTGGACACAGACACCAAGACAGGCTGAACAGCCTTATTCAGCACCAGCACCTACGAACCACTTTAAGGCAAACAGGCTGCCTTTCTCAAGGCCTTTCAATCTTTTTTACTTGCAAGCAGCAAGGAACCCTTACGATTTGCGCAGTTACGTAGCAAACACAAGATGCAGACACTAGAGGAAAATGTGATGTCTGCAGCTGGTGTTTGTGAAGTACAACCTGTGAACTATCTTGGTGTAATCGCACGTCTAATAAACTTCCCCAGTTAACCCCTTTCGGAACTTGTTAACGTCTCAAAGCGGAAGCTCAACGTGCCTCGCTCACTGGCTTTAGGCAGAAACAGCTCTATTGTTAACTCTGGGGTTTGCTCACACTTCTGGTCTCAGCTGAGATCGGCATGGATCACAGCTTCATTATGCTGAAGTTCTGACGCGGCAACCTCGCAAAGCAAGGAAGGATCAGAGCACAACGACTTCTTCAAAGACAGGTTTACTGGTGCAGCGGCTGCTCTCATCGTTGGCTCTCCTGCTTTACCTTGGTCTACAGGTGCAATCTGCACACTTCTGGCAGCTGGGACAACATGAGAAGTGCTCCACGGACCAGTTTCACTCACTAAAGTCTTAAGAGTGTCTGCACACCCCTAACTTTCACTGAGTTGGGTACCTGTCAGACAAGGAAAACAACAGCAACCAAGGACTATAAAATGTGTTGTGTGCTATGAGCACAACTTACTACTGATCTGCTGAAAATATGCCTCCAGCTTCCCAAAGTGAGTTACCTGAGTGCATCCCAAACTGCCCCCACAGAAAACCCAACACACCCTGCTAAGGCTCAATTCCTCGTGGCTTTCCCTGAAAGGGCTGTGGCTATCCATATTCATAATCTCATCTGCTAGCTCACCCCTCAGGATCCTCCCTGCCTCACTTTCCCTGCAGTCTGATCTGGAGGCAGGGCAAGGGATGTCTGGGATGAGCCATCAGCCTGCAGAGGAGCTCAAACACATACTCTCTCACTTTGAAGTTTAAAACTAGGTGTCTAAAGCCCACATGACTACCACAAGGAAAACAAACCAGAATCAAGCATGGGTATTACAGGTCAAAGACCAGCTCTAATTCCTCAAGCTTCACAAGGTCAGCCTCTTCATCTGTGAGCTACGTCTTGTAAGGACAAATGTTTGTGCCGGAGAGTAGTCACTGTAGATTAGTGCACGGCTAATAAGAAAAACATCTACCAACCCAGCATCAGGTCACAGCTCAGAATGGGACTCCAGGAAGTAAACCCATGAGGACAGGGCGAATCTTTCACTCGCATGCTTTGATTTACATGCATCTGGCAAAGGAGAAGGACCAGAGTCCAGGGTGGTAACACAAATATCACCAATTATTATGTTGAAGTATCTGCACTCATCAGTTAAAGGGTTTGGATATTTAAAACCTAAACCGTACAGACACTCAACCGACACCCAACCTGCGGAGGGGCTACTAGAGCAAGGCAGTTCTTCACAAACGGGTGAGATGACAGGGAAGGACCCCATTTTCTCTAGAAAGAAGATCTGTAACGTGTGTGTTACCCTCCAGAGAAAATGAGGCACTGCTTCGACTGTGGTTTGCGGCCTACAGGAGAAGAAGAATCCGAGGATTCTGAGCCAAGTACTTGGAAGACGGGAACAGTGTAGTTCAGTGATCTCAGTTGCAGTAACTGATGCACTACAGTGGGTAATCTAAGGGGTAGCCCCTTCTGCAAAACCCACTGTGACTGGTGACCTCAGAAGCAAGGAAAATCAAAGACCACCCACGGTCATGACAACAGGACATAAACCTCTGACAACTGTTGTGCTGAAAAAGACCAGAGTGCACATTTTAACCAGGAAAAGCTTCGCTTTTTGCACATCAAGTGGAAGACACACTCATAAGCCTAGATGTACCTCTGAATACCAGTGTTTTCTCTGGAACCAGCCTTTCCACAACCATTTGTGGTTCTCTTCGTATCTTTTGCTTGCCTCAGTTACCGATTTGCATGACAATGGATTAAAGACAACTGTACCAGCTATGACTTTATTTGAAAAACTGCAGGACACTGCCACTCCATCTTGCTGAAGTGGTGTCACTAGACAGCTACACTGGCAAAAAAGAACGACAGTGATTAACAGGAGGTCAAATACTGCACAGGCAGCTTCTCGTGGGCAAAGGATTCCTTTCCACAGCTAGACTGCATCAAGCTTTACCTTGTCACACTCGCTAATAGCTGTAGTCCTGTGAGCCTTGAGCTCTGTGGTGGCAGGTTGGACTTGATGATCTGTGAGGTCTCTTCTGACCTTGGTAATACTGTGATACTGTGAGTTTAGAAATGTGAAAAAACCCATGAGGCCTCCCCACGTCCTACCAAACAGCCAACCCACCTCCCCACATACTACTATCAAACAGCCAAACAACCTTCCCATAAAGCCGGGATTTGCTGCTGCAGTCCAAATATCTAAGCACAGTAAAAGACACCCCATTTAGATCAGTGGCCATAGCAAGATGCCTGTTCTGGTGACAGGTGTGGGTTTCATAAACAAGCAGAAAAAGGCAGTCAGATGCCTTAACTGGAACTAAAGCGTTTCTTCTAGCTGTGCGCCTTCTCTCTGTGAGGGCACTGAGAGACAGCAAATGAGTGCACTTTGGCAGCCAAACACCTGAAACAAGGGCTTTAACTATTAAGTAGGCCTTATCTTTTATTTAAGAAACCTTAGAAGAAAGCTTTCCTCACCCATCCCAACCAAAGATGGTTTCTGATATCTCAGGATGACACCTTTTAAAATTTGCCTTTTATGGGTCAGTTTAAGCTAATCCTCTCAAAAAACCCAAGAGCAAATGAACAAAGAAACCAAACCCCAAACGGACCCAAAGACAACGAAAACCAACTCCCGCACCACCATGCTCGATGGTATTTTCTTCCCTACCTCTGGAACACGTTCCAGGTGCTGTTCTCAATCCCTGAAGGACCTTTCTAGAATTTTTGCACGAAGAACTGAAGGTGTCTCACTGGAGAAATTAAAACTCAACTCTTTACTTCCAACCTGTTGGCACGCTCCAGGCTTACAGGCTGTTCCCTTCTTTACCCCAAGTGTAAAACAGTCCACTCCTTCAAGTGCACTGGAAGCCCAGGGTGAGCCATTATATGCCAAAGTCTCTGTCAGAGGCAGCACTACGCACCCACACTTCACACCCTGTGCTGCTGGCCGCTCCGCAAACTAAACCTTCACCGCTAACTTTTCCTTCCCGACTGGACACGAATCAGAACCGCTCTCGAACGCTCAGCATCAGCCTCTGCTCGCAGTCCGTGCAGAACAGACACTACTTGGCTCAAACAGCTGCTGGAAGCCGGGCCGCGGCCAAGCGAGAGAGGTTACTGCCGAAGGCGGTTGATCCGGTTCTCGGCATCGAACCAGATGACGGTGCAGAACGAGCACACCCGCGCGGGCGGACGCTCCGTCGAAACCGGCAGCACAACAGCAGAGCCCAAAGGCGCCCGCGAACCCGAGCTCCCTCAGCGCTCCCTCAGCGCTGGGAGGCGGCTCTGCTGCGCCAGTCCCTAGCCGCCCGGCACTCCCCGTCAGCACTCGGCCCTCACGGGCTCCCTAAGCANCGCACGGTCCCGGCGGGGCCCCAGGCCGCCGCACACCGGGCCCCGGCCGAGCGGCGCCGCGGGCCCGCGCTCACCTTGTCCGAGTCCAGGTCGGGGTCGGCCTGGCAGAGACGGAAGAGGAAGGACTTGGGGTCCCTGCAGAGCGTCTGCCGAGTGGTCAGGAAGCAGGTGCCCCCCACGTTGAGCCGCACCCACTTGCCGGGCACCGCGCCGGGCGGCGGCGCCGAGCTGCACCGGCGGCAGGGCCCACCCGCGCTCCCCAGGCCGGGGCCGCCCATCTGGGGCACCGGGAAGTCGCAGCGATTCTCCGCCGCCATCCTCGCCACCGCCCTCGCCGGAAGGGCCCGTCCCCGCTCCGGGTCCCGGCCGCTCCTCCCTACGGAAGCGCCCGCGCGGCGCCGCTTCCCGCAGCCCTCCCGCCCCGCGCTCGGCAGCGCCGCCCCTGGGCCGGAGGACTTCCCGCTCCCTCCCCGCCGGTAAGGACGAGGCGGAGGCCGGGCCAGGACCCTACATGCCTTTATTACAGTCTACCGAGCGTAAGTGAAATCCATCATCCGTCACTAACTACACATCTACAGCACAGAGATCTGTCGAGAGGAGAATAAACAGTCATTAAATTATGAGATATGATTAAATCATCGACCAATAGAAAATTTATATAACAAAGCCAGAAAAAAGGTGTAAAATATAGTTTACAATAATTATTCACATTCAAGGCTGTACATCAATACATACAACACCATGGCCCCGAACATGAACTCAATCCAAATAATTCATATATTAGAATTTAAATAACACAGACTGAACTAGAGGCCAACAAGAGCCAGCGAATAACCTCATAGGAATAAAAATACAAAAGTGTGTATCTTATATAATTGCATTATTTGCTTCTGTTCTCATGAGTTCTCAGAGGAGGGGAGATTATTTGTGGTGTCTACTGAGGGGGCTGGGGAAGGTTGCAGGGTCAGGAGGTTCTTGGTTTTCTCTTTTTGCTTTTATCTGTACATCACAGTTACAGCTACAAACCAGGTAGAGAACATCACACACAGAACTGACTGCCACCAACCTGCAAACAGCTAGGCACACGACTATCGAGGCCAGGTACGGCTCCAGGTTCCTATTCCTTCTCTTTCGTCAGACACAGCAATGGGAAGTTCTGCTACAATTCAAACAGCGGCCAGGCCACTTCCAGGCAGAGTCCGCACATCACCGCAGGAAGCTTTGCCAAACAGCAGCCATCTACGTTCACTACCACGGGGACAGACAGACCAGGGTTCTCTCCAATCACTTGCTCTCCAGAAGTCCCTCCACAAAACAGCAAACACTCTGAAGTCACCATTCCTGCACGAACACACCATTCTGGGCCAGAGAATCGCTTGTCTGTCAGCTCACCTGATCAATGTGAAGCTCTGCGGGAGCGCTGCCAAGTGATTAATGAAGCACCTGCATGGAGGACTACAGGCGTTGAGCAAACTCCAGATACAGACACCACACCTATTCACATAACTCGCTAGTAGGAACAATTATCGGAATCCACAGACTCCATCTCCAGGCAGCTACGAACATACACGTCCTCTCCCCAGCAAGGTGTTGAAATCAAACTCTTTGTACACAGGCCAAACGAAGTAACTGTGTAGATTTCACTAGATCGTCCCAAAGCAGCTGCTAACGCACCTGAGGGGAACCCTTTACAGCTATCAGCACATGGAACTGACCAACCTTGGCTGTGAAAAACAAGTACTATGACCACTGTTCCATTTCAACCTACAGCTTTTTCCAGGCTGATATAGAGCCCATTCTTCATCGCTAAACTACACCCAGAGTGAAGTGGAGCACAGGACTATCTGATTGACTCACATCTTCGCCACCCAAGTGCTTAGCAAATGAGATCTTAACAGGTACCATCAGTCTGCTCATGATGCCACAGCACGGCACCTGAAGTAAGTTTTTAATAGAAATCCTTCTCAAAACTGAACTTCAAGGCCAGCTCCAGTCACCATAGTTTTAACCCTCTGTGACTGGGCCAAACAGAACATTGTTGTTCAAAAGCACTTTGTTCTTTCTTAACCTACACCCCACACGAGACAGATGCAGAACACACCTTCCTGAAGTTCAATTCCCAAGCACACAAATGTATGTTACTTATGAGTTTCTTTGGACAACTGCAAACAACTGGTAAAATGCAAAAGATGGGAGGAATTGATCAACAGGTCAGGTTTTGAGTAGGTTTCCAGTGAGGAGTGTGAAGAAGAGCCTCCAAGTGCCTAACAACCCTCTTTGTGCTTTGAAAGACCTCGGACAAAGACTGGAGAAATTAATCTGCTGCTCTGGAGAGCCCCATTTACAGACAGGTATGATCTTCTGGACAAAGATCTGAAGCTATCCCACTCCGAGTGCAAATGTTTACAACAGGCACCAGCCCTTCACCACAAGCAGCACCTGCCGGCACACACGTGGACAATCCAGGGAGTCCCACTTCAATCCACATGGCTGCTTTTGCCTTGACTCAGTCTTCTGCCTGCCTTCAAAACCACAGAACACTGACAGTCCAAGACAAACACCTCTCCCAGGAAAAGCTGGAGTCCCTTTCAAAAAGGCAGCAGATAAGTCAGACTTTATTTGGAACTGAAGTTCCAAGGGGAAGGATGCTTGTAAGAGATGCTCAGAGTTTTGTGATGACAGCACTACCAAAAGAAGAATCACCATCCTTGACAGCCCACTGCTACCAAGGTTTCTTTGGCCAAAAGCTTTTGGTGACAGAATTCTACTGAGAGAGGCCTTCCAAGGTGTGATAAAGCCCAGCAACTACTCTGTTATGGTAGAAGCCTAGCTATCATGTAAAACATGTTGAACCAGTCCTATGTCTCCACCTTATCAAGCAGCCAGTGCAGATCACTCCATTTCCTAACTGAGCAGAGGTGCTCACTGTTAGAGGAACAACTCTGCCAGATGTTTTACATGAGGCCAAGTTTTCTTATGTGACCAGCAGTGGCACCACAGATCTCCACCCCTGCCAAACTCTCCTGCACGCAGTCGGGAACACACCTACATCTCTACACCAAAGACTAACTCCCAAAGCAGCAGGGTGGCCTCCACACGACCCAACAGGCAGCTGGAACTTGACAAACAAAAAACGAATGGCTGGACAGCACTGCAAACTTACAACACACCTGATTTCAGTTAGAACGGTAACTACAGGACTAACATACAGACAGGCAGAGGGGACGCTGGGCTACTCAGGTTTCAGTGACAAGGGTGTACCTCGTATACAAAGGGAAGGGGGTTCTGTTTTCCCTGTCTCAGCCATTTATAGGACACCTCAGCCCCTTAACAGCAGGCACTGTAAAACAGTGATTTACTTCTGTCAGGTTTGTGTGGATGGTGGGATAACAAACGCCTACAAGTCTGTGGTTCCTTCAAAGGAAAAGGCAAATGCACTCTCCTGAAAGGACTGAAGATAACAAAGAAGCTGAACTATCATAAAGTTCAACAACACGACAGCTTTTAAGAGATCATTAGTAAAGCTCCTTCACCCTGTACAGTAACAAAATACTCCACATTCATGTGTTGAAATCCTACTGTCAGGAACCCTGATGAGCCACTGCTCTCAGAACACTGCTTCTGCAGCAGCAGCTCAAGAGGGTTTTTTCCAACACTGCAGCAGAACACTGATTTCTTTGGTGGAAGGAAAAGCACATCATAGCACGGGACCTCAAAACGCAAGAGATGGTGTGAGCAGGAGGGCAACAGATAGGTGTGATGTTTATACTGCTTTTAAAACAAGGACCGAACCTGGAACACTTCTCTCTGCAAGGGTCAGGAGCATGAGTACATGGAAAATACCACTCAGGGAAGTTGTTTTTAGCAGACAGTTGTGCCTTTGCAACATTACCAGAAATGTTTGACCACAAGAAAGCCTGAAGTTGAAGTGGGTAAAGGACACTGATATGAAAACTGTTTCCTGTTACAGATAAGCCTTAAGTCCTGGACACTTCCCCTTTGCATCAATGTTTTCCTTTGCAATTTTAAATTACTTGATGGCTCTAATATTTCAATTACTCTCACTTTTTTTTGTCAGAGTTGCTAAATATTTGGCAAAGGACCAGAAGGAGGATCCTTTGCACGTCCCATGGAACCAGACAGAACATCTCATAGTCAGTTGTGTGAAGCCTTCATGCTTCTTCCTTGGCCCAGGTAAACAGGTTGGCTCCACTAAAATGCACAACACACACACCCTGGAAAGAAAGCTTCTAGCCCTCATCTCCTAAAAAGGTGAAAACCTAGTTAACTACATCAACAGTCACCTTTCTTCCACCCATATTAGTTTTTAGTTAGCACTAGTCAAAAGCACGCTGGTGAGTGTGTTGTTCCTTGATCAAACACACACGTGACTCCTATTAAACTTTAAACTGAAAATCTTACAGCCTTCAGAAGCCGCCATTTCGACTGCCAAAGCTTTCAGTGTTCAGCGTTTTACTCTCTCAAACCCTGCGTCATTGGAGCCTGTCTGCCAGACAAACGTCTGATTCATTCACAGATCACTAAATTACCACGTACATCCTGCAACCAGAACTCTACTGGGAATTACACGCGGGTGCAACTGACCTGGCTGCAAATGCCAAACACCAGTAAGACGGGGGACTGTGAGGAAAGGAAGAGAAAGAGGTGGTGCTTAGAAGAGGCCGGCAAAAGCTCCCTGATGAATTACAGTTCAATGATAATCTGAAAGTCACAGAAACCTGCAGCCCCGTGAAACGCGAGGCCGGCACATGATTCAGCGAGTGTGCGTGTGGATTGGTTTTAACTCATCTGAAGTGAAGCTGGTAATGCAAGGTCTATCCACTAGTCTGCAGCAGAAATTGAGCTGAAGTGCACAAAAGCAAGATCTTCACTGCAATGATATGCGTGTGGAAGCCTCAAGTGAAGCACAAAGAGCGAGCAAAGCAACCCTGAATTCCATTAGAATTTTGCTTTTTTTCTTTCTAAAAAACCAAAACAAAAAACCAAAACGAAATAAAACAAAACCCAAAAGAACAACAGAACATGTCAGACATTTGCTTCCCCTTGAGATGGTAACAGGTGGGTTGAAAAGATTCCTCTGATCAGCTGCACACGGAGTTCTAGCAGCAAGTAGGGAAACTGGGAGATTTTGGATGAGCTCTACTATTTAGCAGAATTCTGGTGGTATCGGTGCCGCCACACTTCCTGGATCTTTTTGCACCATTTGTGAGCGTTCCCACTTGGGTCCATCAGGTAATATGTCCTGTTTGGCTACAAACGAACAACACTTTGGTCAGTACTCCAGACACACGTGAATGAAAAAGCAATAATTACTCTGAACCAACAGTTACCCCAAATAACTTCTTACACTTTCCAAGAGTTAAACTCAACCACAGTTACCTAACGTTGTAAGCTACTCAACAGCCACACACGGGGCATCTCACGATCGTCGCACAGACGATCAACAGCGTACTGCTGGCTCACTTCTTGTGACACACTGCAGACAAGAGGTCTAAATCTTGCAAGTCCTTAAGAAACGCCTTCAAATGCCAGAAGCCACCAACAGTTGATTGACACACAAGTAATTGAAAATGCACTTTTTTTGTAAGGAGCACATACATCGGGCTTTTTTGTTGACTTGTACGTCAGCTTCCTGGAGGGGACTTAGGTTTTGGGGGTGTGTTTTTGTCTGTCTTTTAACAAAGACACTGGTATTTAAGGACATATACTTTCTCCAGAAAAATCCATTAACAAGTGACACTAATTGCCCGCAGACCCCAGCACAACCTACAAAGAAATTCGAGAAAGTCACTTACTGTGTGAACAAAAAATGTCTTAAAATTCTTGGCTTCTGGCCGCAGCTCCAAAGACCAGGGGATTTCTCCTTTTAGAACTTTGTTGACCGGATCCACATAATACAGGTGGGGCCCTTCTGTGAGCAGCAGCTGGCGCCGGCGTGCAAACAATCCCTGACGAGAAAAGGTGAAGCAGCAATGCAAACAAAACAAAACAGCACAGGGGAGGGCATAAAACCCAGAACAAATGTAGATCTCTGAGTCTAGCACAGGCAGAGTTAACACAGCTCAGTCACGGGACAGCACATCTGAGCCCGAGGGACACTGCTGGTTTTCCTCATGCTTTTCCTGTTTGACCTCACTGCTGTTTGCAGTGAGGCTGCAGTGTGTTCCTACTGCATGGCAAGACACGAGCAGTGTTTTAAGGAAGCACATTTAAAATTCCAACAGAGACTAAAACAACTAGTTGTACAGAGCAGAGCCAACCCTATTTGTCAAAGACTCCAGCACAGAAGTGAATAGTCATGATTCTGATGAAGAGAGAACCCCATCTCCTGCAAGCCCATACACACCACCGCTGCTTATCTGTATGATATTGAAGCTAGTATTTACAGCTCTTATAGTGTCACTTCTGCCTCTCTCAAGACAGTGACACTAGTTGGACCCAGGAAAAACACCACAGTTAAGGGCAATGTGGGCTGACATTTTGTTTTCCAATAGTGCTGGGTCAATCCACGTGCAGATATGAATTAAGACAAAGCACTTCACAGGCTCTCCCAAGCCAGGACATTAATGAAATAAAAGCATCGAGAGCTCATTTAGCCTTTTCCAAAAATCAAGAAAACTAAGAAAACAAATCTATTCACAGGAAAACACTCCATGGTAAACAATGAAAGCCCATGCAACGTTCCCGAATAAGTTAAACAACTGAACTCTAATGCAACTTCCGTACTTGTTCTTTAATGGAGCAAATGTGACAGCTGAACTGTGTTCCAGGGAATTAACAGAAGCCCTTACCTTTCTTTTGTCAGCTGGACCCATTTTTAGGATTAAGTTATTTTCTACAAATTGATGCCTTAAAAAAAACAACAGGAGAAACCACCGTTACTCCAGAAAGAACTCTTCTGCAATAACAGCCTCAACTATCAAGCAATTTCTTAAGTCTCACTATAGTCTCACTTTCTGACAGAGTCTTGAACAGCTTTGCTAGATGAGTTTTGAACTCCTCATACTAAGCCAGTCTTTCCTAAAATTTGATGGGGAAAACGTCACAAGTCCAAAACTCCTCTCAGAATGGAAAAGCCGGTACGTGTTCTGGATGGTAGATGTCAACAGAACATTATCGTTCAAAAACAATCCTACTGATGGCAACTGTGAGAAAGAGCATTTTCTAGTTCTCAGACTATGCGGAGGGAAGCTGCCTCAGCATTGGCACAGCATCGTTTCTGCTTATCTTATCATGAAGATTTTCCGCATATCATCTCCTGGACCCCGTAAACTTTAGAAACAGTGACATTTTCACTGCTATTGGCTGTAAAACAGAAGTCAAGAAAAATCTAGTTGCTGACTGCATGAAGATATTCAGGGGGACAAATATTAATTTTAATACAAATAACTGTTTCCCCTAGGTTCCTCACTGCTGTGCAGCTAACAGAGGAGCTGTATTCAAAGATCTTACCAAGGGTTTCCACCAGCTTGTTTTGCCAGAAGTAACCTCTTTTCATCTTCAGAAAACTGTAAGTCCAGCTCAAAGGAATTGTTGTCAAGATCATGAATGTACTGCTCAATGTTTCCTCCCGATGTCTGTGGCACACTTGTCTCTGGGGTAGACAGTGAATGGGAAGAGGCAGAGCCAGAAACTTGCATGCAACCAAACTGACTCAGGAGATTGTCATACTAAAGGAGGAAACAAAGTGAAGACAGTTTCCTTGATTAGAACACTTACTTTGCAGTAAACGACAGCCTTTAATTTAAGCATGCTTGTCCTGATTGTGCTTTTGGGGAAGAAGCACGTTCTAATCTCTACAGATTAACAAACCCAAACAAGTGCGTTTGGACAAAAGCCAGACAAGCAGTAATTTTCCAAACACACACTTTATCGGAAAAAGAAGATGCTGGACAGTTCACATTTTCCACCAGCAAATTTACAGTGGATTCCTAATAATTAAGTCTTCACGAAAATGTAACTAATCTGTAGTTTCAAACCAAATATTTAACATGCAATCACTGTCCTAGGCGGCCACAGAGCTAAATACAGCAACAGACAAACATACATTTCCGTAACAGTCTTCGTCGTCCTCTGACATAGCAGGTAAATATGCTGTGAGCTTTGGGGGTGTCTGAAGATGTAAGTTCTCCCATACAATGGATTCAAAGAAGGGGTGAGCTTTCAGAGGTCCATATCCTCCCATTTCCTCACAACCTAATCTGTTGGTAGCATCTAGAACCTGAGCAAATGACAATTAGCACACATAAAATAACGAGAACAAGACAAGCACTACTGCTCACATTGGCACAGCAGCACGCGAAACCTTAAAACCAGCTGGTAACAGAATGAGAGTATCTGTGGCTGGAAGAGACCTTCAAGATGACCAGTTTCAGCATTTGAGCTGGCAGGGGCCAGTCACCTCTAAACCATTTTCCTAAGCATCAGGTCACACACTGTTTAAATGCCTCCAGCGATGGGGACTCCACCACTGCCCCACTCTGTGCAGACTAAACCTCCCTTGGCACAGCTTGCAAGGGTTTCCTCTAGTCCCGTTGCTTCCCACCAGGGAGAAGAGGCAGCTCTCTTAGGTAGTGCCTCCTTAGGTCTCACTGATCTAAGTATACGAATCTATAACATAAGGTGAAGGCTCCTAACCCAAGATGTTACTTGTCAGTGTCCTGTCAGAAAGATTTTGCATCAGGCCAGCGCACAGCTCCTGAGAAAGAGGCACTTCTTCAGGTCCGTGCAATCTGTGGGCTTTATTTCTTCACACAGACACAAACAAGCACAAGTAAAGCTATGAGAAGGCCTGGTAGAGCACTGCTTACGTAATGTAAGCCAATGTTACATCCTTGTGATGCGAGAGGCTGTGGGAGCTATACTAGGTGTCAAACATTAACCTCTCAAGCATCCTAAGAAACGATGCTTCCACTTTGCTGTACGACTCAGATTTAAAAAGAATCACTTGATTGCTGTTTAATGATGGCTGTTGATTTTGAAGATGCTGCTCTACTCTGGGCAGTCAGTGATACTGACTCAATTCTGATCATAACGTTGGCAATGGTGTGCACAGAAACTTTAGGAAAGATTAATTACATAAGCTGATCTTTTCCAATATCACAAAACTAGTTAACAGCAGCAAATACTTACCAGGAGCTTCTCCACAAGGTCCTTTGCCTTGGGAAAAAATTTTTCTGGGAAGTCATATTCCAGTTTTATTATCTTCTGGAATATAAGATACTCATTTCTGCAAGAGAGAGAAAAATATTAGCTCTTGTTATCAGTTCTCCAGGCGTCTTTCACTGCAGCAGTACATAACAGTACATAGCTACCAAATGGAAGATCTACACGTTTGGTCACATCCCAATAAATCCTTACAGGGCAAAATGGTACCACCTTCCAAGTATCTACCAACCTGTACGCATCAGATACTTGTACAACAACAAAAACACTTCAAAAGGCTCAATACAGAGATGGCTCAGACCCTCTTCATACAGACATCAGCATGTTTAAGCTATAAATTGCACATGAAATCCTAGGATAAATTAATGAGTATCCTAGGACCTCTGTTTATAGCTGTCCAAGCACATTCACGGCATCAGGAAGGACAAACAGAAGCAGGCATGATGTTAGCACCAATACTGCACCACAAAGTTTTGCCTTACTATCACTTCTAAAGTAAAAGCCAATACATTTATGATTCACACACAAAAAAAAATCTGCTTAAATCTCTTACCCAGCTCTAAACGGTGGTAGTCCGGCTACGAGCTGATATATTATGCATCCCAGAGCCCAGAGGTCAGAGCTTAAAGAGAGGAAAAAGCAACAACCACACAGCACGTTTTCCTGTGAGAAGTCTTTACACTGTCATAGTTTGTAATTGAGCTTCTGATAGTCAGAACACAGCACAGACACATCAGACAAGTCTGCTTGGCATAACCCCCACACTATTATCACTGCATTCCTTGACACAAGAGCAGCTTGCGTGTGCCTTTTGGAAAAGGCACCGGAGGGATAGAGTAGCCATCCCACAACTGACTACAGCACATGTGCAAAACAGATGATTACCAGTGAAAATAACAAGTAAGTATGTAATAAGGCTACAAAAATACTTATTAGCCTCTAAAACAACTCAAAGATGCATCCAACTTAATGCAGTATTTGCTCTTTCACGAGCAAAATATTTTCCTCAAGAAGATCACATCAACCTGAGAAGGAACTTCTTCACGGTGAGGGTGACGGAGCACTGGAACAGGCTGCCCAGGGGGGTTGTGGAGTCTCCCTCACTGCAGATATTCAAGACCCGACCGGACAGGTTCCTGTGTGACTTGGTTTAGGTGATCCTGCTGTTGCAGGCGGATTAGACTAGATGATCTTTCGAGGTCCCTTCCATGATCCTATGATCCTATGATCGAGTTCCAGCGCAGCCTTTTCACTCAAAGGTTTTCTCGAGACACCAACCAAAAGGCAGGCTACGCAGCCCATGGGTGAAGGGAAGGCTTAGGTTCCAGCACACTGTCTGAAGGAACACTTCCAACATACTGTACTATACACAGGTACGATGGCATCTCAGAAACCCTCATGGAAGACTAAAATACTAAAAAAGACTCAAAACTATTCAAACTAAGGGTTTTCTGAGACGATGGACGTGATCCCCATCCACAAGAAGGGTCGGCTGGAGGATCCTGGGAACTACAGGCCTGTCAGCCTGACCTCAGTGCCAGGGAAACTGATGGAGCAGGTTATCTTGGGGGCAATAACTGCGAACCTAAGGGATGGCCAAGGGCTCAGGTCCAGCCAACATGTGTTCAGGAAGGGCAGATCCTGCCTCTCCAACCTGCTCTCCTTCTATGATCAGGTGACCCGCTTGGTGGATGTGGGGAGGCGCTGGGGATGTGGTCTATCTGGACTTCAGCAAGGCCTTTGACACTGTCCCCCACAGCAAACTGCTGGCTAAGCTGTCAGCCCACGGCTTGGAGGGCAACACTCTGTGCTGGGTTAGGAACTGGCTGGAGGGCCGAGCCCAGAGAGTGGTGGTGAATGGTGCCACATCCAGCTGGCGGCCGGTCACTAGCGGTGTCCCTCAGGGATCAGTACTGGGCCCCATCCTCTTTAACATCTTCATAGATGATCTGGATGAGGGCATTGAGTCAGTCATCAGCAAGTTTGCAGATGACACAAAGCTGGGGGCAGATGTGGCTGGGTTGGAGGGCAGAAGGGCTCTGCAGCGGGACCTTGACCGCCTGGACAGATGGGCAGAGTCCAACGGGATGGCGTTCAAGAAGTCCCAGTGCCGGGTGCTGCACTTTGGCCACAACAATCCCATGCAGAGCTACAGGCTGGGGTCGGAGTGGCTGGAGAGCAGCCAAACAGAAAGGGACCTGGGGGTGCTGATCGATACCCGCCTGAACATGAGCCAGCAGTGTGGCCAAGAGGGCCAATGGCATTCTGGCCTGCATCAGGAATGGTGTGGCCAGCAGGAGCAGGGAGGTCATTCTGCCCCTGTACTCTGCACTGGTTAGGCCGCACCTTGAGTACTGTGTCCAGTTCTGGGCCCCTCAATTTAGGAAGGACATTGAGGTGCTTGAACGTGTCCAGAGAAGGGCAAGGAGGCTGGTGAGAGGCCTTGAGCACAAGCCCTATGAGGAGAGGCTGAGGGAGCTGGGATTGTTTAGCCTTGAGAAGAGGAGGCTCAGGGGAGACCTTCTTGCTGTCTACAACTACCTGAGGGGTGGTTGTGGCCAGGAGGAGGTTGCTCTCTTCTCTCAGGCAGCCAGCACCAGAACAAGAGGACACAGCCACAAGTTGCGCCAGGGGAAATTGAGGCTTGAGGTGAGGAGAAAGTTCTTCACCGAGAGAGTCATTGGCCACTGGAATGGCCTGCCCAGGGAGGTGGTGGAGTCGCCAACTCTGGAGCTGTTCAAGGCAGGATTGGACGTGGCACTTCGTGCCATGGTCTAGCCTTGAGCTCTGTGGTGACAGTTTGGACTTGATGATCTATGAGGTCTCTTCCAACCTTGGTAATACTGTGATACTGTGTGATACTGTGATATTATGTAACTTCTCAGAGGAGATAACAACCTGACAAAGTCTTTCCTTCAGCCACCTCAGCTAAAAACCTCTTTACTAGAAGCAAAAGTGCAAAGGGAAATGGTATTTCTATCCCTTCAAGAGCACCAGAGATCTCTCTTTACTGTGATATATCAATGATTAATTTCTCTTCCATCACTCTAATAAAACAGCTCACACAACAGTCTGCAGGTTACCATCAAGAACCAATTTAAACAAGACATTTCCTGAAGGTAACAGTCACACCAGGTAGAGAGATCAGCTTTAAACTACTGCAAAGCCAAGCAGAACTTGGCAAAGGTAACAGGAAGTTCACCTAAACACGAGTCAAAGAACGCTGCAACGTTTCCCTTCGCTGACGTAAAACAACATTCTGCTGCTTTTACAGCAGGCATTACCATATTAGAGCAACTTCCTATCAAGGAGAATTAAAACAAAACAGTTTATAGTTTTCCAATTCATTTATGAGCAAGAGAAATCCAATTTCCAATCATGCACCTCCTTCTGCTGACAACCACCAAACCTATCTGTGGAACTCCAGGAGGGGATGAACTGAGGACACCAGCGCTCAGACAAGCAATCCTTGCTAAGAAAAATGACACTTCAGACTCTCTTAAAGAAACCTTTATATGCAAACATCATCTGAAAACGAACAGCCTCCTCACCTTTTACAGGCAGATTTCTCTGTTAGCAGTTCTGGAGAAACATACTGCGCTGTTCCCACAAACGAGTTTGCCCGTGCTGGTAACAAAGTGGGAAGAAACAAGCAAATACACACTTATGGAAAAGCAAACGTCCCCTTCTAGCCCGCCCAACCGAAAAAAAAACCAACAAAAACCCCCAAACCACAACAAAGCAAAAACCCAAAGGTCATCCACTGCTACAGAGAACCCACAGTAATTTCATTTCTCTGCCCAACCACAAAACCTGCTTGCAAGAAAGAAATCCACTAATCAATCT
This sequence comes from Rhinopomastus cyanomelas, assembly GCA_013400115.1. Lineage (NCBI taxonomy): Eukaryota > Metazoa > Chordata > Aves > Bucerotiformes > Rhinopomastidae > Rhinopomastus > Rhinopomastus cyanomelas. The sequence goes on along the minus strand of VXBP01001802.1, from coordinate 474,270 downwards.
CAGTGATACCTTTGTGGTTCAAGAAGCCAGGCAGTTTGTTAGGAACAAAACTCTACTACCACGAGCTTACTGCATCCAGGTTCAAAACTACATTTATCAAACCCAGACACTGTTTGCAGCATCACTGATTCCAGGTTAACACTAAGCAAGTAGCTCCATGAGAATTCCATAACCTTTGTATTTGAGGAGCAGCTCTGATAGTCCCTGGGAGCAGAGTGAAAAAACTTCCTGTTTCAGATAAGCCACAGCACCTATTTATTTCTGTTCTTGTCTTTAACTACTGAAATTGTTTTTAATTTTCATTCTCTACTGTATTGGGTGGCTGGCTACACCACTACACCAAGCGTTAGCTCTTCTGGCAGGATCTACGCAGTGACAGTCACAACTGTTTCCAGATCCTTCTGTGATTTTGCAGATAGGAGGTAATGGTACCTGAAGGTCACAAGCAGTAAATCTAACGCAGGTCCATCTCCACAGGACCACGTAAACAATGAAGTAAACGATGGCGGCGTACCTTGTCTGCTGTCGGCAGATAACACTTTTGCTGTCCCGAAGTCTGTTATTTGAATGTGCATGTCTTCATTCAGCAGGATGTTCTCTGGCTTCAGGTCCCTGTAAAAGGCAGGAGTTTGTATTTCAACAGCACACACATTAGAGTGTAAAACTGTCTAGTGATTTCTACACATCATGTTGCTATAAACAGTGCAGTCATCCTACAAACATGGTCATGTCTCCTTTAACTTGTAGCTGCCACCATGCAGCCTGCTAACAGATTTTGAAGAGCCCATTTACTTCAGGTTGTTCTGGAAAAAGTGTTTATTTAAGTAAAACTGTTGCACATCCCACTTGTTAAGAAGCAAAGACAAAAGAACAAACAAAAGAACCCCCACACAACCAACCCACACAACCTCCTTCACTCCCAATCCTTAATCCAAATAACATCTGGCAGACTGATGTGGCTGTACAGCAGTGAGGTCTTCTAGGGCTGTTTACCCCAGTTAGTCAACCAACAGCACTCCACTGTCCCCAGCTAAATGTCCAGAACAGGCAAGAACTAACACATGAATCATCTCCACTCCTCACAAACAGCACATTCACATTTATCACACACAGGTCCATCTATTACGTGTATTTCAAAAGTACGCGTACCACTGGTATGGAAACTGCCTCTGATTCTGAACAAAACCAGACCTCACAGTACCACACACAACATACAGCACAGATTTAGATGTCAAGAGGTTCATTAGGAAATAACATTAGAAAACAAATCACATTAGGTTTCACTGTTGGTGCAAAATAAATAATGTAAGTTCCCTCAGTTGATGAGAAAAGACGACAAACTTCTCTCTTCAGAAGCCTCTCTGTGCTCATCAAGAAATGTCGAAGCATGGGAATTGCTTCAGTTGATTGCAAATCTCCATGAACCTGTTGCCATCAACCACTGTGCAGCATCATTCTCCTTAGATCATAGAATCACTACGGATTGGAAGGGACCTCAAAAGATCATCCAGTCCAATCCGCCTGCAACAGCAGGACCCCCTAAACCAAGTCACACAGGAACCCATCCAGGCGGGCCTTGAATATCTCCAGTGAAGGAGACTCCACAACCCCCCTGGGCAGCCTGTTCCAGTGCTCTGTCACCCTCACTGGGAAGAAGTAGATTATGGAAAAGCAGAAGCTGTGAGGCTATGCAGCTGTACAGTTTACAGTCTGTGGACTGGCACAGACTGCAATTAGAATGAAGCCATTACAAACACAAGAGCCATAAAAATCCTGCTAATTCTTCTGTAACAGTAATTCTCAGAGACAGAAAGTGTGTGAATGGAAAGGACCTTTTTTAGCAGCAGTTCCACCTGAGCTTTTCTACATCTGCCTATGCGTGCACATGCACTGCATTCTAAACACGGGTACACAAACAGTTCCTCATAACACACCTCTTTTATATGCTAATGTCGAGTAATTGGTCTAGGATGCAGCTATGTGTCTAGAGAAACACAGAGATCTATCTCCAGTAACTTTTCTAGAGCAGCCTGGCGTCCTAGAGTGGGTCTGTCTCATTTCATCTTTCTTCAGGAAGCAGAAAATCCCAACTCAGTTAACTTTGCACTAAGGTATCTAATAGCACGTTTGGACTGTTCTCACACTTACAGCTTTGTTTAGCAAACACGACTGACAGAGCCCGCTTATCTAGAAAAACAACAGCAGTAACAGCTGCTAAGACCACATTCAAACTCAGCTAAACTTCACCATTCACCAAGTTACTGTCCAGCTTTGTGGAAACTGTTAAGTTGGTGAGAACTGACCTACGTTAATTTTACTTCTCTCGATAACATGCTGCACACTGACACATACTCCAGCAGAATTCCAGCTACTTTGGAAACGTGGCACCACAGAAAGAGAAGTGCAGTTAAACAAGAAGTCAGCTTCTGGTTTTGCTTAGACCAACGGATCAAGCTCAGGAAGGACAAGCTTCTGGTCATCTTCTACGCCAAAAGGTTAGAACAGTTGTCTAATAGCAAAGATCTGCTCTCAAGTCATCATTGTTTAGCTCCTATGTTAGCAGCACTAACACTAATGAAAGGCTGCTATGCTCTTGTTATGTTCTGCTTTCCACTAAATCCACAGTTGCTTTTAGAGGTCACAAAGAACATTTCTAAACAATACCTTGTGCAAAACAAAACAGACACTGGTCTCAACTGTGTGTTACCTGTGAATGATTCCCTTCCCATGCAAGTACTCCAGGGCCGACACAATTTCAGCAGTGTAGAACCTGGTGCAGGTCTCGTCGAAGGAGCCAATCTTGCGTATGTACTTGAGCAGCTCTCCGTTCTTGGCATAGCTGAGCCCAAAATCTGAACGTAGGTGCAGTTAAGGGTCCCCCACAAAGCCACTCTAAAACAAAAACCCCCAAATCTATTTTCAGTATTACTCTTGTCTTCAGAATGGAACAACAGGGAAGACAGGAAGTTTGTTGATTTGAAACTTTATGTGGTAGCCAGCCAAAACAATGTCTTGAATACATCAACCCATGTCACAGGTCCTGGCTCCTTTGCATAGCCAAGGCTAAGTAAAGAGTTCAATTTGATGGGTTTTCCAGTCAGCTAAGCAATTAAAGTCTACGCATAACAGTTCTCTTTGAGGGCAATTTACAGTCATAACTAGTGGTCCCCCTAAGTTCAAAATCATCTGGAGAGTCCTGGAGTCAGCCCAGTGTCCCATAAGCAGGCACTGGCACTACAGGAGTCCCTGCTACGTTCTGCTAGCACACGTGCACACACGCATGCACATACACACTCATAACACAGAGCCATTAGCACTGCTGGCTGACTCTGAAAAAGCACAGCTACTGACTGACTGCAGAAACAGACTGCTCTGTTCCTTACGCTTGGTGCAGCCAGTCTAAAGCACGACGTTTAGGACAAAATGCATATTATTAACATTTTCTTCTCAAGAAGGAAAGAAACCGAAGAAGCGACTGCAAGTCAGTGAGCTTTCCACAGCAAAACTGGACTTTGTAGTCACTGGTAGAGAGACAACTCGGGACATAATGGCCCAACCACATCTTTCTATCAGATGTTTCATCTTCTATCAGATTATTCAATAAACACTTATGTAAGAAAAAATTTAATAGATCTAATTTTTCAAACAATAAATGGCTGTAGCATAGCTGCCCGTATTTTAAGCACAAGGATTGTGCTTTACTGTATGTATCAGAGATAAAACATCTGTCACACACAACCCAACCAGGGTTTTACAATTATTTTTAGCCTAGATTGTTGCAAGTCACCCATCAGCATTTATCACAGAGACCAACTTAAGTTACTGTTTTATTCGTCTTCCCTGCCCTGCAAGTTGCCCACCCTTCTCCAAGGGGACACTCTCACATTTGCTTCCTTTCTGTTCAAAGCACAACTGCAAAACCCTGCGTTAGGAGCGCTGACACTGCACACACATTGCTATTTTAACCACTCCTGTTAGTGCTTCAGTGGAAAGAAACTCATGAGAAGTTTTAAAGAGCAAAGGATACACAGCTTTTCATCATCCTGAAAGGTAAAGTAGAGTTTCACAAAGAAAGGGTGATCCAGACGGGACATGACATCTCTCTCTCGCGTCACATACGGCACCTTGTTCTCCTTTATGATATGACGTTTTTCTAGAATTTTAACTTGGTGGGGAAAAGGAAAGAGTGAAAATGCAGGAGATACAACAAACCCAGTCCATCTAAGTCATCTGTTCTGGGATTTCTCTGTTAGTTAAAACTACCATCAGACCACTAGGTCTGTCTTTGCACAGCTGTTTGCTATCAGGACTGCGCCGGTAGGGTACTTTTAAAAACTCCTGGCTGAGGGAGTCAATACTCACTGGCGTATTCCCTAGAACTTGACAGTTCTCGAGCCAAGACCACCTGTGGCCAGAAAAGAGAAAAACACACAATAAACATTCGTTACAGACACACGCTGACTGGGATTCTGGCCTTCCAGCAGGCGTTTCTAACACCGAGTGCGCAAAACAAGCTACTGCAACAGCCATCAGCAAAGTGTTAGGCACACGTTCCGACTACGCCGGCTTCAGCAAGACCTCTGCACAACCACAGTTCTTTTCCTTAGACTGATGCACCGAGATGAGCTCTGGTGTTGATGCATCAGAGTTACCCTACCATTCACAGTGGCCTTAATAGACTGGAGAAACAGGCAGGCAGGAATCTCAACGGAGTCCCTGTTTCTGAACTGCAGATTTCAGGTGATGATGGTAACAGGAATTCTACTTGCAGAACCCAGAAACAAGGTTACGCAGGGATTTCCACAGCACTGAGTCTTTTTGCTGCTGCCCACCTAAAGCACATTCGAGCGAACTGAACTGAGGACCAAAATACCCGCACAAACACCTAGCAGTGAACAGGCAGCAGAATGCTGGAATCAAACTACTCAGAGTCTGCACTAGGACCCGAGAGGTTGCTGTTTACAAGAAGCCTTGTATCCCTTTCAGAGAGCCCAAGCACAAATTAGAAGTGTCCCACTGAAGCGAAGTGTTCTTGTTTACTCAAATGGCAACAAACTCTGATTATGCAGGGAAACCTGCAACCTGGCAAACTAGATTTAAATGCTAATCACTCCTCACAATTCCTAGAGGCCTGCTCCCGAAACATCACAGCAGAGTGTATAGGAAGAACCCAAAAAACTCAGCACTTAAAGACCAACAAGACAACAACACACACAAGAAATGACATGAAAAAGATCAAAGACATGGAAAAGCTGCTCCGTGGGTGCTGCTGGATGCAAAAACACCAGCTGCGGCTCACAAAAGTCACAGTATCACAGTAATGATAAGGTTGGAAAAAACCTTAAAGATCATCCAGTCAACCTAAATCCAAATAAACCCATTAATCCTAACATCTCACATCTAGATCATGCCCCTCAGCACCTCATCCAGCTTAACCTTGAACACCTCCAGGGACGGCGACTCAACCACCTCTGTGGGCAGCCCATTCCAAAACCAGATCACTCTTTCAGTGAAAAATCTTTTCCTAATGTCAAGTCTAAACCTCCCCTGATGGAGCTTAAGACTATGACCCCTTGGCTTGTCTCCAGTAGCCAGGGAGGAAAGACCAACCCCTGTCTGACTATAACCACCTGAAAGTCCCTGAAAGCCAAGATACTAAACACTGAGAAAGAACACTGCAGAAGTGTCACTGTTCTTACCTTCTTCCCCAAGCATTTGGCAGCAGCTCCTATCATAGGCAGGACACTGGGTCTAAGCTCTTAACTTACGACAAAACTCCCAGCCCAGATCCAATCCTTTCTATCATAAAATGGTGACATAACTCATCCTGCTATCACAGCTTACTTTACAAAGTAATGTCTCAGAGTCATCAGATACCATGGGACCTCTAACGATTTTTAAAAGTACTTGAGAAATCAGCCTCTATACCTAGTGCAATCCTTAATTTTAACAGTTACACTTCAAACCATAGTGACCCCCCTCATCTACTTCTCAATGGGTTCTCTCCAGATTTAAATCTCAGGAGCACTACTTGTGCGATGAACTTAAAAGTTTATCCAAACATTCAGCACTTCTTAAAAACAGTAGTTACCGTTGAAAAAGATCCTTCACCCAGAATCTTCCCAAATTTGAAGTCATCAGGTCGTTTCTTTCGAGGCTGTGGAGGCTGCTGTCCTGTATGTTGCTGCAAGGAGTTTGAACTGGATCTTGATTCAGCTGCAGTGCCCTCCATATTAGACCCCTGTCTGCTGCCACAGGTGGAAACGACAGACGGAGTGCTGGAATCTCCTTGGTTCCTCACCATCGATGGGGATGAACAGGAACATAACACCACACTAGACTGGATTGGAACAGCATCATACTGGAAAGAGAAATTCAGCCGTTATTCCCAAACCTTCAAACAATTAACATACAGAATCACAGAACATCAGGGATTGGAAGGGACATCGAAAGATCATCTAGACATCTGCGCTTTACTGCCACGTGACCATCCAAAGCAGCCCTAGCTGAGAGCATTATCATTAAGGCATCTTTAGGGGGGAATGCTGGTATTTTACAAATTCAGAGCTGCCATTTCCAGAGGGCTTTCCTACCACAGAGCTGCAAGTCAAAATGACAACTTCAACAAAGTTCTTCCCCAATTCAGAAAAAGGTCTCTAACGTTAAGCTATCAAATTTCAGAGTACCTTCTACAAATTACATGATCTTTAAACTTCATTATGGACCTAGAGACAGCCATCTGGTCTTATAAAGAAGTGGTTTTTCTAAACAAAACCAATTATCTAGTTACGCAACAAGCACTTGTATGTGCAAGCTGTACTAGTTTACGTATCCAGGTGCCGTGAACTACAAGCCAGCATGTAGAGCAAGAAAACTCTAATGGAAACAACACTTCTTCATCTATACAGGGAATCTCACTTTCTCCAAAGGTATCTCTCTTTAATACAAGCTGTCCTTACAGGAAGAAAAGTGAAGAACAGAGAAAAGGCAGCTCAGCCCAAGGCTTTAATCACCACAATATCTAGTAATCCTTTGAAAAATTACCTGATCCAGGACCTTTCAAAACAGGAGAGGTTACCCCACTCAACTTGTAGACATGGTCACGTAAAAGACACAGCAATTCCAACATAAAGAACCAGCAACAGTGCAGGAAACAGGAGCACATGAAGATGAACCCCAAATGCCAGCTCTTGCAAAACACAAAGCAATCGGTCACCTGGTACCCTTCTACCACTCCTCCTCAAGTAAAACCAAGGAACCTTGTACCTTGCCAAGCTGCTTTCCCTCCCTGCCTGTTAGGTAGCTCCTTTTGTCAGCTGTCTCCTTCAATGTTTCCTTTGAAAAGAGCCAGAAAACACAGACAATAGGAGAACTCTGCTGAACTGCTGCTGACAACAAAACCCTAGAGGGAGAATTTGAGAAAGTTAACACCACTCTGTGGTTTCAGATTTCTAACACACATCCACCAGAAGGACACTGACAGTGAAAGTGCCCTGTCCTCAGAACAGATTTGGGGCTGTTTTTCCCACAACACTGACCTCCTCCCTAACATGCCTCATGCTCATATTCAAACTACTTTTGTCAGAAGCACTTTATCTAATGAATTTCAGTTTCATCCTGAACAATGTTCTGTGTTTCTATCTGAAACCGCTTTAGAAGGTAACTGGACTGGCATTCACCCGTACACCTTGGTCTAAAGCTTCCGAAACAGCAATCACTTGTCTGTGCTCCATGTGGTAGGGAAAAGCAGACACTGTTTTCTCCTAAACTTCTTCTGCAAATAAGAGACAGAGCAGAAATAGGCTGTGACTGCACACTGGCTGGAATTAGAGCACAATGAGACACAAACAGATTGCCAGTGCCGCAAAAGCAGACTCTCTAAAGACAGATGAAGGCAACAAGGTCAAAAAGAGCACAGACAAAACTCTCCATTCTCCCCAACAACCCCAACTGATTATATAAATACAGATTCTTACAACACTATGATTCAACAACTATTCTAAACAGTATCTTTCAAAAAGCTTATGGGAAGATTCCTTTCCCAATATGAATGCAGCCCACTTGCTCCTGGATCTCTGTGGCTTCTCTGTCCTTTCCAAGGACTATGACTACACAGACAGAGCAGCAGATCAAGAACAGGCAACAGCTTGTTAGTCCCTGCCTGTGCTGGGGGTGTTGGAACTGGATGATGGTTCCTTCCTACCCTGAGTGACTGATTCCATGGCTTCTCCAGTCAGGTGAGCCTGCTCTGGCAGGGGGATTGGACTGGATGATCTTTCGAGGTCCCTTCCAATCCGTTATGATTCTATGATCTTTGTCTGAGCCTTGTGATACAGCAGAGACTGATGAGGTACCGGTCTGTGATGACAGCTACTTGCTGTATTTTGTACAGCGGCAGCGAGGAGTCAAAAGAGGAGCAAGGCTAGGGGAAAACAAAGAGAGCTGGGAGAATTTTGCTTTTTGGAAAGGTCACTAGCCCCCTGGGAGCAGTGTATGCCCCCACTCAGATACATTACACAGCACTCTTCCCTTCGAAGGAGGCCTATTGCTGCTGCTGTTACAACAGCTGTACACACACATTAGCAGATGAGTGCTGCAGATCACAGTTTCTCTTATGTTCTCAGTGCAGGTACTTCAGCTGACATCCTCCCCAGACTAGCTGTTGGCCCTAAGAGTCTGACAGCCCAGGCACCTACTCAAGCAGCAGCCTGTAACCAGAATTAAAGGCAGGTTGTGCTCCTTCCTATCAAGGCCACAGCAAGGCCGAAACAAGCACCACTGCTCAGCAACGCAAACAACAACCCGTTAAATGAAACAAGGCAAATCAAAACATTATGCACAGGGATTAAACACTGTGATGTACATCAGCAACAGTGCCCAGTCAGGCTATTCAAGAGCAACCAAGGGTCTACAGGTAAATAAAGCAGCATTATTGTGAGGGATCTGATTAGGTTTTGCTGATAGCAAAATCCACATCGAACCAACAAATAAACAAGAAAAAATCCCACCAAAAATTTGCACCAGTGAGCACTGAGAGAAAGAGGGGAAAAAGGTGTCAGAGGAAGTTTATTTTCTTGCACAGTTCCTGACACTAAAGTCCTAACAGCTATCACATATAGAGAAGTCCTAAGGGGACAAGAGATGGGAGTAGAGAAAGGACTTTGTAGGAAGAGAAGGCTATTTCCAGCTAGAGTGTGACGTCAATCAGTCCCCTGACTTTCTCAAAGTCAAGATTAAGATCAAGAAGAGCAGGTGAAAACGCAATAGATTTCAAGTATCAGTTACCTAAGAGTTGACACAACTATGCACTTACGCACCTGAATCTCTACAGAGAAGGTCACTGCTGCACTTGTCTTCCCACACTCCGCGTATCCTCGTGTGGTTGTTTTGCTCTCTGTATTATTTCCCTTCTCAGTTTTATCTTGAAAGATTCCAAAACACAAGTATGCAGAGGCTATACACATTTCTACACGAAATGAGAGGATTCAGCAACACTGCAGCACTCTATCTAGGAATTAAACTTTTCACTTGCCAGTGCAATTTTAGAGGCACAAATGTCTTACCATTGTGCAGCGGTAAAAAACCCTAGCTAAAAGAATCTGATGAAACCGGGTGACATTAAGGCATTTCAAAGTAAAACCCCCTTGTCTCAGGTACTATATAAAGCAGTTACTTGAGCAAACTGGTTAATCTGCAACACACCACAAGAAGCAGAGTTTATATTGCAATTACAGATCTCACTCAACCTTTCTTAAGGCAAATAACCCAATGTCTGGCACAATCACAACAAAACCAACAGGTGTTCCTAACACTCCTCTCAAAACAAGCGAGACCTTACAACAAACTGCACTAGGTTAGAAAGATGCTGAAGATACTTTCCTGGGACAGCAGGATGGTTTTTTTCTACAGAGACGGTCTCTGAAGATCACAAAGTCACTCTGTTCAAGCTGCAGTGAACCAACTCTACGGCCACTGTCAGTTATTTGTAGACATTTAAAAAGCACTACTGTCGCACATCGACCTTCTGAAGCACAGTGTTTCACGCACACAGCGTACAGAGCTGCACCAGCACTTGCTCAGACCTCATCCTCAACTGGTATTGCAAAGACTACTGTCCAGAACTGAAGATCCAGCTCACGACCCATCACATCACCCATTGGCTCCACGTGCCTGGAAGACATCCGTCACTACAGTCAGCAAAAGAGCCTGAAGCAACACCATTTCCCAAAAAAACTACCCTTTGACCCAGGTTCTCACCTTGCTTACACATAGGACCAAGACTACTACGTGTAAAAGAGCAGCCCGAAACTTGTTTTTCAACTGTAAAAGCTGTTTTAAGGCAACTTTGTTTGGCAAAAGAATTCATCTATTTGGAGTCAAATGTTTTCACCTCAGGAGCTGCCACATGAGAAATCTGTTGCTTCCTAGGACTTCTTCTGGAGGGACCATGCAAATTTCAGAAATACTGAGTAGCATTACTAACTCTGCAGCAGCAGTGGGAAACAGAAGTGTAAGACGACTTCTGGTTTATGAAGACTGCTGGATCTATTTGCGGTCACACTGTGATTTAAATCACAGTAATATGAAGGCAGTGTTGAAAATACCTCATCATCATAAGATGCAAGTGACACCCTGGCTCAGCCTCTCACAGTGCCACAGCCTACTGGCCTAGGAGATTGCTACTGGTATTTTACGGACTTTGCATTATTCTAAGGCGCACGGACGCTGTTGAAGGCGACTCTACTGTCTAGTTGGCAACTGCTCACCTCATGTTCCAAATACATTTTGGACAAGTCCTCCTACCTTTAAAACACAATCAAGAAGATCCACTTTGAAGAAAAACCAAAATTAATAAATTCCTCCTCTCAAGCTTTCTGGACACACATCTTCAAGACTGACATACATCTACAGCTTGGAGAGACACACTGTTCATACAAAATAACCCCAAAGCAGGGCAAACAAAGCTCCACTCTGACAATACCTCCTTCAAGACTATCAACCACCGGTTCCCTGCTTCTACAGTCAATCTGTAACAATCCATGAGAATCAAGAGGAAATCAGATTCCTGTTTTTTGAGCAACAGCATAACCAACAGGCTCAAGGATCTGGGACCAGAGAGAGTACCTCTACATCGGTGGACTGTTTTGATTCTTTCCATAGGAAATACAGGCATTTTATCCAAAACCAAATGTTGTTTCTACAGAAATTAACTTCTTATGTGCAGAGGAGTCCTGACCCAAGTGTTTTAATCAATGCAAATGCTTTTTTCTAAACTTGACAACCACACACAATATAGTGGCACTTCCTCTAACTCCCAGTTCGGGCTGAGATTAAAGTTGACAAAGGGATTTGTAAGAACCTGCATATCAACCAGCTACACTCCAGACTCCTCTCCTGCTAAACAATGCACCTTCAGGGGAAGGGGCTATTTAAGGCTCTCCTTCACCACCTTCCACTGCCATGCCACTGTCCTCACCTCCTCGAACCTCAAAAGCAATCAGAAGCCGGAAACCACAAAAATGTCTAAGAACCTAAAGTCAGCCTCTGGTCCAAACAGCTATACATGTTTAACCAAGCCATCGGTAAACAACTTCTTACAAACAGATCCAGGCCGGCTCACAAGAAACCAAAAACCATCTGTAATTGCAACAGTCTAGATCCCATCCCACACCATCATGGTTAGGGTTATTTATTTCATAAAGCCACCAACGTGATGAGGTGCCACACAGCACGGGCTCACACTAACAAACACAAAGGCACCGGGCTCCTCACAAGCACATTCAGCAGGCAGAGAACAGTTGTGTGTGAAGAGCAGAGAAGCAGCCACAGAAAGGCTGGAGCATACAGAGGTTGGGAAGCACAGTCAGTAACAGCAAATTGAATTCCTGATGGATTACTGAAGAACTGAACAAATTTAATACTTCATTTTCAGAAGAATGTGCTAAGCAAGTTAATCCTCGCAACTTTTCACTATAAAGAACTACAGAGTATTTGCCAGGTGAAGTATTCACAGCTTTTCTCTTAAAGGAAGCCAGTCTCCATTTCAATAGTCAGTCACACACAGCAAACCAGTTATTTCCTGCAGCACCACAGAATCCATGAAGTGGATGTTGGAAAACCAACAGTTCTAGAGCGAACCAGTGACTCTGTGTATCTTGTGTTAAGAACGTTCATATGCTCAGTAACTTCCCACTTCCTTACCTGCAAATAAGACATTAGAAAGGGAAGTGGGGAGGGAGAAAAGAACAGCTCCTTCCCCTTTTCTACTTCTTTATTACTTATACCTAACGTAATACAGCCACTTGCAGAAACATCTCCATTTGAAACATCAGGAATAATTTCTTGGCTTCACACAAATACGACAGGAAGCTTCAATATGAGGAGCTCTGAGACTGAATCTCTTGCTAATACAGTGTTTTCTGAATCAGGTTTATATCCTTACACATTAAAAACTTATTTCTCACTCACACATCTTCTGATGCCATAAATGCACTAGTTCTACAACAACCAGCAGCTTTTCTATTTCATGGCAGTTTTTTCTAGAAGTTTACTGTTACAAAAAACAACTCTTTTTTCACACCATCACTGATCAGATGTGGTTTTTATTACTGTGACAGTTTATTACTATTTCTTAGTGTCACAAAGTGACTGTGACCCTGGTTTCACAACTTCTACACCAAAACTCTTGCGAGTGCTTCAACAGCCAGCACTCTTTCCAAGTCTTTCCCTGCAGTGCTGCCTTCCAACTGGCCTGTTCTAGAGCGGAAGTGAAAGGTGTCTCTCAACCTTCAGCCACAGCAAAGTACTCGTAGTTTTGGAGCTGTAGCAAACCGACAATATTCCTGGCACTGGAACAGACCAATAACCCAAAGCTTGCTTTAAAATAAAGGCAAAGCCACACAGTGGATTCACCGCTTAGCTGAAAGTGACTATTATATCCTGATTATTCTCTGGATTTCCACTAACTCCCAGCACTTTCACTGTTAAAATTAAGAGTGTCTATAACATTTGTCTGGCTTTTAAACACCTTCTGTCTCAGCCTGCAGAGACTTATGGAACACATAGCCCAGTTAAAAACCTGTATGTGACCGATAAAAGACCAATCTTACACACTAAAAACCCGAGAGAAGAGAATGCTAAATAAACAGGTATGAGGGGGAAAACCCCTCCAGTGTGTCTGAAAGTTTTATACACACAAATAACTACCAACTGAACTCCTACAGAGCCTCTTTCATTCCTTGCACAGATGCAGAACTTACTCTATCCTTTGAAAAGCGTAGTTTAAATTTGATCTACAGCTGGTGGGTGAAAAGCTAGCAGTTGTGTTTGGACACATCTATTACCACACTACAGGTTTTGTCAAATCAGAAACACCAGTAGCCACCAGAGCAGCTAAACCTTCTACGTAAAGGTGATGCTGAAAATGAAGATGTAAATAACAATGCAGAACATATCAGAACAGTTTAGTAACTGTCTCTGCACACAGGAATACAAACATTAACTGTTTTAGCAGAGGAATGCTAGCATATTCCTTTTAAAGCTGCACTCCATTTTGCACAGACACAGTCTTCTCCATTTACAGTAAAATAACTGCAGAAGTCATTAATTTCATTAACTACATCACAGAGACAGTAACAGTCACTTGCTCAGAGTCTCAGAAATACTAAAATTTCCAATCTCTGACATATTCTGAATCACAGAAAGGCTCGCTAAATCAAGACACATCTACTGTCACCAGCCAGTACATTCATCTGACCAAAGAACTATTAAACATGATACAGAGAAGGAATTAAAAATCTTAGTTTTAAAAAGAATAGCTGACAAATTTGTTCTTCATTCCTTTTCTCTCCATCCATTTGAAAGACAAGCTAGAAGCACGGACAGAGACACAAAATCTATCCGTTTAACAGCCTCCAAACAAATGGAAGTCATCTCTAATGTTGTGAAGCAGCCATGGAGCTCTATTAAGTGTTAGGAAAGCAGAACTGATTCCTTCAATAATCAAACATTGCTTTATTTCATCATCCTCAGTGCAGTATTTCATACCCTCTGCTGAAGGGCTACTCTGTATAATTGTCTTGTCTTCAGTCAACAAATACGATTACAGGTAACACCCTGATGAAAAAGGTACTGAGCATGAAGAGAAGGCCGCATGGAAACAAGACTTCAAGCATCAGAAGGTCTATGCCAGTGTCCAGCAGACGACCTTCCTTAATCGATTCCAACTTCAAGAAGTTTTAAGCACTGCAGTGGAGCTTGTCAGCCTGCAACACACAAGACGCAACGGCACAGAAGCACACGCACAAGGGTAAGGAACATATCACTGCGAGTGAGTTACACGGACATCAGCGAGAGCCAGAAGTTATTTCCGAAAACAATCCCACTCTTTTCATGACGGAATCTGCACTAACCAACCTGCACAGCCTACAACACAAACAGAAGCGCTATTACTGGTACCTATCGGCTACAATTCCACCTCACGTTAGTCAGCACTCACGAAACGTTAGAGCTTTGTGCTGACAGACTAATGTAAACAACCGCGCTGAAAGCAGGAGCCAAGCACGACCCTCGGGATCTTCCTCACGCGTTTGTTTCCGCTACAAAACAACCCGAACACAAAGCAGCAGGTGGCTGCAACAGGGCCACGAAGCCGGGAGACGGCCAGCGAATCCATGCCAACGCCCTGTACCCGGAACCGAGGAGGAAGCTCCGCGAGAAGCCGCGATGCGGCCGCTCCGACCTTGGTCTCGGCCCCGCTTCCTCCCGCCGGGCCGCCGCACCCACCTCGGGCCTCAGTAGCACCTGCCTGAGGCGGCAGCGGAGGCTCCCCCACGGAGAGGCCGGCGGGAGGCGGCACGAAGACCCGGAGCAGCCGCGCCGTGTCCGGGCCCGCGGCCGGTAGCGCCCATCCCAACGCTCTCCCTCTGCGGGCCCAAGCAAGCGGCCGACAGGAGGGCGGGCCGCCCGCGAACCTCCACAGCAACCCCGCGGCGCGCTGGGACAGGTGACCACTCCCCGCGGGACTCCCGGGCCTACTTCCTCCTCCGCGGCCGCGGGGACCAGCCGTCCCGTGCGACCGACCGACCGCAACCGCAGATGGCGACGGCCAAGGCCCCGGCCCCAGCCCCGCGCTCACCAGGTGGCTGCTGGTGCTGGCCATGGGCCCCGCCTGGCCGACCGGCGCGGCCCGCGCTCCCGGCACCCTTTAGGATCCCGGCGCCCGGCCGCCAAGCCCAAGCCAATGGGGCGCCCGCATCCTCCGCCTGTGACGTTACCCACAACAACACCCCCCTTCAGCCCCAGCTGTGGGCGGGACTTCCGTCTAACCCGTTCAGTCATTGGCGATGCCATCTGCTACTCACGTGCGAGCCCGGACACAGCGTCTCCCATAAGTCTCAGCAGCCTTGGGCGACGGGAGCATGCGCAGTAGGGGCGGTGACGATGCGGGCCTCAGTTCCTGTTGGGGGCGGGTCAAATGGAAGGCGGTGCTGCGGGGGGCGGTGCTGCGGGGGGCGCTGCGGCTGGCTAGTTGTGCTTTCCTTTCGTGGTGGTGGCCGTGGAGGTAGCGGCGCGTTGTGGGGGGGTGGTTTCCCTACGTCACGATAGCGGTCCCAGCGCCCGCGCGAGCCCCGATTGTGGACTGTCCGCTGCCGGCCCTGGGTCACCCGGGCTCACCTGGCAGGGCTGAAGGTGCCACTGCGGCCGCCAGGCCTCACCCTTCCGGGAGCGCGTCCGCAAGGTCCGCGGCGCACACGCTCGGGGTCGAACAAAGCGGAACCGCCGCGGGGCTGTTGAACAGTGAGGGGTCGCTGTCATGGGTGCTGCACCTACGCTGCACGGGATCCACGGGGTGCCAGTACTGCCAGCAGGCCGGGAGCCCGAGCCAAGGGGCTCCCCCAGGAGTGGGTGATGCCAGGCGCCAGGACACTGGCATCAGGCGTTGGCAGTGGAGTGGCCCAGCCCAAGGGGACCCCAGCGCGAGAGAGACACAGTTCCAGGGTGTTTCTAGCAGTCAAGGCTCCAGCCCAGGAGTCAGGAGCAGGACTGAAGACAACTGTAACATTCACCCCAGGGACTCTTCCAAAATACAACTGACCAAAACCCCGGATCCAGCGGCCACCCGGGAAACAAACAAAACTATACACAAATCATCCGGACAGAAGGGAAATGGAGCTGCCAGGTGAGACTGCTTAGGCCAGTCCCTTCAGGCCCTGACACAGACTGGCTCCACACAGCAGTTCTCTTTACAGAGATGTGGATTCCAGCTGTGGTCTCACAGCTGTGGCTCTGAGTTGTGGCTACAGAAAACATTTCTGTAGTCAGCTTGCACGGGTAGGATGTACAGTGCAGCTCTGGGGAGACACAGAGAGACTGATCTTTCACCCAGTCTGCGTATGCAAGCAGCTGTATTGCAGCCACGGGGAGACTTTGGCTGTAACAAGTGTCGTGAGAGCTGAGACAGATGTTGGGTAAACAAACCCTGCACTTTCTATAGTTAATTTACACAAGTTACAGTAAGATTGGCAGGGGACTTCCATGTCACTGGACTGTCTAACCCCCTACTTATTGCTGAGCTGACTGCATTCAGTTGCTCAGAGCTGGCCCATCACTTCCCAGCCGAGGAAGGATGCGCCCTGTCTTCTCGCTCCCACAGAATGCAGAGCGAACAGCTAACTGTCCTTCTCTCCAGCAAACAACTCAGCCTGATGATAGCAGCAGTGCAGATTTTAGAGCACCAAGTAAGGAAAGGTGCTAGGAAGGATCTGTAGTCTTTAAACGGCACACATGGGCTTCACCTGTGTGAAGAAGAAGCTGGTATTAGGAGTCAAAAGGCCATCCGTCCCATGCGTTGGTACTGGTGCACCTCCTGCAATATACAGAGTGGTGGGAACCACTGTCCAAGCTGCTGGACACTGAAGTATCTTTTACAAAGATGGGGCAAACAGTTCTACCCACTGAAACGTGGAGAGGCTTTATGGTTGTGACTGATGTGCGGGAAAGCGTTCTTCTCTAGTACTATGAGGGTTATTCTGAATGTGTCTGCTGTCTGTCCACACTGATGCCAATGCCTTTCTTAATGGATGCTTTATTA
The DNA here is from genome assembly GCA_013400115.1 of Rhinopomastus cyanomelas. Taxonomy (NCBI): domain Eukaryota; kingdom Metazoa; phylum Chordata; class Aves; order Bucerotiformes; family Rhinopomastidae; genus Rhinopomastus; species Rhinopomastus cyanomelas. Next base: position 457,178 of record VXBP01001802.1, on the reverse strand, counting down.
GACTTGCCTGCAGCCTACAGCGCTGCAGCGTTTGGCAGACCACTTTAGACAAAAACAACACAAAGGACACCTCATCTCTTCTGTTCAGACTGCAGCCCTCTGGCACAGCCTCCATTGGGCTTTGTGTGAATCAGATTGTCTTGCAAAGCCACATGGTGTTGGGCCTGCAGTTCTGTACCAGTTTAAACAGGTCCTTACAGACAGTGGCAGATGCCAACAGCACTAGGCTGTTGTACCTGCACGACAGCTAGAGCCGACTGCCACAGCAGGCCCGCGTGCACAGGAAACAGGAAACCTGTTGATCAGCTCAGCCTGTTCACCAGCTCTAAAGCAATGAGAGTGGACACTGGGACTGTGGAGTTTATCAGTTAGCAGGGCTCAATGAACATCAGAGGAGCAGCAGCTAAGCACTGCAGGTTTGTGTTGCAACTTCTTCATCCTTGGCTTGCGTGGTGTTGAAAACAAACACATCTAGCGTGTCTGTTCCCTTTCCCAGCATGAGAAGAGCACTCCCTCCTCTTTTCCAAACACATCACCAGTACATAAACATGTTCGCTCTCGAATGTGATGGTTCTTGCTTTAGAGCCAATAGTTTAGCTCTCTGTACTTGGTTAGCACCTCTGACTTCAGAACTACCCAAATTACCCAAAAATACTTTTAACAGGAACAGACCTGCTGATGAGATTAAGTTGCTGAAGATTAAAGAGACTGGTTTTAACTTTTGCTGGTTTTACTGGCTACAGGAGCGAACATGTGGATGGCTGTGAAAGAGCCAGCGCTCTGCCGAGGGATGCTGAGAGGCTCGAGGGACTGTGCCTGTTAGGAAAGACCTGTGATGGGAGAGTCCCACAGCACAGCAGTAAGGGAGGGGTTGCATGACTGGGCTGCAGAGCGAATTGTCAGTCCGCATCGAGTAGTCTGTAGGACAGTGCTGCCATGAGTCTGACCATCATGTGCTGTCCTCAGTTGACACAACAATCAAATTCATCACCAGTAAACTCAAAGGAGTGCAGTTTGTTTCTCATGTCTTTGGGATTACTCTTCTCCTTCTGCTTATTTGACTGGGGAAGATCTATGGCTTCGGTTGGTGCCTGACAATGGCAGTCTCGGGGAAAGATGGCTTTCACAGGCCAGACCTCTGTGCCTTTGAGCAGAGTTTGCAGACCAATGACCTGAAGCCCTGCAGCTCAGGTCTGCGGGGAATCTTCCAGCATGGCAAACACCGCTGTTGGACACTGGTGTTCTACTTGGGTGCACGGGACGCCACATTGTGAAGACAAGCCATCCTCACGGGAGGACACAGCGGGCTGAGTGCCGTGCCTTAATGTCTGTGACTTGTTTCTCTTCCAGAATAGGTTTGTGTTGGTGCCATGATACCTGTTCTATTGAGAAACATCTAGTCTGATCCTCATACACCTCTTGAAACAAGCGTGCCGGTGGAGGCAGAGGGACAGCCTCTGTCGCTCACTACTGGGAACGCCGGTCCTTCAGCAGGTGCAGCTGCTGCAGGCACTAATGGGAATCATCCTTTACCTTGCCAGAACCAGCCAGCGCAGGTGCACGCGTGCGCTCCTCAGTGCGCTCGCTGCAGCCCCGGAGCCCTTAGCAGAGGTAAGGAAACACCCAGGAGTCTGCTTGGCTGGCAGTGTGCGAGACAGTCTGTGTCTGGGGCAGGGAGAAAATCATCTGTTGAGAAAGAATGAAAGCCGTGGCGGCCCCGGCCTGTCGGGTGACTAGGTGAAGCTCATTTGTGCTGCTCTTGCTTCTCACCTTTCTCCATTAAACCAGCCTCAGCAGTTCACCTGCAAAGACGTTTTTCTTCGAACTCCCAGCTGTGTTCGCGGCTCGGTCATTGCAAACCAAACGGTTACCAGCCGCTCAGGCTGGCAGAGGTCAAGGCCCACTGCCCAGTCATCTTCCAACAGCGCAGCTGTAAGCCCTGAGGAAGCCAGGAACGCCTGCAGTCGTCAGCATCACGTTAGGAAACAATCACCTTCTCTCCAAAAGTGGCTTACTGCGGTCTTACGAAGAGTCAAGCGCGTGGCCCAGCGATGGCATTTACACTGCAGCTCAGCACGTTGCCAGTGCTGCTGCTTCCGAGAGGCGCGCAGCTGCGTCAGCTCCTCCCGTGCAGGGCTGCTGCGGCTCCCTTAGACCAGGGGGCGGCTGGGCCTCGGCTGCTGCTGGGAGGTCGGTCTGAGACAACAGCCGGTGCCGGAGCCAGGCCTTGCTGTGCCCGCAGGTGCAGGATTTGCCAGCCAGAGGAGCTGGTCAGTCTTTTTCGGAGGTGCAGAAGGGGAGGACTCACCTACGAAAATGTGTCTGCAATTGTCTGCACAGCCGCTGTCTGGGCCCATTGGGAAGGGAGCGCTGGGGGGAAAGTGCAGCACAAAGACCCCTGCAGCCTCAGGGAAGGTCGCTCTGATGATCCTGACGTTTCACGAGGTCGCTACCGTTGGAGGGCTTGAGCGGCTCGGCGGGAATCAAGCCTTCCGCAGCGTCGCTGTCACACAGAGTGCAGTAGTCACTGCTGCTGAAGGACACGTTTGCTGCCTCCGCAGATTCCTGAAGCATAAGGAAGCCACCGTTTCCATGCTGGGAGTAAGAGAGATCACTCCTTCCCCTGCCAGGGCTCTCAGCTCTAGTTTTAATAATGTCAGAGGTCCTCCAGCCAACTGTGCCATCAGCCTGGTTCTGTGCAAACAACAGTCCCAGCCTCACTTCTGTCTCTTCGGCTCTCACGTACCTGCTGGGAACATACTGCTGGCTTGGACCTGAGGCAAGCGCAAGGTTCTCTTCTGCAGCAGGCACCTCTGTGCTTTCTGTCCATTTTAAGGAGATCTGAGAAATCAGCTCTTGGGTGCTTAGAATGGAACCTCCATCTGCAGTCCCTGTGTTTGCGGTGCTGGCCTCCTCTCTTCTTAGTTGGCTACAAGCCTCATTAGGTCCCACCCAGTCCTAGTGAGAGGATAAATGAGTTCACAGAATGGTTTGGCTGGAATGGACCTTTCAAGCCCTTCTAGTCCAAACCCCCTGCAGTGAACAGGGACATCTTCAACTCAGCCAGGTTGCTCAGAGCCTTGTCCAACCTGATTGTGAATGTTTCTGGGAATGGGGCATCTACTGCCTCTCTGAGCACCCTCTGCCAGCGTGTCATCACCCTCAGTGTAAGAAACACCTTCCTTAAATTCAGGACATTTTGCTCAGAGTTGGAAGTTGCAAAGTAGCTGCTGTTTGTGTGTGGCTGTGGCTCCACAGCCCAGCAGTTTAGTGCAAATCTACAGGCCAGAGTCATAGGGTACAGAATCTGGCTCCTAATCTCACGAGATTTGGCAAGAAATTGCCCAGACGTCCCCTCCAGAACACACTGCCAGCTGCTTGTGGTGCCCAGACCTCCCCTCCAGAACACACTGCCAGCTGCTTGTTCTGCTTTGGTTTTGCAAAGCCAGAGGACACCTTCCATCTTCAGCAGGGATATAGAGGGAGTGACTGGAGGGGGTTTATTTCTAAGGAGGGAGAAGCTTGTGGTGCAGCTAGTGTGTGGAGATAGGGAACTGAGAGGTTATAAACTCTCAGGAAGACTAGAACCAGATGTCAGTAACTCAGGTTAGGCACCAGGGAATAAAAGTTCTTTTGCTCCATGAACTGAGGGTCAGAAGAAAAAGATTAAACTTCAATCTTACCTTAAAATTCCCGTTGTGCAAGCGATAGAGCGGCTGAAAGAAAGCAGCTGGCGTGGGAACGTTAAAGCAGGAGAGGTGTTTTGCCCTGGAGTGAGAAAGCGACACTCAGACCCCAGCACTGTCTGAGCCCCATCTCGGTGCGGCGCTGGTCAGGCAAAAGCCCGGCGCTCAGGTTGCACAAGACGCTCGTGTCGCACAATTTTCCTGCCCGCCGTGCACACGACTGCTGCTTCTAGCCCGAAGCCCCCTCTGAAAGGCTCCTGAGGAAGGTGTGTGCTGCAGGCTCAGTGCTGGTCTGTTACTCCTCACAGGCACTGAGCTGCTTTAGGCTTTTGTTTAGCAGCTTCTTGGATCTAAACCACTGCTTCTGGAAGCGTCTAGCAGGTTCGGTCTCCTTACACTTAGACAGAGAAGTTCTGACGGACATCCCAGTCCCTTCGTTAGAGTCCGCCCTGTACAAAGAATTTATCGCACGTCCATCGCGTTTTCTGTTTCTTCAGCAGCGACGTGGACGCGGAGCACGGTAACAAGCCAGGGTGGAAAAGGCAGACGTGGGAGCTCTACCTTTGCTCTGACAGCACAGAAAACTGCAGAGGGTGGCTGAGCCGAGCTCTAGAGACACAGGTTTTTGTCTGCGCAGCTCGGTCCCAGAACCCAAGAAACGCTGACTGCGAGGCCGTTTGCCTGCGCTGGCGTTCGGCATGAGCAGCTTAACACCAACATCAGTTTAACAAGCTTCACGGCAGGCTGTGCACGAGCACTTCTGATTTATCTAGAGGGAACCTCAAACATTTCCGTCTCTTCAATGACCCTCAGCCACCAGCTTCTGTTGAGTTTGGGTGCTGCAAAGGTACTTTGGTTTCCCTTAAGGACTGTGTGGGGGTCACTAACTATCCTCGGCCCAGGAGTGTGTCCCCCAGGGTGGCCAAAGAGCTCCACCTGTACTGCAGGAACAGGAGCCAAAAGCAACACAGGGACACTCGGTTCACCCTCTGCAGGCTGTGCAGATTGAGGGGAGCTTAATGCCAGACGGTAACGTACCTTGAGGAAAGCCTGCAGTTCCAAAACAAATAGAGTAGAGTCCCAAAGCTCAGGGGAACGAACAGGAACTGCACTGCCCTGCTGTTCAGGACCTTCTCAGACAATTGTGGTGGATCTAGGAGAAGAATCAGCACCAAAATAATTGATAAAGATTCTACAAGTCAAGATACAGCCCCAAACAACCAACCATTGGGACTGAAACAGGCTGCTAAAGACCTCAGGGAGAGTGATGAAGCTATAAAAGCTCAAAGGAAGCTAATTCTGGTTTGAAAGCTTCATTTTATCAGGTACCTTCCCTCTTTTTGTTTGAACATGGACATGAGAAGATGTGAATTAAAGTGAAACATCGTCCTTGGTACCTGGTCTCTGAAACACTGTGGTATGGCTCCACTCGCTCCACTGGCTGTGGTAGGAATCCTCATCGTCAGAGACCTTGCAGCGAACTCGTGCCGTGTAAGTGATGCCGTGGCGGAGCTCGGTGGCCTCAATGTCTACCTGTGGCACTGAACGCGGTGGGGTCTTGTTCACTGCAATCTGCAGAGGATTTCTGTGAACAAGGCTGGGCAAGGGNTTGTTCCCCCCCCCCCCCCCCCCCCTTTTCTTTTCAAAATGCTCTTTTCTTGAAGGCAAGAAGAGGACCTGCACGGTGCTGGATGACATCTGAAAGCAGGGTTTAGGAGAAGATGGAGTCATGCCATATTTTGTATGGACTCTTTCGGCTCGATGTAGAAAGCCAGAACGGCCAGCACAAAGCCGTCAGCTGCCAGAAGGCCCTGCACCGAGTGCCAAGGCCACTGTGCCGCAGGAGCAGGGCACGACTGGCTCGTGTCTCGCCCATCCAGTTACCTGCCAGGACGCGCTGTGCTCCTTGTACTGAAGCTCGTACTCGAGCATTCCAGCGAGGCACCACGGCACGCTCCACCGGACTCGGCACTTGCCTGCGGTGACGTTGCTCTGGATGTCCACAGGCGGGTCAGGTTTGACTGCAAACAGAGGTAGGTTTGTTCACAGTGTTTGGGAGATGAACTGCCAGAGGAGATTCGTGACAGTGGGGCTGAGAAAAGTCTCGGAAGGTACTGGGTCTGCAGAGTGGTGCTGAGTAGTTCTGACAGAGTGTGTCAGAACAGCCACAGGACTGACACGGATTGATAAAGAGCTTCTAGGGACAGTTCTGTGAGCAAAGAGCCATTTCAGGGGTCACGTTCTGCTCTCCCCACTAACACAGACAGGCTCTGAGGTGTCTAAAACCAGAGCACTCCTCTAAGGTACCAGGTCATAGGACATTGAATTGGAGCCTTGGCTTTGATTCCTCACGACTTCATTTCTTAGCAAACACCCAACACTACAGAGGGAATCCAGAAAACGTGATGCCGGTGAGAACTTGGATCGTCTAGAGGTGCTCCAGACCCAGTCCTCTCTGCCGTCTGGCACTGGCACTGCACCCTCAGCACTGCAGTCCTCACGACACACGCGCCCGGGGTTGGCGCTCAGAGCTGCTCCCGTCTGCTGCCTCTGCGGCACCTTTTGTCAGAGGTCATCTCGCCTGCGCTGCAGCTGCTGCTGGGCAGAGCCTCAGCTCACACCTGGCACAGCTCACACTCACTGTGGTTGCGGGGACTGTACTCGGGAAGAGCGATGTAGGTGCGATTGCGTCCAAAGAAGCTGCCTTGGAGAGAGACTCTGTAGCCATCTGTCTGCAGGATCTCACTGGCCAGGTGGACTGTGCAGTAGTACTGGTCCCGCAGGCTCGCTCTGGCACTCAGTGTGCAGCTGGCGTTGTGGCCTTTTGGCCAGAGGCTGGCAGAGTAAAAGGGATTAAAGGTGCTGTCAGGTCAGGTGATTTGGTGTTTTCCAGCTTACGAAAGGGGCGGCAGGTTGGGGCAGCACCGTGTTCTGGAAGAACAGGGACCTCTTCTGTGCCGACAGCAGGGACAGCAGCAATAAAGGTGGATGGGTGGCAGGGATGAAGAGGGAGAAGGAAGACACCTTCATAACTTCCCTGCTGAGAGCAGTGAACCTCCAAGGAGCTGCAGAGGGAGCCCAGCACCTGCCCCTGCTGCGTCTTGCTGCCCAGAGAGCAGCTGGTGCAGGAGGGTGAGAGTGGCTGGACAGTCAGTCGTGAGCGCACAGCACAGCGCTGCCAGCCTGAACAGTGAAGCTCCTTTCACTGCAGACAAACCACTACTGACAGCAAAAACTTGTCAGGTGTCGGCTTGTTGGTTGCTAGGGCTTGGGGGAGCTGTGGGGGTTGTTGCACAGACAAGCTCCAGGACAGCGTAACAGGATGAATGGCAGGAAAACGTGATCGCGGGGAAATGGCTTCAAAGATCAGTCCTCGATTATTAAACTATCCAACTTAGATGGTTCAGCTGCCACTTAACATCATACTAATTACTACTGTAATTGCATAGTCACTAATATACTACAAATTGCCTTTTAATAGCAAATTATTCGTGTTGCCTGTGACCCTGCAATGAACTGGGACACCACAGTTTACCTATTGGCCCGGCATTTCTTCACGGGTGCAAAATCCAGCATGACAAGAGCCAGGCTGCCTGCACGCACCCTGACCAGCACATCCGAGGCATCTATCGCCGAGGCGTCTCTGCCCCTGCATAGCAGGTCGCTACCTTTTGGCAGTCAAGACAAAGCTATTCCATGATCTAAACACATTCATCTCAAATGAGCACTTTACAGGGCTTGTCCTAGGTGGCAGAGCTATTCATGCAACAGGCCTTGTGGTGTGGTGGCACCAAAGCCTAGACCCAGGTGCCGCCTTTGCTCCACTGCACCGTCCTCCCCGTGCCAGGGCCAAGACTGCTGCAGACACTCTCGACACGTAGCCCTTACTTGGTGAAATGCAGGTGGAAAGGTCCGTCGCCCACAGGCTCCTCCACTGCCCACGTGCAGCTCACGGTAGTCACGTAGTTATTCAGGCAGCTGAGGCTGCCAGGGAGCTCTGCAGAGGAAGGAGACCAGAGCCGCGTTTGTGTGCCGCCTGACGGAGCCTCGCCAGGTACAGCCAACGCACCGCTTGTGGTGTTTGCTGTATGAACACCTCATCTTCCTCACACTCCTCTCTGGCACCGCACCGAACTGCCCGAGTGCAAGGTCTCAGGGCAGGAACCTCTGCTGCATCTTTCCTGCTGCCCAGCTTGTGCAGGATGTGCTCAGTTCACTGGCTCTGGCACCGCCAGCCGTACTGGCTCCTGGCACCTGGGAGAAGGGTGTCACTAGGTCCTGCGTCACATGCTGTAAGGTCTGCGAATGGAAAGCGGACACGTGCCTGTGCCTCTCCGGCCACAGTGGGCCTGTCCCAGACCTCCTCTTACCTGTCCCTTTTCCTCTGCCCGAGAGCAGCAGGACAGTGATGCACAGCCGGACACCCAGCAGCTGCACAGCTCCTCCCATTCCAGACCGTCTGGAAAACAGAACAGCGTTAGAAGCGGGCTTGTCCATGTTGGAAGCTGCCTGAAGCTTTAGCTACAGGCTCTGTGACAGAGACACCAGCTCAGCTACACCCGTTCTCCCACAAAGAGCTGCTCTTCTTGTGGCAGTCAGCAGGACTTTGCCTGGGAGTCTAAAGCACCAGCTGCCTGCGAGGAAACCTTTCATTGCTGTTGTTCCATGGAGAGCGTGTCCGTCTGCCTTTCTTCCTGCAGTCTGGCCATCTGCTTCACAAGAGTCAACAGCAGAGAGCCACCCTGAGCTGGAACAAGTGTTCCTTTCCCCTTATCCTCTTTGCAAACAAGATGCTTAGAGGAAACCATAACAACAGGTGGAACAGTAGATGTTCTTCTCTGAGAACACGCTCGGCCTTCAGACACTCGCAACTCAGTGTCCTCATGGAGCAGAGACCTAACCTCTGAATATTCAAGGTTGCAATAGATTTTCCTCTCACAAGCTGGCAGTCACCTGCTGCAATGACACTTCCTCCCTGGAAGGTGTTCGGGTTCGATGGGGCCCTGAGCAACTTCGTCTAGTTAGAGGTGGCCCTGCCCGTGGCAGAGAGGTTGACCCTGCGTGATGTCTGCGGTCCCTTCCAACCTAAACCATCCTGTGATTCCTGTGGTCCTGCCTGCCTGTGGTGCCCCTTTTCTTAATTAACCTGTAAAACAATCACAGCCTTTTGCAGACTGATCGGGAGAAAATGAATCTCCTTTGGTTCTCCTTTGTCACCTCCTCACGGATGGGGTTTCCCATAAACATCCTGCTTTGCTGCAGCCCTTGTTCAGAGCCGGGGCTGTGGAGAGGAAGTGCCACCATTAGCTGGTTCTAGCTGGGGATGCTGGGGGCCCCGAAGCCTCTCGTGCTTATCGCTCTGATCAGGGTTGTGTGCGATGCCTGCGACAGATACAGCCGGACTGACTCAACACGAAGCGGAGGCGTAGAACCGTGCGAGTGCTTACAGGAACTGGCTGGGGCACAGACAAACAGCAGCCCGATAGCTGAACCGGGACAGAGCAGTTCCAGGTATCTGCTGCTGCTCTGCCCACCCCCACAAGGCGTCCGTCGCTCGGTGCTGTGGTGTTTGGAACCCGTCAAACGTCGTCTGTCTCTCTAGGTCGTCTGGAGCAGACACAGCCGGGTCCAACGCACAGCGATGCGCCAGAAGCCACGAGCACCGGTGGTGAGCTCTGGGCAGCTTGTCAGAGAATTCTGTGGGGAAACAGCACCGGCCAGCCGAACGAGCGCCCGCAGCACGTCCGCATGTTAGAGCGGCTAACACGGGCTGCGGGTGCGCAGCAGTTAGCGGGGACTGCAGCTGCGGCAGCCTTCAGAACACGCCTCCGCTCGGTTCTTCTCTTGGGACCCACCGTCTTTTCAGAGCTGCTGGGGTGATTTAATTCTCTGCAGAAATTAACAGCTACAGACCCAATGCACCTCTTCAGCTTAACCAGGGGAGAGGCTGGAGCCATTTCATGCCAGCTGTTAGCATCTCACATGGGAAGAAGAGTGCGGGCAGGGGAGAGAGCAGTGCGATGAGTGCAAAGTGACGGGGACAAAACAGGACCTCTTCATCTCCATCCTTTGGGTGAGGGCAAGAAAGAGAAGATCAGCTTTCCAAGGCCTCCCAAAGCATGGAACCGCAGGGTCACACAGGAGCGTGAGCCAGGGTGTAACCTGGAGCAAGGGTGCTCCCCCAGCATGCTTGAGGAACCTCTGCCGCCCGTGGTGACACCTGCGGTGACGCCTGCGTGCCAGCCCGCGGCACAGAGGCAGGTCCTGCCTGCCCTACCCCCCGCTTGCTGCCGACCGCTGCACAGCGTGGGTCGTGTTCTCGGCGCAGCTCACTCGCGTGGCCTGTGGCGCTCTCCGGAGGCTCAGAGGAAGTCAGGGGCCTCAAGCTCCGACTTGGCTGTGGTGCTGCTGGCTCACCCTCCCACAGCGGGACAGTCTCGGTGGGAGGAGGCAGACCTGGACCCTTGAGCTCTCTTTCTTCTCGTCTCAGCAGTCGGGTGCAGTCACGGATGACCTGCTCCCCCTCGGCCTAATCCCACGCTGCGCTGCAATCTATTCCAGAGGCACCAACGGGCATGGAAGGAAGGCAGGGGGCTGACTGGCACCTGTGAGGTGACATCACGGAAGGGAACAGTGTGCCTGTCCTCCACTGGCTGTCAGCGCTGGCCGTCAGCATGGACCCATCCATTGCGCCCCTCGGGGTGAACTATTATTGTGGGCCCTTCTTCTAACACCCCTGAGTGCCTGGGGCCCTCGGCACAAGTGGGACAGGAGCTCACAAGAGCACATAGTGGACTCAGGGACCAGCACGAACTGCTGGAGAACAGGGAGGGGGTAGGACTTTATCAGACAGAACCCCATAACATCGGTCTTTTTCTCCCCTCATGTCTGGAGAGACACTTTCCCACAATGTGACGATCACAAGCAGCTCTGTGCTTTTAGATTTGAACGACTGGGACCCCAGGAGCTGATAAAAAGCTGCCACAAATAAAGCTCCCAGCGCAGTGAAGCAGACTGGATGATCTTTCGCGCAAGGGCACAGGCGCGCGCAAGGGCACAGGCGCATCTCTGCAGATGCTCACGCGCAGCGAAAACCCTGTTTCTGTCTGCAGAGCCCCAGACACTGGGGGCTGTTTGGGCTGGACTCATTTACGTCCACGTGTTGCAGGCGGAGATGAAGAGCTGATCTCGCACAACCCGAGCACGAAGTGGGGTTTTCACTCAGCAAAGGGCCAGAACAGGACTGCAAAGACCCTTCCAGAGATGTTACTCGTCTAGATTCCCAGTACAAGAAGCAGCCCTGAATCCCACATCCTTGTAAATAAACATGTGCTCGCGATCTCAGCTCGGCAGACGCGTCCCGTCAGTATCGACTGGCACCAGGGCACAGACACAGGCTAAACTCTCTTACCTGTTCTGAGACAACTTCTCTTTCCACACAGCTTCTGCCACTCGATACCGCCGAGGCCGTGTGCTTCGATGATCAGGCAGCAGCATAATAAAGCAGAGCTTACTGTACCCGATGCTGAAGATAATCTCAAGAACCAATGAAAACCTGCTCAGATTATCAGATTGGGTTAAAGTCGCTGCATCTGCAGCTACTCATCAGTGACAGACAGAGAGAAGAATTTCTGCCACAGGTTTAGCACTGAAAAATGAAGTTACTTGCTGAACACAGAAGTAGTGTCTTAGACCGCTTCTGTAAAAGGGCCACCAAAAGAGCCTCAAAGTGACCTGAAGCCATTCTCCATCCCTGTCTGTATCAGAGGTGAGACTGCTGCCATCCAAGGCTTCTGCTGCCATCCAAGGCTTGTGCAGAGCTGTGCTCAGACACCTGAGGCACGCCTGAGCTGCCCAGTCCTGCCCACCGCCTGCAGCCCATGGAAGCAGTGGCCAACAGCACCGCAGCACTTCCACGTGCAAGCGCTTGGGTGTGTGAGGAACAAACATTTCCTTGACCAGCTGCCCTGCTGCCGCGGTAGTCACAGTCAGAAGGGATGGATCTAGTGCCAGAGAGGGGGAAGAGAGAAGGAAGCATGCACAGAGCGAATGACAGCCTGCCACTGCTGGCTCTGGGGGCCAAGAGACAGGAAGGCAGGGGCTGTGCAGAAGCAGGGAGGGGTGTTTCTAAATTACTACTACAGACTGAGCCGTGGTGCCCCTGCTTTTGAGCCTTCCCCATCCAGTAGGATTCCTGACACTGCTCCTGTGAGGCTCCATGGTTACCCATCTAGATGTATATCACACTTTGTGGTGCTGCACCACTGGAGCAACACCGAGAGCCCCTAAAACACAGGCAGCTTAAGTGTCACCTAAGCAAATAACACCCACCACTGCAGAACTCTGCAGGTGCCTGCAGTCCACCTGCTGCAGCAGAACACGCCTTGTCTGCTGTGGAGACAAACTGCATCCCTGCATCTTCCTTGCCTGCGGTCAGAGGTGCCCACGCTGATGGCTGTGTGCGAGACATGGCTTTTCCTGTGTCAGGGCACCCAGCGAGGCCAGCGTGAGCGTTCAGCAGCAGACTGGCTCAAGCACCAAGGCACAAACTCCGTTTCCCCGCTCCGTTCCTGCCGCTGTTCGAACGCACAGAGCAGTGCTTCTGACGAGGAGGACCGTCGCAGCTCTCTGCAAGGTGCCTTTTCTCACCCTGCCCCTGCATCCCAAGCGCCGCTCAGCCCAAAGGCCATTAACTGAACTCCTGCTCTCCAAGGGACGCTCGCACCTCTTCCGTGTTTTGTAGGACCCACTGACACCAGCCCCACTGCCTCCCTACGGGCCCCCATCAGGTGAACTGTGTTTCTCACCAGGTGGTTTAAGTCAAATCTACCTGGAAGTAGAGGCAAACACAGCAAAGAGGAGAAGCTTCGCACCACGGCGTGAGCTACTGGGACATGATCGCTTGATCTGGGCAGCACTCCTTGCCTCGTACAGTAACACAGATCTCTGAGCTTGAGGTGACGGCTCAGGTAGGCTCTTTCCATCTCCACCTGCTTCTGTGTTTGGCACCTTCTGCATCTGTCAGAGTCGATGGTTAGTGCAGCAGTCCAGAGCCACTTCTGTATCCCTCATCGTGCCATCACTGAACAAGCTGTGAGATCTGCTCCTGCTCACTAAGGCCCCAGTCTAAGGACACTCTTGTGGTCAGTGCAACACCCTAGGTCCACTACCACAGCCCTGACCGGATGCTGTGCAAAATGCAAGAGACCACAGTCATTCAGAGACTTCCTCTACTTGGGCAGTGCTGCTGGTATCTTCTTACGACCTCAACGTCTCGGTGCAGGGCCAACCACAGCTGCGCAGGGCAGGCGCGAGCCACACCGCCTGGTCCCTCCGCGCGGCGCGTTACTCAAGCACGGCCGAGCCGATTCCCTGGCACGGAAGGGCTCAGGCAGCTCATTTCCCAGTCAGTTGTCTGAAGCTGCCCCGCTTGGCCAAGCACCGGGACGTCAGACGCCTCTGCCACACTGCTGTCGTAACCCTTCGCTCTGCTTCACACTCTGCTCAGGACTCTGCCCCTGTGGGTGGCTGAGGTCACGGAAGGGTGGAGTGAGCCCTTTCAGAGACAGTTTGCCTGAGAGCAGAGGAGGCTCCCCGACAACGACCACAGGGACTGTGGCAATGCTGCCAATAGCCCTGGTGTCCTTGGAGAAACATCACTGTGCAAATCGCAGACTGCGGGGTCACAGACAGTTGCAGTGTGCAAGGAGCCCCAGGAGAACACACCGTCACGGCTCCCACCACCCTCACAGTGCCAGCTCCTGGGCTGAGAGTCTGTCACAGCTGGCTTCAAAGGAAACTGTCCCCCGTGTTTTAACACCCTCATGCGTCACGTAACCGCAGGCTCTCCTCTGCCCATGCAGTCCGCACCTCCTAGGGTGGCCCAACACAGACCAAGCCACTACCTCCTGCCAGACGGGCAGCTAGACAGCACAGCAACACCTGAAATAGCTCCTTCAGCAGTTGTGGGGCCGGGCCAGCAGCACCTACAGAAACAAGCAGCGTGCGGAACCGAGATGTAGAAGGGCCCTAGGAAGGCAGGCAGGCTTCCCCCTTCCCTCACACAGCCTGGGGCCAGTCCCCACGCGTAGCTGCAGCGTGCAGCCGCAGGGGATGCTGCAGCCCAGCGCGCCGACACCCTGTCAGCTGCACCAGCAGGCTCGGCTCACCCGCGCCACACAAGAGCTGCCCTGATGCTCAGCTGCTTCGTGGAGGGTGTGCAGGGCACTTGTGGCACAGCACCTCCCAGAACTTAACAGAGAAGTTGACAAGGACAATGGAAAATAAGGAGCCGCAAACGTGGTCCCTGGCAGCAGGGCCCAAAAGGACCCTGAGAGAAGGGTGTACTGAAGGAGCCTTGACACCATGAGCAAAGCTAAGCCCTGTAAGCTCCAAATCAGCGTGGGAGAGTCCGTGCCTGTTCCGGACAATCAAACCAGTGACGTGGATGTGCTGAAAGCTCCCCCAGCACTCACCTGTGAAGGAAACAGCTTCTCTTTATCGCGGGGTTCCCACTTGTTTAGGGAGCACTACGTTCAGCTGAAGTCTTAGAGGAGAGATGGTAAAGGGAAGAGAGTTTATTGGCATCACAGCATCAACAGGCTGCTACAGCATTGGAATCACACAGCACCCACCACGCAGATGTGGTGCTCAGGGTAAGACCTGAGCCTGGAGCCAGGCAGCCCGCGGGTTGATGGCACCACACCTACATGAGATGTATGTTCTTCACATCCAGCATCTGGGTAACAGTAGCTTTTGAAGTCAATTTTGCTAATCAAAAAAGAGATAGAGCTGTCAGAGGAAAACCTATCCACAGTCACAGCACAAACAGCAGCTTCACGGGGCCTTTATTCGCTGATTAGCAGAAACTACGCAGACTTTTGCTACTGGCCTGTTAACTGCAGCTGACCAGGTCCAAGGCAGAGAATGGAGCTGCAGGACAGCACTTGTGAAACCTTGCACACTTCTAGAAGCCACTTCATAGTCCAATTAATGTGCTTGGGAAATGCTGGGAAAGGCACTGGTTCACTAGAGAGCCCAAGCAGACAGGGTTTGCCTGCAGCTACGGGGTTCTGGAGACTTTTCAGTTGCAGACTCGCCCTGGAAAGGCCAAGTCTTTCCGAGACCTGCCCTGGGCACAGAGCTCCGAGATGACTGTATGAGAACTGGCTCTGCTGGTATCCCATGAACAGGTCTGGGACCTGCCGTGATGAACAGGCTGGTGCAGCTGAGTTTGAAGAACCAAAGACACCCTCAAGCGTGTGAGGACAGCAGGGAAGCTAACGGGAAGCTTTGCACTCCTGTGGGATTACTGCAGAAGTCCTGCACTTCTGCACAAGCTAAAGCAGCACTTCAAGGCACAGCGGCCCTTCCTGCTGCTGCGTTTGACCTGGGATTCGAAAAGAAAGGGAAAAGTCAGCCACGCCGAGTTTGAGGCATTAACAGGGTAAGCGACTGGCGCTTCCACGGCCCCCGGAGCTTCGAGCTGTGTGCAGTGCTGCTCACACAAGGAAAACGCTGCTTCTCCCCTGAACTTCACTCACACTTTGCCTCTGGCTCAGTAGAGCCAAGGGCCAGCGCCCTGCAAGGCAGCACCGAGTCCTCATCCCGTCTGTGCCCCATCAACAGGGCTGTCAGAGCGACAGGACACCCACTGCTTGACATAGCTCCGTGGAAGTTCTTCCCACTCCAGAGGGAGGGACACACGGTTGGTCTGACTGTTTGGCTCAAATGCAGAGTCAGCTGGACTCCCACAATCTGACTCCACAAAGCCACTGTCGATAGTGTCCAAATCCATGCAGATCATGGGGTAGCTGTCATCAGGTCTTGCGATGTGAGGGAAGAAGTCACAGGAGACTTCACTGCAAGAAACACTTTCGCCATCAGGAGAAGGTAGAGAACCTGGATTTTCCAAATCCCACTGATCAGGCTGCAAGCAAAGGGCTTCTAGGATGCTGCACACCCCTCCTTCCGAAGCCCCCTCTGCTTGCTGGTATGCTGGGACACTTGTGCTCCTCAGGGGCTCTGTGGACACAGAGCCTGAAGCAAGGACTTTGTCCTGTGTGCTCAGATCAGCCACATGTGAGGCACTGGCTACCCTTCTGTCCTCGTCATCAGTGGTAACTTTGGGGTAACCCCTTTCTCCAGCACTGCTGTCTTCCCTGTTGGTGTGCTCGTGCCCCCAGCACGCAGGGCCACAGCGGCACTGGCAGTCACACGTAAATTCTTCGGCCACAGTCACTGTATCGATGGACAAGTGCCCGTATGACCGGTCCCGAGTCCCGCTGCTACTGCTGACACCGGACAGCAGCGATGGACTGTCCTGACCCGGGACAGCCATGCCAGACACACAAGGTTTGCAAGGCTGCCCTTTACTCAGCTCACGCAGCTCCTGCTGCAAGGTGTTGTTGGAAGGAGGCTTGGTGTAAACTTCTAGGACTTCTGGAAGGACAATTCCCCATTCGAAGAAATCGAGAGTCATTTTCACACGGGACGCTCCAACCCACTTCTGCATAGAAGGACAAACAGGGAGAGAGAGGTTGTGGCCATCAGGTCTGAGGTTCCAGGGAAAGCTCTCGCGCTTTAAGGAGGCAACGTCACACTCTCAAATCCTCGGCTGCTCCCGAAGAGCCAGGTGCAAGACGCTGTCGTTATCAGCTGCAGTGCAATTTTCTCTGTGCTGCAAAGACGGCTGCTGCCTGCAGCAGTGCTCCTGTGGGCATCAGCCAGAGGTCCCAGCCCAGGCCACCCAGCTTCCCCTGCCCTCTTGTCCTTGGTCAGCTTCCCCAGCTGTGTGCTACACCTGCACTCGCCACGCACACAGCCCTGCCCTGCCCCTTCCCTCACCTCAGCTCCTCGGGAAGGGAGTCGGGCCAAATCTGCCTCCCACCCTCTCTACGCACTCAGCCCTTGGCCAGCCTTTTCTCCCAGAGCGACCAGAGGGAAGCAGGGGTAGGCAAGGGATGGGGACCTCCAGGTGCTGTAGCCACCATCTGCTGCAGGCAGTACGTACTCACAGAGCCGCAGACTCATCAAGGTTGGAGGAGCCCGCCGGGGTCATCAAGTCCAACTGTCAGCCCAAGCCCACCACGGTTCCTAGTGCCACATCTACATGGCTTTTGGACACCTCCAGGGAAGGCGACCCCACCGCGTCCCTGGGCAGTCTGTTCTGGTACCTGACCACTCTTTCAGTGACAATTTCTTTCCCAAAATATAACCTAAATCTCCTCTGGCACAACTTGAGGCCATTTCTTCTTGTTCTATCTCTAGTGACTTGGGAGAAGAGGCTGACCCCCACCTCTCTACAACCTCCTTCCAGGTAGCTGCGAAGAGCATAAGGTTTCCCCTCAATTTCCTTTTCTCCAGGCTAAACAGCCCCAGTTCCCTCAGCTGCTCTTCAACAGACCTGTCTTACAGGCCCTTCACCAGCCTTGTTGCTCTTCTTTGGACCTGCTTCAGCCCCTCACTCTCCTTGTGCTGAGGTGCCCAAAAGTGACCCCAGTACTCAAGGTGCAGCCTCACCAGCGCCCAGTACAAGGGGATAATCACTCCTCTAGTTCTGCTGGCCACACCATTTCCGATGCAGGCCAGGATCCCTTTGGCCTTCCTGGCCATCTGGGCACCATGGTGGCTCTCGTTCAGCTGCTGTCAACCAACACCCCCAGGTCCTGCTCCACCAAGCAGCTCCTCCATCCCCTCTTCTCCCAGCGTGTAGCACTCCAGGGCATTGTTGTGACCAAAGCAAAGACCCTTTGGCCTTGTTAGACCTCACACAGCTGACTCTGGCCCGTAGGTCCAGCCTGCCCTGGACCCTCCGCAGAGGTTTCCTACCCTCCAGCAGATCAGCACATCTGCCCAGACTTGGTAGTCTGCAGACTTGCTGAAGGAGCACTCAATTCCCTCATCCAGATCATCGATCGAGATGTTAAACAGGACTGGCCCCAAACCTGAGCCCTGGGAAACAGTCTGTGGCCATCTACCAACTCCATTTCACGCCGTTCACCACAGGTCTTTGGCCTCAGCCACACAGACCGAGTCCACCACGAGCCACCAGCTTCTCTAGGAGAAAGCTGTGGGCAAAGTCAAAGGCTTTGCTGAAGTCCAGGTAAACACCACCCACAGCCTTCCCTCATCTACTAGGAGGGTCCCCTGTCATAGAAGGAGATCAGGTTGGCCAAGCAAGACCTGCCCTTCTTAGACCCGTGCTGGCTGCCCCTGCTGCCCGGCAGTGCTGCCGTTGCTGTGTGACTGAGCTCGGGATGAACCACTCCACCATCCTCCCCTGTACCGAGGTCGGGCTGACAGGCCTGGAGTTGCCCAGGTCATCCCTCCTGCCCTTTTTGCAGGTGGACATTCACAGCTTCCAGCCATCCAGGACCTCTCAGGTGATTGGGAAGTGCCACACATTGAGTCTTGCCCTTCTGTATCACCGCCGGTGTGAGCTCTGCCCTCTGTTATCTCAAGTCCCTGGCACTGAGTCGCAGCCGGGACTGAGGGCGCATTTGGAGTTCTCTGATCGAGAGCGCAGTCAGGGTTCTGCTCTGTTCTGGGTCAGACACTCGGACCACAGCAAATTTCAGACAGCACTACTACCAACCGCCAGCAAGGCCCGCCGGAGGGTTCTGCAGCCCTGAGGCTGGGCACAGCGCGGGCTTGTTCTGCTCCCTGCCTGGCGCCAGCCGAACAGCCGAGCTGTGCACCACCTTCTGCTCCTTAGACACTGCCGGCACGGGGCTGCGCGAGAGCCGGGCGTTAGCACAGTGCCGACCGCCCGACCACATCGCCCTCCTGTCGCAGACTGCCCTCAGCACAACCAGACACCAGCAGACTGCCAGAGAAGACAGTGGCTGGACACAGCTCACTGGCCCTGGGCACAGAGCTCGGACACAGCTTCACTGCAGCAGGAAGCACCAGCATGTTCTAGGTGATTTTTAACATCAGCTGCAAAGACCTTCGTGCTACAGCTGCAACGGGCAGGAGGCACCTGAGGCACAGAAGGGCTGCTTCAGGAAACGGCAGGAAACCTGCTTCTGAGAACTGAGCAGGTGGAGCTTTGCCTGTTGCACCCCGGCAGCCCTCTGCAGCTCCTCCAGCACGAGTCGTGTGAGCAACGCACCCACAAGATGAGAAGGGGAAGCAGGGGGTTATCATTTTCCCTGCCCATTGTCACTGCCCCCTACCCCAGCCAGGGCTCTTGTCTGGGGAGCAATTTGCCCACCGCTCAAAGATGTCACCCAGCAGCTAGTGCTGGTGCAGGCAGGGTGCCCGCTGGAAATGCCAGGTCTGTTCACACATTAGCACCGTCACCGCGTTCTCCTGACACCCCTGCCTGCACCTTGTGCCGTGGCTGCACAGGCAGCTGCTGTTTTCATCTGCAGATTGATCAGGAGCTGAGACTTGCTCCCTTCCCAGCAGCACCGAGCAGCCTGGCTGGAAACTAGCGAGAGCGTGAATTCCCTCCGCAGAGAACCCTGTGGCCTCACCCTGAGAGCAGCTCAGCTCTTGGCACACAGGGTGCTTCTACTTCCACTGTAAGCACTAGCCCACAACCCTCCAGCCAGCCCCAGTCCCTTCCTCTGAAAGCAACCAGTGCCACCTGCCTCTGCAGAGGATGCCAGCACCCCTCTGCTGCAATGTGAGAGGCTGTAGCAGGGCTGCAAGCGGGAGGCAGGAAGGAAGGAGACAGTCACTGCAGGCGTCAGCCTGATGACAGCCACGCAGGGCTCTGTGCTCAACCTCACTGCAGATGCCAGCCGCGCAGCAGAGGGAAAGCGCTGCGGATCAGCAGGGCCCAGCTGGTGCCCCTCTCCCAGACGGCCTAAGGAAAAGCAGAAACAGAGATCAGACACTGAAGTGTCTCTGCTCTGTGCTGCAGTGACAACAGGAGCTTGTTCAGAGAGAGGCAGCGATGGCTGCATTCACATGCCAGCACTGGTACAGTTCAAGAGCAGCGCTAGGACTTGCTCTTCAGCTTCATACAGTCATCTCCTGCTTTGGTATCTTGAGAACTCCAGCAAACTCAGCAGTCTCTGCAAACCCTTTTGCCACGTGAACAAGTGGGGCTGCTGTTAAATGGGAACAGACTTTGTGAGAGCTGAGCTAAGTTACACGAAGACATCCTTCACAGGGTGGCGGCTGCACTGAACCATCACGCAGCAGCTATTTGCCCCCAGAGCTCCAGCCATCTCCTCAGGATGATACTGCAAAGCTGTCACCTGTACGAGTGACTCTGAAGAGAGAGAGCTACGAGGGTCATTGATGAGCTCATGTCACTGCAGGGGCTGGAGTGGGACATCTGGCTCTACCATCAGCTCTGCTCCAGAGCCTTGATGGCAGCGTGGGACTGGAGTTGTGAAAACAACTAAATCCCAGGCACTGTCCCGGAATCCCTTTGTCCACTCCCTCCAGGTCTCCAGGCTCCACAGATCACACATGAGCTCAAGTCACCCACTGAAACAGCTCCTACAAGGAATAGGCAGCACAGACATGACAAAGGCCCTGGTGACACAGGACAGACATTGAAGAGCTCCGGTCCTTGCATCTCGAGCTGTCTGTCACTCCTTTGGGACAGATTTCCCCTCCTACTGGGAGCCCTGATGGGATTCCTTTGCCCAGAACGGCTTGCTGCACCATTAGGCTGACCACTGTCAAGTGGTCTGCTCCACGCAGCCCCTTTGTACCTTGAAATCTCCGTTATGCACCAGGTAAAGAGGTTTGAAGAAGGGAGCAGGGTCTGGGATGCAAGCCACCTTCTTCCACAACCTGGAAGAGAAAAGAGACGCTCTGGGGTTACGCACACATTACAGATGCAGAACCAGGCATCTGCAGATGCAGTTCAAGCAGCTGAAATCACCTTCCCAGCCTCACAAGTTAGCAGGGTGGCTGAGGCTCCAGTGACACCTTGTGCTGCTAGCCCTCTAATGGCCTCTTCTGAGCCTCACAGGAGGTGGGGCCTCAGCCCTCAGGGCTTGCACCCACAACACTCACACTAAGCAAAGGGGTTCCAATTTGTTTTGATGTCCTTGGAAAAGCCCCAAGTGCTGGAAATGCATTTTCCCCCCACACTAGGCTGCACCCATGGGTCAAAACTCTGACCTTTGCTCTTGTTCCATGGCTGTGGGCTGTGACAGCCCTGCTGCTGCACCAGCCTAGCACCCTTTTCATTGACCCCAGCCCTCTGCAAGAGCCCACGACCCTTTTAAAAGGGGAGAGTCCCCCAGCCAGCGTGGAAGAGCCTGTGTCAGCTTTGGAAAGGGTCAGGCCAGACCTGGCTACCGACTGCTTCTGTCTGGCAACTGCACAGCATCAGGAGAACAGCTCTTGGCAGTAAACCAGCTGGAAATGACATTTTAGTGGTCCTCCGGGCCCCCATGTCCGTGTACGGCCAGACACGGTGTGAGAGGGGCTACAAGCGAACACCCCACCATTAGCAAGACAGGAGAGGGGCACTTTCTGCCACTCCTGAAGCTCTCTTACCTCCGCTGCTTGGCCAGGAAGGTGGTGACTGAGGCGCTGACTGCCATGAGGACACCGAAGAGCAGCAGCCATCCCGTGCCTCCTGTCTGTGTCACTGCTGAAGGAAAAGACAGGGTCACTCGGGCTCACCCTGCACGTCTACCCTGGGCAATAACAGGAGAGGGTTGTTGTCCATCCCAGACTTTCCCTTAGGGACACTGAGGTTATTGCTCCGGAAGCGAGGTCTGGATGAGGATGCTCAGAGGAGAAGGCACCAGATGAAAGGAGCGAAGCATCAGCTGCCCTTTGGCCTGCCTGTGCCACATGCTGGCTGGCAACACGCTCGGGGTAAGCTGGCTCCCTGCTACAAAACCCACTGGTATTTCTGACACCATGAAGTGGAGAGAAAGTGCAGCTGGCTAGAGAGATGGAGAAAAGGTGTTGCCTGGTGAGTGCCTGTTGGCTGCTCTCCGCCTGTGATGGAAAGGAGCACCTTTGGGACCCAGAACTCAGCTAACCCCGAGCACATAGGGCCTGACTGCTGCCACTGCACCACACAACACTTCAGCTGCAGCTGCAGGTCCCTGAGAGCAGGGAGGTCCAGCACAAGCTGCTGACAGTGAACACGGTCATCCTGCCCTGCTCTGAGCAAAGATTCTCCATTTCCACAGCCCCTGCTCCACCACGAAAGGACCGTGTACTGCTGTGTGTGAGGTGCTCTGCTCTCCCTGTGCAGTGGGAGGGGTGGCCACCAAACGAAACACCCATGGCCAGACATCAGAGTCCACACATGGAACTGAGCCCTGACAGCAGGACCCCTTCTCCCCTCGCCTGAAGAAAACACTGGCCCCAGTAGCGGAGGCACCTCCACTGGACGTTCCCATAGCTGACAGCTGCAAGCAGGACGTTTGACGCCGGGAAGGAAGCCAGAGGCTGCGCTGCTGCTGCGGTACCCACAGCAGCCCCAGCAAACCCTCTTCCCACCGGCCATTGGGCACTGCAGCACAAGGGGTCAGTACAGACAGCTCACGTCAGGACTCGCTCAGTGAGCCCGTCCTTCACAGACTCTTCGGAAGTTGCTCTAATTAACTAGATTTGATTAGACTTCTAGAAGCATCCTCTGGTGTTGGGCCAGCTGGAAGGGCAAGGAGGGCTGGCATCTGTACCGGCAGGGCTGGTTCTCAGCGTCAGCGGAGAGCTCCATTCACTCCAAAACCCGTGGTAGAACGTGCCTTCTCGTGGTCGGGCTCTCACTTGGAACTCGTACTCGGTGCTCGCCTGGAGTTCGCGCGGCAGGATCACCAGCGTCCGTCTGTCTTCATGGACAGCTTTAGTCTTCTGAGACTGTGAATCAGCAAACATCAAACACTCGTGGCTGGACGCATCTCCCACCTCAGCCACTCTGCTGCTGCACAGGGAAGACCCTGCACAGTCATCTCTGCCTTTCTGTTGTTTGTGCAAGGCCACGCTGGCTGGGCAGTAGCTGCGTGGGGACCAGGGGTTCCTCCCGTCCAGGACAACATGAGAAGCTCTGAACCGTCAGCCTTCACCACAGGATCTAGTGTTTCCCAATAGCTTCTGCTTCTCAATTATTTATTCACTTTTGCCAGTTTTCAATCCAGGCTAATAAAGAGACAACCCTTCCTAAACCACGAGAAACCTTCTGCCCCTTCAACTCTTCTGTCCTGGCCATGCTGACCCTCTCTTTGTGGGTCTGTCCTACCTGATGGCAAACCAACGTCTCACTCACCTCCCAGGGGTCAGCCCTTCTCCGGTAGCGCAGCTGATACTCCAGCTCCTCATTCAGGAAGTAGTAAGAAGAGCTCTGGTAGATGGTTTCCCAAGAAATGTTGTAGCCCTCCGAGAACACAGCAGTCAGATTGAAGGGAGGCTGTGGTTTGACTGGAAGACAGGATGGCGTCACCCTTCATAACATCATCGCAGACAAGAGGTGGCCCAGCCCCGTGTCTGCCCAGCAATGCAGAGCCAGTAGGGAACAGAACTACCTCAGCAGGGGCAGACCCTCCTACACAGAACAACACCCACAACATCCCTGCTGAGCAGCCCTGACTCACAGACAGAACTTCACACCTCAGCAGCTCAGGAAAGCCAGCCCCACACTTCTCAGAACAAGCCTTCTGCCCATCCCTGAGCAGCAAGAGGAGGCAGCACAAGGGGCTGACACCTCCTGGGAGGTGTAAGGAGTAGAACACCGTGTTCTTCTCATGACACAGGAGTTCTCTGTGCAGTCGGGGTCACTAGCATAGTTTGGAAAGTCACCCTCAATGTAAGAGACACAAGGCCAAGCTGAGGCAAGCAGCCACTGCAAATTCTTGGGTGGTAAATGCCTCACAGGCAGACTGCTGGATTCTCTGCAGAGTGTTTTAGTATCACAGAATTACTGGGCTGGAGAAGATCTCCAAGGTCATCAAGTCCAGCCCATGACCTGACACCACAACTCAGACCAGGGCACTCAGTGCCACATCCATCTATTGAAAAGCAGCAACACAAACTCCAGTAAAGGTCTGCAGGGTCTGTCAAGGAGCTTTTTGATGCCCCTGTATGGGGATCTCTAAAACACATTGAAAGCACCACTACCCACTCTACAGTCCATGAGACGGGGCAAGGGGCTTCCCTAAGGTGTTGTGGTGCTCATCAGGTGAGATGATACCTCTCATGCAAAGTTCAATTTCAGAAGAACCCAAGTAGAAACCTCCTTTGCCACCTGCCTGTGCATGGCCTATCTGCCAGGATAACCACCCCTTCTCTGTCCTGTGCTGCACAACCCAGAACACACCAGAACCCCACCAAGTCAGCTACGTGATTGCACTCAGGCTTCCTGCCCTGCAGAAGAGGTGGTTAGGAATTGTCCCCAGAAGGGGCAGTGCCACCTCCACTCCCTGTGCCTTGGACACCCTCCACCACCCACAGTACCATCACATGGATTCAGATGTCACTGCAAGAGCCTCCTGCGAGGAAACCTGTGGCATCGGCAGTCAAAGCCATCCCCTGTGTCCCTTAGATTCCAGACCAGAGCACACGCTCGCACGGTTAGGCCGTGAGATTGGTCTAAGGTTGACACTTATCACCTCCTGCCTCATGGGGAAAAGGAATTTCCCCACAAAAAGGCTGGGGACCAGCCAGCTTTGAGCTCAGCAACAGTCAGAGCACAGTGCCCTGGGCACACCTGCACGCAGAACAGTCCCCCCACCGCCTCTTTGCTCAGCCTGTCCCGGCAGTACTTCTCAGACTACTGTTCTGTACTTACTGCTCTCTGCCATGTAAAAGCCCTTGGAAAGGACCCGCTGCCTGTCAACTGTCCCTGTGACATCCACCTGGACCTTGACATCTGCCAGCAGCTCGGTCATGTCCACGGTGCAGGTGTACTGCGTGTGGCTGCGGGTCCTGAAGGAGACTGCAGGCAGCAGATCGCAGGCAGCCACAGTGTTTTCTTGGTCTTCATCAGGAGACCTAAAACCACCAGAAACAAGCCAGGTAAGTCCACCTCTGCCACACGCTGCAGCTGGGCTAAGCTGCTGCCGAGCCGCCGGGGCATCGACCTTGACAAGAAAGAAGAGGCGGCGACGCGTTCAGGCGCAAGGGTGCCTCTGACCTGTGACAAGCGGTTTCTGGCGTAGAAGCGACGCTGAACGCTTTGCGCAGAGGACGGGCGCTCAGCAGTGCTGCACAGCCCAGGGCTGCTCCTGCTTTCTCGCTCAGGCAGAGCAGCAGCCGCCAGAGCCATCAGCAGCGGCAAAGGGCAAGCTGTTGCCAGGGCAGGGGGACTACAGTGCCAAGGGACTCAACTGCAGCAGCCAGCAGCAGCAGGCAGTTCGCTTGGTGGACACCTGACCAAGGATCCTCTGCTACGGGAGAGGTCGTCTGAAGACAGGAGTGTGAGGTGCCAGGTGAAAATGAGCAGCGAGAGCAAGAATCCTACCCAGCAGCGGACAGAGGGGCCCTGTGCTACGACCACGTTACCATCTCTTGCTGACTGCATTTTGTTCAGGCTGCTGAGACCTACCACGTCGCAGTGAGGCGGTAGGAACTGACACCCAGGTCATTTCTCAGGACACAGGACAGAGTCTGCACATAGTCCACAAAGCAAGTGAGGTTCTCGTCACATGTAGCTGCGCATTTGGAAGGAGAAAACACAGCGTCAGCCTCGACGGTCCAGCAGGCAGAACCTGGTGTCACCACACTCCGTCCTCAGAAATCCCACCAAATCTGAAGGGAACAGAGCACTCTGTGGCAGCGGTCAACCCCCACTCCCAAAGTCTCCAGTCTTGGAGCACAAGTCCCACCTCCACAGGGAGGTCAGCCACTGGCAGCAAGATCAGCACAACACCCCCCTCCCATCAGAAATGCTGCTGCAAGACACCAGAAGATGCCCAGCTTGAGGCTGGACCTTCAGATATGCCTGTCCCCTCTGGCAAAGAAGCTGCAGAAGCCACTGACAGCTTCTGAAGAGCCCTGGCCTTGCACAGCACCGGAGGCACCAGTCAAGTAGTCAAACATCTTACTGACACTGCTTCTGGACTCAGCAGCCCTTTGCTAGCCCAGTTGCTCCTTTACAGCACCTATGTCACACTCAGGGGGCAGTTTAAAAGGGGCATTTTAGCGATTCTTTACCCTTCTCTCTGCTCAGGTTTCCCACAGCCCGGTCTCTGCCACCTGGTGCCTGGAGGCTGGAAATGATTGTCCTGTACAGGCTGTGGCCTTGAGGCACAATCACGAGAACGAGATGTCTCCAGCCGGAGCTAACACATCCATTGTCTACAGGTGAGATTGCCTCAGGAGGTGGCAACCTCCCGTTGACACAGAGATGTCTCTGGAATGGCTTGGAGCCCCGGCAACCTGAGAAGCCAATGGCCCACCAGACAGTGCTTGTGCCCGTACTGCACCCACTGTTTTCACCACAGCCTCATGTTTCACACCCACACACGAGGTAAAAGTCATCAGTTACAGACTGAAAGGGAGAAGAATCAAAGGGGAGCAGGGAGGCCACCCCAGAACCTGATCCCAAAGACTGAAAGGGGCACCGACTGCCTTCTCCCTCTCCCCTCTGCTCCAACTCCACAGGTAAGAGCTCTGCCCCTTGTTTGCAACCGGGTGGCTTCTGCGCTTCGTTGCCTCTTTGTATCCTTGAGTCTTGGGCAACTGTTGCTGCTCTGCCCAGAGGCTACTTTGTGGGCAACTGTTGCTGCTCTGCCCAGAGGCTACTTTGTGGGCAACTG